>OX451740.1:452168596-452233596 GCA_948472305.1 Vicia faba
GTTGTTGTTGTTGTTTATTTGACGTTGTTGTTGTTGTTGTTTATTTGACGTTGTTGTTGTTGTTGTTTATTTGACGTTGTTGTTGTTGTTGTTGTTTATTTGACGTTGTTGTTGTTATTGTTTATTTGACGTTGTTGTTGTTGTTGTTGTTTATTTGACGTTGTTATTGTTGTTTATTTGACGTTGTTGTTGTTGTTGTTTATTTTACGTTGTTGTTGACGTTGTTGTTGTTGTTGTTGTTTATTTGACGTTGTTGTTGTTGTTGTTGTTGTTTATTTGAGGTTGTTGTTGTTGTTGTTATTGTTTATTTGACGTTGTTGTTTTTGTTGTTGTTGTTTATTTGACGTTGTTATTGTTGTTTATTTGACGTTGTTTTTGTTATTTGACGTTGTTGTTGTTGTTTATTTGACGTTGTTGTTGTTGTTGTTGACGTTGTTGTTGTTGTTGTTTATTTGACGTTGTTGTTATTGTTGTTATTTATTTGACGTTGTTGTTGTTGTTGTTATTGTTTATTTGACGTTGTTGTTTTTGTTGTTGTTTATTTGACGTTGTTATTGTTGTTTATTTGACGTTGTTTTTGTTATTTGACGTTGTTGTTGTTGTTGTTGTTTATTTGACGTTGTTGTTGTTGTTGTTGTTGTTGTTGACGTTGTTGTTGTTGTTGTTTATTTGACGTTGTTGTTGTTGTTGTTGTTGTTGTTTATTTGAGGTTGTTGTTGTTGTTGTTATTGTTTATTTGACGTTGTTGTTTTTGTTGTTGTTGTTTATTTGACGTTGTTATTGTTGTTTATTTGACGTTGTTTTTGTTATTTGACGTTGTTGTTGTTGTTTATTTGACGTTGTTGTTGTTGTTGACGTTGTTGACGTTGTTGTTGTTTATTTGACGTTGTTGTTGTTGTTATTTATTTGACGTTGTTGTTGTTGTTGTTATTGTTTATTTGACGTTGTTGTTTTTGTTGTTGTTTATTTGACGTTGTTATTGTTGTTTATTTGACGTTGTTTTTGTTATTTGACGTTGTTGTTGTTGTTTATTTGACGTTGTTGTTGTTGTTGTTGTTGTTGACGTTGTTGTTGTTGTTTATTTGACGTTGTTGTTGTTGATGTTGTTTATTTGACGTTGTTGTTGTTGTTGTTATTGTTTATTTCACGTTGTTGTTGTTGTTGTTTATTTGACGTTGTTATTGTTGTTTATTTCACGTTGTTTTTGTTATTTGACGTTGTTGTTGTTGTTTATTTGACGTTGTTGTTGTTGTTGACGTTGTTGTTGTTGTTTATTTGACGTTGTTGTTGTTGTTGTTGTTGTTATTTATTTGACGTTGTTGTTGTTGTTATTGTTTATAAAACGTTGTTGTTGTTGTTGTTGTTGTTTATTTGACGTTGTTATTGTTGGTTATTTGACGTTGTTTTTGTTATTTGACGTTGTTTTTGTTGTTTATTTGACGTTGTTGTTGTTGTTGACGTTGTTGTTGTTGTTGTTTATTTGACGTTGTTGTTGTTGTTGTTTATTTGACGTTGTTGTTGTTGTTGTTATTGTTTATTTGACGTTGTTGTTGTTGTTGTTTATTTGACGTTGTTATTGTTGTTTATTTGACGTTGTTTTTGTTATTTGACGTTGTTGTTGTTGTTTATTTGACGTTGTTGTTGTTGTTGTTGACGTTGTTGTTGTTGTTGTTTATTTGACGTTGTTGTTGTTGTTGTTTATTTGACGTTGTTGTTGTTGTTGTTATTGTTTATTTGACGTTTTTGTTGTTGTTGTTGTTGTTGTTGTTGTTTATTTGACGTTTTTGTTGTTGTTTATTTGACGTTGTTGTTGTTGTTTATTTGACGTTGTTGTTGTTGTTGTTGTTGTTGTTTATTTGACGTTGTTGTTGTTAATGTTTATTTGACATTGTTGTTCTTGTTGTTTATTTGACATTGTTGTTGTTGTTTATTTGACGTTGTTGTTGTTGTTGTTGTTTATTTGACGTTGTTGTTGTTGACGTTGTTGTTGTTGTTATTGTTTATTTGACGTTGTTGTTGTTTATTTGACATAGTTGTTGTTGTTGACGTTGTTGTTGTTGTTGTTGTTGTTTATTTGATGTTTTTGTTGTTGTTGATGTTGTTGTTGTTTTTGTTGTTGTTTATTTGACGTTGTTGTTGTTGTTTATTTGACGGTGTTGTTGTAGTTGTTGTTTATTTGACGTTGTTGTTGTTGTTGTTATTGTTGTTGTTGTTCTTTATTTGACGTTGTTGTTGTTGTTGTTTATTTGACGTTGTTGTTGTTGTTGTTTATTTGACGTTGTTGTTGTTGTTTATTTGACGTTGTTGTTGTTGTTTCTTTGACGTTGTTGTTGTTGTTGACGTTGTTGTTGTTGTTGTTGTTGTTTATTTGACGTTGTTGTTGTTGTTGTTGTTGTTTATTTGACGTTGTTGTTGTTGTTGACATTGTTGTTGTTGTTGTTATTTATTTGACGTTGTTGTTGTTGATGTTATTGTTGTTGTTGTTTATTTGACGTTGTTGTTGTTGTTGACGTTGTTGTTGTTGTTGTTGTTTATTTGACGTTGTTGTTGTTGTTGTTGTTGTTTATTTAACGTTGTTGTTGTTGTTATTGTTTATTTGACGTTGTTGTTGTTGTTGTTGTTTATTTGACGTTGTTATTGTTGTTTATTTGACGTTGTTTTTGTTATTTGACGTTGTTGTTGTTGTTTATTTGACGTTGTTGTTGTTGTTGTTTATTTGACGTTGTTGTTGTTGTTGTTTATTTGACGTTGGTGTTGTTATTGTTTATTTGACGTTGTTGTTGTTGTTGTTTATTTGACGTTGTTATTGTTGTTTATTTGACGTTGTTGTTGTTGTTTATTTGACGTTGTTGTTGACGTTGTTGTTGTTATTGTTGTTTATTTGACGTTGTTGTTGATGTTATTGTTGTTTATTTGAGGTTGTTATTGTTGTTGTTATTGTTTATTTGACGTTGTTGTTTTTGTTGTTGTTGTTTATTTGACGTTGTTATTGTTGTTTATTTGACGTTGTTTTTGTTATTTGACGTTGTTGTTGTTGTTGTTTATTTGACGTTGTTGTTGTTGTTGTTGACGTTGTTGTTGTTGTTGTTTATTTGACGTTGTTGTTGTTGTTGTTGTTGTTGTTTATTTGACATTGTTGTTGTTGTTGTTATTATTGTTTATTTGACGTTGTTGTTGTTGTTGTTGTTTATTTGACGTTGTTATTGTTGTTTATTTGACGTTGTTTTTGTTATTTGATGTTGTTGTTGTTGTTTATTTGACGTTGTTGTTGTTGTTGTTGTTGTTTATTTGACGTTGTTGTTGTTGTTGTTGTTTATTTGACGTTGTTGTTGTTATTGTTTATTTGACGTTGTTGTTGTTGTTGTTGTTGTTTATTTGACGTTGTTATTGTTGTTTATTTGACGTTGTTGTTGTTGTTTATTTGACGTTGTTGTTGACGTTGTTGTTGTTGTTGTTTATTTGACGTTGTTGTTGTTGTTGTTGTTTATTTGAGGTTGTTGTTGTTGTTGTTATTGTTTATTTGACGTTGTTGTTTTTGTTGTTGTTGTTTATTTTACGTTGTTATTGTTGTTTATTTGACGTTGTTTTTGTTATTTGACGTTGTTGTTGTTGTTTATTTGACGTTGTTGTTGTTGTTGTTGACGTTGTTGTTGTTGTTGTTTATTTGACGTTGTTGTTGTTGTTGTTATTTATTTGACGTTGTTGTTGTTGTTGTTATTGTTTATTTGACGTTGTTGTTTTTGTTGTTGTTTATTTGACGTTGTTATTGTTGTTTATTTGACGTTGTTTTTGTTATTTGACGTTGTTGTTGTTGTTTATTTGACGTTGTTGTTGTTGTTGTTGTTGACGTTGTTGTTGTTGTTTATTTGACGTTGTTGTTGTTGTTGTTGTTTATTTGACGTTGTTGTTGTTGTTGTTATTGTTTATTTCACGTTGTTGTTGTTGTTGTTGTTTATTTGACGTTGTTATTGTTGTTTATTTGACGTTGTTTTTGTTATTTGACGTTGTTGTTGTTGTTTATTTGACGTTGTTGTTGTTGTTGACGTTGTTGTTGTTGTTTATTTGACGTTGTTGTTGTTGTTGTTGTTATTTATTTGACATTGTTGTTGTTGTTATTGTTTATTTGACGTTGTTGTTGTTGTTGTTGTTTATTTGACGTTGTTATTGTTGTTTATTTGACGTTGTTTTTGTTATTTGACGTTGTTGTTGTTGTTTATTTGACGTTGTTGTTGTTGTTGTTGACGTTGTTGTTGTTGTTGTTGTTTATTTGACGTTGTTGTTGTTGTTGTTGTTGTTTATTTGACGTTGTTGTTATTGTTGTTATTGTTTATTTGACGTTGTTGTTGTTGTTGTTGTTTATTTGACGTTGTTATTGTTGTTTATTTGACGTTGTTTTTGTTATTTGACGTTGTTGTTGTTGTTTATTTGACGTCGTTGTTGTTGTTGTTGACGTTGTTGTTGTTGTTGTTTATTTGACGTTGTTGTTGTTGTTGTTTATTTGACGTTGTTGTTGTTGTTGTTATTGTTTATTTGACGTTTTTGTTGTTGTTGTTGTTGTTGTTGTTGTTGTTTATTTGACGTTTTTGTTGTTGTTTATTTGACGTTGTTGTTGTTGTTTATTTGACGTTGTTGTTGTTGTTGTTTATTTGACGTTGTTGTTGTTAATGTTTATTTGACATTGTTGTTCTTGTTGTTTATTTGACATTGTTGTTGTTGTTTATTTGACGTTGTTGTTGTTGTTGTTGTTTATTTGACGTTGTTGTTGTTGACGTTGTTGTTGTTGTTATTGTTTATTTGACGTTGTTGTTGTTTATTTGACATAGTTGTTGTTGTTGACGTTGTTGTTGTTGTTGTTGTTGTTGTTTATTTGATGTTTTTGTTGTTATGGATGTTGTTGTTGTTTTTGTTGTTGTTTATTTGACGTTGTTGTTGTTGTTTATTTGACGGTGTTGTTGTAGTTGTTGTTTATTTGACGTTGTTGTTGTTGTTGTTATTGTTGTTGTTGTTCTTTATTTGACGTTGTTGTTGTTGTTGTTTATTTGACGTTGTTGTTGTTGTTGTTGTTGTTTATTTGACGTTGTTGTTGTTGTTGTTTATTTGACGTTGTTGTTGTTGTTTCTTTGACGTTGTTGTTGTTGTTGACGTTGTTGTTGTTGTTGTTGTTTATTTGACGTTGTTGTTGTTGTTGTTGTTGTTTATTTGACGTTGTTGTTGTTGTTGACATTGTTGTTGTTGTTGTTATTTATTTGACGTGGTTGTTGTTGATGTTATTGTTGTTGTTGTTGTTGTTTATTTGACGTTGTTGTTGTTGTTGACGTTGTTGTTGTTGTTGTTTATTTGACGTTGTTGTTGTTGTTGTTGTTGTTTATTTAACGTTGTTGTTGTTGTTGTTATTGTTTATTTGACGTTGTTGTTGTTGTTGTTGTTTATTTGACGTTGTTATTGTTGTTTATTTGACGTTGTTTTTGTTATTTGACGTTGTTGTTGTTGTTTATTTGACGTTGTTGTTGTTGTTGTTGTTGACGTTGTTGTTGTTGTTTATTTGACGTTGTTGTTGTTGATGTTGTTTATTTGACGTTGTTGTTGTTGTTGTTGTTATTGTTTATTTCACGTTGTTGTTGTTGTTGTTGTTTATTTGACGTTGTTATTGTTGTTTATTTGACGTTGTTTTTGTTATTTGACGTTGTTGTTGTTGTTTATTTGACGTTGTTGTTGTTGTTGACGTTGTTGTTGTTGTTTATTTGACGTTGTTGTTGTTGTTGTTGTTATTTATTTGACGTTGTTGTTGTTGTTATTGTTTATAAAACGTTGTTGTTGTTGTTGTTGTTTATTTGACGTTGTTATTGTTGTTTATTTGACGTTGTTTTTGTTATTTGACGTTGTTGTTGTTGTTTATTTGACGTTGTTGTTGTTGTTGTTGACGTTGTTGTTGTTGTTGTTATTTATTTGACGTTGTTGTTGTTGTTGTTGTTGTTTATTTGACGTTGTTGTTGTTGTTGTTATTGTTTATTTGACGTTGTTGTTGTTGTTGTTGTTTATTTGACGTTGTTATTGTTGTTTATTTGACGTTGTTTTTGTTATTTGACGTTGTTGTTGTTTATTTGACGTTGTTGTTGTTGTTGTTGACGTTGTTGTTGTTGTTGTTTATTTGACGTTGTTGTTGTTGTTGTTTATTTGACGTTGTTGTTGTTGTTGTTATTGTTTATTTGACGTTTTTGTTGTTGTTGTTGTTGTTGTTGTTTATTTGACGTTTTTGTTGTTGTTTATTTGACGTTGTTGTTGTTGTTGTTTATTTGACGTTGTTGTTGTTGTTGTTGTTGTTGTTGTTGTTTATTTGACGTTGTTGTTGTTAATGTTTATTTGACATTGTTGTTCTTGTTGTTTATTTGACATTGTTGTTGTTGTTTATTTGACGTTGTTGTTGTTGTTGTTGTTTATTTGACGTTGTTGTTGTTGACGTTGTTGTTGTTGTTATTGTTTATTTGACGTTGTTGTTGTTTATTTGACATAGTTGTTGTTGTTGACGTTGTTGTTGTTGTTGTTGTTGTTTATTTGATGTTTTTGTTGTTGTTGATGTTGTTGTTGTTTTTGTTGTTGTTTATTTGACGTTGTTGTTGTTGTTTATTTGACGGTGTTGTTGTAGTTGTTGTTTATTTGACGTTGTTGTTGTTGTTGTTGTTATTGTTGTTGTTGTTCTTTATTTGACGTTGTTGTTGTTGTTGTTTATTTGACGTTGTTGTTGTTGTTGTTTATTTGACGTTGTTGTTGTTGTTTATTTGACGTTGTTGTTGTTGTTTCTTTGACGTTGTTGTTGTTGTTGACGTTGTTGTTGTTGTTGTTGTTTATTTGACGTTGTTGTTGTTGTTGTTGTTGTTTATTTGACGTTGTTGTTGTTGTTGACATTGTTGTTGTTGTTGTTATTTATTTGACGTTGTTGTTGTTGATGTTATTGTTGTTGTTGTTGTTGTTTATTTGACGTTGTTGTTGTTGTTGACGTTGTTGTTGTTGTTGTTGTTTATTTGACGTTGTTGTTGTTGTTGTTGTTGTTTATTTAACGTTGTTGTTGTTGTTATTGTTTATTTGACGTTGTTGTTGTTGTTGTTGTTTATTTGACGTTGTTATTGTTGTTTATTTGACGTTGTTTTTGTTATTTGACGTTGTTGTTGTTGTTTATTTGACGTTGTTGTTGTTGTTGTTTATTTGACGTTGTTGTTGTTGTTGTTTATTTGACGTTGGTGTTGTTATTGTTTATTTGACGTTGTTGTTGTTGTTGTTTATTTGACGTTGTTATTGTTGTTTATTTGACGTTGTTGTTGTTGTTTATTTGACGTTGTTGTTGACGTTGTTGTTGTTATTGTTGTTTATTTGACGTTGTTGTTGATGTTATTGTTGTTTATTTGAGGTTGTTATTGTTGTTGTTATTGTTTATTTGACGTTGTTGTTTTTGTTGTTGTTGTTTATTTGACGTTGTTATTGTTGTTTATTTGACGTTGTTTTTGTTATTTGACGTTGTTGTTGTTGTTGTTTATTTGACGTTGTTGTTGTTGTTGTTGACGTTGTTGTTGTTGTTGTTTATTTGACGTTGTTGTTGTTGTTGTTGTTGTTTATTTGACATTGTTGTTGTTGTTGTTATTATTGTTTATTTGACGTTGTTGTTGTTGTTGTTTATTTGACGTTGTTATTGTTGTTTATTTGACGTTGTTTTTGTTATTTGATGTTGTTGTTGTTGTTTATTTGACGTTGTTGTTGTTGTTGTTGTTGTTTATTTGACGTTGTTGTTGTTGTTGTTGTTTATTTGACGTTGTTGTTGTTATTGTTTATTTGACGTTGTTGTTGTTGTTGTTGTTGTTTATTTGACGTTGTTATTGTTGTTTATTTGACGTTGTTGTTGTTGTTTATTTGACGTTGTTGTTGACGTTGTTGTTGTTGTTGTTTATTTGACGTTGTTGTTGTTGTTGTTGTTTATTTGAGGTTGTTGTTGTTGTTGTTATTGTTTATTTGACGTTGTTGTTTTTGTTGTTGTTGTTTATTTTACGTTGTTATTGTTGTTTATTTGACGTTGTTTTTGTTATTTGACGTTGTTGTTGTTGTTTATTTGACGTTGTTGTTGTTGTTGTTGACGTTGTTGTTGTTGTTGTTTATTTGACGTTGTTGTTGTTGTTGTTATTTATTTGACGTTGTTGTTGTTGTTGTTATTGTTTATTTGACGTTGTTGTTTTTGTTGTTGTTTATTTGACGTTGTTATTGTTGTTTATTTGACGTTGTTTTTGTTATTTGACGTTGTTGTTGTTGTTTATTTGACGTTGTTGTTGTTGTTGTTGTTGACGTTGTTGTTGTTGTTTATTTGACGTTGTTGTTGTTGTTGTTGTTTATTTGACGTTGTTGTTGTTGTTGTTATTGTTTATTTCACGTTGTTGTTGTTGTTGTTGTTTATTTGACGTTGTTATTGTTGTTTATTTGACGTTGTTTTTGTTATTTGACGTTGTTGTTGTTGTTTATTTGACGTTGTTGTTGTTGTTGACGTTGTTGTTGTTGTTTATTTGACGTTGTTGTTGTTGTTGTTGTTATTTATTTGACATTGTTGTTGTTGTTATTGTTTATTTGACGTTGTTGTTGTTGTTGTTGTTTATTTGACGTTGTTATTGTTGTTTATTTGACGTTGTTTTTGTTATTTGACGTTGTTGTTGTTGTTTATTTGACGTTGTTGTTGTTGTTGTTGACGTTGTTGTTGTTGTTGTTGTTTATTTGACGTTGTTGTTGTTGTTGTTGTTGTTTATTTGACGTTGTTGTTATTGTTGTTATTGTTTATTTGACGTTGTTGTTGTTGTTGTTGTTTATTTGACGTTGTTATTGTTGTTTATTTGACGTTGTTTTTGTTATTTGACGTTGTTGTTGTTGTTTATTTGACGTCGTTGTTGTTGTTGTTGACGTTGTTGTTGTTGTTGTTTATTTGACGTTGTTGTTGTTGTTGTTTATTTGACGTTGTTGTTGTTGTTGTTATTGTTTATTTGACGTTTTTGTTGTTGTTGTTGTTGTTGTTGTTTATTTGACGTTTTTGTTGTTGTTTATTTGACGTTGTTGTTGTTGTTTATTTGACGTTGTTGTTGTTGTTGTTTATTTGACGTTGTTGTTGTTAATGTTTATTTGACATTGTTGTTCTTGTTGTTTATTTGACATTGTTGTTGTTGTTTATTTGACGTTGTTGTTGTTGTTGTTGTTTATTTGACATTGTTGTTGTTGACGTTGTTGTTGTTGTTATTGTTTATTTGACGTTGTTGTTGTTTATTTGACATAGTTGTTGTTGTTGACGTTGTTGTTGTTGTTGTTGTTGTTGTTTATTTGATGTTTTTGTTGTTATGGATGTTGTTGTTGTTTTTGTTGTTGTTTATTTGACGTTGTTGTTGTTGTTTATTTGACGGTGTTGTTGTAGTTGTTGTTTATTTGACGTTGTTGTTGTTGTTGTTATTGTTGTTGTTGTTCTTTATTTGACGTTGTTGTTGTTGTTGTTTATTTGACGTTGTTGTTGTTGTTGTTGTTGTTTATTTGACGTTGTTGTTGTTGTTTATTTGACGTTGTTGTTGTTGTTTCTTTGACGTTGTTGTTGTTGTTGACGTTGTTGTTGTTGTTGTTGTTTATTTGACGTTGTTATTGTTGTTGTTGTTTATTTGACGTTGTTGTTGTTGTTGACATTGTTGTTGTTGTTGTTATTTATTTGACGTGGTTGTTGTTGATGTTATTGTTGTTGTTGTTGTTGTTTATTTGACGTTGTTGTTGTTGTTGACGTTGTTGTTGTTGTTGTTTATTTGACGTTGTTGTTGTTGTTGTTGTTTATTTAACGTTGTTGTTGTTGTTGTTATTGTTTATTTGACGTTGTTGTTGTTGTTGTTGTTTATTTGACGTTGTTATTGTTGTTTATTTGACGTTGTTTTTGTTATTTGACGTTGTTGTTGTTGTTTATTTGACGTTGTTGTTGTTGTTGTTTATTTGACGTTGTTGTTGTTGTTGTTATTGTTGTTGTTGTTCTTTATTTGACGTTGTTGTTGTTGTTGTTTATTTGACGTTGTTGTTGTTGTTGTTGTTTATTTGACGTTGTTGTTGTTGTTTATTTGACGTTGTTGTTGTTGTTTCTTTGACGTTGTTGTTGTTGTTGACGTTGTTGTTGTTGTTGTTGTTTATTTGACGTTGTTGTTGTTGTTGTTGTTTATTTGACGTTGTTGTTGTTGTTGACATTGTTGTTGTTGTTGTTATTTATTTGACGTTGTTGTTGTTGATGTTATTGTTGTTGTTGTTGTTGTTTATTTGACGTTGTTGTTGTTGTTGACGTTGTTGTTGTTGTTGTTTATTTGACGTTGTTGTTGTTGTTGTTGTTGTTTATTTAACGTTGTTGTTGTTGTTGTTATTGTTTATTTGACGTTGTTGTTGTTGTTGTTGTTTATTTGACGTTGTTATTGTTGTTTATTTGACGTTGTTTTTGTTATTTGACGTTGTTGTTGTTGTTTATTTGACGTTGTTGTTGTTGTTGTTTATTTGACGTTGTTGTTGTTGTTGTTTATTTGACGTTGTTGTTGTTATTGTTTTTTTGACGTTGTTGTTGTTGTTGTTTATTTGACGTTGTTATTGTTGTTTATTTGACGTTGTTGTTGTTGTTTATTTGACGTTGTTGTTGACGTTGTTGTTGTTGTTGTTGTTTATTTGACGTTGTTGTTGATGTTATTGTTGTTTATTTGAGGTTGTTATTGTTGTTGTTATTGTTTATTTGACGTTGTTGTTTTTGTTGTTGTTGTTTATTTGACGTTGTTATTGTTGTTTATTTGACGTTGTTTTTGTTATTTGACGTTGTTGTTGTTGTTGTTTATTTGACGTTGTTGTTGTTGTTGTTGACGTTGTTGTTGTTGTTGTTGTTTATTTGACGTTGTTGTTGTTGTTGTTGTTGTTTATTTGACGTTGTTGTTGTTGTTATTGTTGTTTATTTGACGTTGTTGTTGTTGTTGTTTATTTGACGTTGTTATTGTTGTTTATTTGACGTTGTTTTTGTTATTTGACGTTGTTGTTGTTGTTGTTTATTTGACGTTGTTGTTGTTGTTGTTTATTTGACGTTGTTGTTGTTGTTGTTGTTTATTTGACGTTGTTGTTGTTATTGTTTATTTGACGTTGTTGTTGTTGATGTTGTTTATTTGACGTTGTTATTGTTGTTTATTTGACGTTGTTGTTGTTGTTTATTTGACGTTGTTGTTGACGTTGTTGTTGTTGTTGTTTATTTGACGTTGTTGTTGTTGTTGTTGTTGTTGTTTATTTGAGGTTGTTAATTTTGTTGTTATTGTTTATTTGACGTTGTTGTTTTTGTTGTTGTTGTTTATTTGACGTTGTTATTGTTGTTTATTTGACGTTGTTTTTGTTATTTGACGTTGTTGTTGTTGTTTATTTGACGTTGTTGTTGTTGTTGTTGACGTTGTTGTTGTTGTTGTTTATTTGACGTTGTTGTTGTTGTTGTTATTTATTTGACGTTGTTGTTGTTGTTGTTATTGTTTATTTGACGTTGTTGTTTTTGTTGTTGTTTATTTGACGTTGTTATTGTTGTTTATTTGACGTTGTTTTTGTTATTTGACGTTGTTGTTGTTGTTATTTATTTGACGTTGTTGTTGTTGTTGTTGACGTTGTTGTTGTTGTTTATTTGACGTTGTTGTTGTTGTTGTGGTTTATTTGACGTTGTTGTTGTTGTTGTTATTGTTTATTTCACGTTGTTGTTGTTGTTGTTATTTATTTGACGTTGTTATTGTTGTTTATTTGATGTTGTTTTTGTTATTTGACGTTGTTGTTGTTGTTTATTTGACGTTGTTGTTGTTGTTGACGTTGTTGTTGTTGTTTATTTGACGTTGTTGTTGTTGTTGTTATTTATTTGACGTTGTTGTTGTTGTTATTGTTTATTTGACGTTGTTGTTGTTGTTGTTGTTTATTTGACGTTGTTATTGTTGTTTATTTGACGTTGTTTTTGTTATTTGACGTTGTTGTTGTTGTTTATTTGACGTTGTTGTTGTTGTTGTTGACGTTGTTGTTGTTGTTGTTGTTTATTTGACGTTGTTGTTGTTGTTGTTGTTGTTTATTTGACGTTGTTGTTGTTGTTGTTATTGTTTATTTGACGTTTTTGTTGTTGTTGTTGTTTTTTTGACGTTGTTATTGTTGTTTATTTGACGTTGTTTTTGTTATTTGACGTTGTTGTTGTTGTTTATTTGACGTCGTTGTTGTTGTTGTTGACGTTGTTGTTGTTGTTGTTTATTTGACGTTGTTGTTGTTGTTGTTTATTTGACGTTGTTGTTGTTGTTGTTATTGTTTATTTGACGTTTTTGTTGTTGTTGTTGTTGTTGTTGTTGTTGCTGTTGTTTATTTAACGTTTTTGTTGTTGTTTATTTGACGTTGTTGTTGTTGTTTATTTGACGTTGTTGTTTATTTGACGTTGTTGTTGTTGTTTATTTGACGTTGTTGTTGTTAATGTTTATTTGACATTGTTGTTCTTGTTGTTTATTTGACATTGTTGTTGTTGTTTATTTGACGTTGTTGTTGTTGTTGTTTATTTGACGTTGTTGTTGTTGACGTTGTTGTTGTTGTTATTGTTTATTTGACGTTGTTGTTGTTTATTTGACATAGTTGTTGTTGTTGACGTTGTTGTTGTTGTTGTTGTTGTTTATTTGATGTTTTTGTTGTTATTGATGTTGTTGTTGTTTTTGTTGTTGTTTATTTGACGTTGTTGTTGTTGTTTATTTGACGGTGTTGTTGTAGTTGTTGTTTATTTGACGTTGTTGTTGTTGTTGTTATTGTTGTTGTTGTTCTTTATTTGACGTTGTTGTTGTTGTTTATTTGACGTTGTTGTTGTTGTTGTTGTTGTTGTTGTTTATTTGACGTTGTTGTTGTTGTTTATTTGACGTTGTTGTTGTTGTTTCTTTGACGTTGTTGTTGTTGTTGACGTTGTTGTTGTTGTTGTTTATTTGACGTTGTTGTTGTTGTTGTTGTTGTTTATTTGACGTTGTTGTTGTTGTTGACATTGTTGTTGTTGTTGTTATTTATTTGACGTGGTTGTTGTTGATGTTATTGTTGTTGTTGTTGTTGTTTATTTGACGTTGTTGTTGTTGTTGACGTTGTTGTTGTTGTTGTTTATTTGACGTTGTTGTTGTTGTTGTTTATTTAACGTTGTTGTTGTTGTTGTTATTGTTTATTTGACGTTGTTGTTGTTGTTGTTGTTTATTTGACGTTGTTATTGTTGTTTATTTGACGTTGTTTTTGTTATTTGACGTTGTTGTTGTTGTTTATTTGACGTTGTTGTTGTTGTTGTTTATTTGACGTTGTTGTTGTTGTTTATTTGACGTTGTTGTTGTTATTGTTTATTTGACGTTGTTGTTGTTGTTGTTTATTTGACGTTGTTATTGTTGTTTATTTGACGTTGTTGTTGTTGTTTATTTGACGTTGTTGTTGACGTTGTTGTTGTTGTTGTTGTTTATTTGACGTTGTTGTTGATGTTATTGTTGTTTATTTGAGGTTGTTATTGTTTATTTGACGTTGTTATTTTTGTTGTTGTTGTTTATTTGACGTTGTTATTGTTGTTTATTTGACGTTGTTTTTGTTATTTGACGTTGTTGTTGTTGTTTATTTGACGTTGTTGTTGTTGTGTTTGACGTTGTTGTTGTTGTTGTTGTTTATTTGACGTTGTTGTTGTTGTTGTTGTTGTTTATTTGACGTTGTTGTTGTTGTTGTTATTATTGTTTATTTGACGTTGTTGTTGTTGTTGTTTATTTGACGTTGTTATTGTTGTTTATTTGACGTTGTTTTTGTTATTTGACGTTGTTGTTGTTGTTTATTTGACGTTGTTGTTGTGGTTGTTTATTTGACGTTGTTGTTGTTGTTGTTGTTTATTTGACGTTGTTGTTGTTGTTATTGTTTATTTGACGTTGTTGTTGTTGTTGTTTATTTGACGTTGTTATTGTTGTTTATTTGACGTTGTTGTTGTTGTTTATTTGACGTTGTTGTTAACGTTGTTGTTGTTGTTGTTGTTTATTTGACGGTGTTGTTGTTGTTGTCTATTTGAGGTTGTTGTTGTTGTTGTTATTGTTTATTTGACGTTGTTGTTTTTGTTGTTGTTGTTTATTTGACGTTGTTATTGTTGTTTATTTGACGTTGTTTTTGTTATTTGACGTTGTTGTTGTTGTTTATTTGACGTTGTTGTTGTTGTTGTTGACGTTGTTGTTGTTGTTGTTTATTTGACGTTGTTGTTGTTGTTGTTATTTATTTGACGTTGTTGTTGTTGTTGTTATTGTTTATTTGACGTTGTTGTTGTTGTTGTTTATTTGACGTTGTTATTGTTGTTTATTTGACGTTGTTTTTGTTATTTGACGTTGTCGTTGTTGTTTATTTGACGTTGTTGTTGTTGTTGTTGTTGTTGTTGACGTTGTTGTTGTTGTTGTTTATTTGACGTTGTTGTTGTTGTTGTTGTTTATTTGACGTTGTTGTTGTTGTTGTTATTGTTTATTTGACATTGTTGTTGTTGTTGTTGTTGTTTATTTGACGTTGTTATTGTTGTTTATTTGACGTTGTTTTAGTTATTTGACGTTGTTGTTGTTCTTTATTTGACGTTGTTGTTGTTGTTGTTGACGTTGTTGTTGTTGTTGTTTATTTGACGTTGTTGTTGTTGTTGTTGTTTATTTGACGTTGTTGTTGTTGTTGTTATTGTTTATTTGACGTTTTTGTTGTTGTTGTTGATGTTGTTGTTGTTGTTGTTATTGTTTATTTGACGTTTTTGGTGTTGTTTATTTGACGTTGTTGTTGTTGTTTATTTGACGTTGTTGTTGTTGTTGTTGTTGTTGTTGTTTATTTGACGTTGTTGTTGTTGTTGTTATTGTTTATTTGACGTTGTTGTTTTTGTTGTTGTTGTTTATTTGACGTTGTTATTGTTGTTTATTTGACGTTGTTTTTGTTATTTGACGTTGTTGTTGTTGTTTATTTGACGTTGTTGTTGTTGTTGTTGACGTTGTTGTTGTTGTTTATTTGACGTTGTTGTTGTTGTTGTTATTTATTTGACGTTGTTGTTGTTGTTGTTGTTATTGTTTATTTGACGTTGTTGTTTTTGTTGTTGTTTATTTGACGTTGTTATTGTTGTTTATTTGACGTTGTTTTTGTTATTTGACGTTGTTGTTGTTGTTTATTTGACGTTGTTGTTGTTGTTGTTGTTGACGTTGTTGTTGTTGTTTATTTGACGTTGTTGTTGTTGTTGTTTATTTGACGTTGTTGTTGTTGTTGTTGTTGACGTTGTTGTTGTTGTTTATTTGACGTTGTTGTTGTTGTTGTTTATTTGACGTTGTTGTTGTTGTTGTTATTGTTTATTTCACGTTGTTGTTGTTGTTGTTGTTGTTTATTTGACGTTGTTATTGTTGTTTATTTGACGTTGTTTTTGTTATTTGACGTTGTTGTTGTTGTTTATTTGACGTTGTTGTTGTTGTTGACGTTGTTGTTGTTGTTTATTTGACGTTGTTGTTGTTGTTGTTGTTATTTATTTGACGTTGTTGTTGTTGTTATTGTTTATTTGACGTTGTTGTTTTTGTTGTTGTTGTTTATTTGACGTTGTTATTGTTGTTTATTTGACGTTGTTTTTGTTATTTGACGTTGTTGTTGTTGTTTATTTGACGTTGTTGTTGTTGTTGACGTTGTTGACGTTGTTGTTGTTTATTTGACGTTGTTGTTGTTGTTATTTATTTGACGTTGTTGTTGTTGTTGTTATTGTTTATTTGACGTTGTTGTTTTTGTTGTTGTTTATTTGACGTTGTTATTGTTGTTTATTTGACGTTGTTTTTGTTATTTGACGTTGTTGTTGTTGTTTATTTGACGTTGTTGTTGTTGTTGTTGTTGACGTTGTTGTTGTTGTTTATTTGACGTTGTTGTTGTTGTTGTTGTTGTTGTTTATTTGACGTTGTTATTGTTATTTATTTGACGTTATTTTTGTTATTTGACGTTGTTGTTGTTGTTTATTTGACGTTGTTGTTGTTGTTGACGTTGTTGTTGTTGTTGTTGTTTATTTGACGTTGTTGTTGTTGTTGTTGTTGTTTATTTGACGTTGTTGTTGTTGTTGTTATTGTTTATTTGACGTTGTTGTTGTTGTTGTTGTTTATTTGACGTTGTTATTGTTGTTTATTTGACGTTGTTTTTGTTATTTGACGTTGTTGTTGTTGTTTATTTGACGTCGTTGTTGTTGTTGTTGACGTTGTTGTTGTTGTTGTTTATTTGACGTTGTTGTTGTTGTTGTTTATTTGACGTTGTTGTTGTTGTTGTTATTGTTTATTTGACGTTTTTGTTGTTGTTGTTGTTGTTGTTGTTGTTTATTTGACGTTTTTGTTGTTGTTTATTTGACGTTGTTGTTGTTGTTTATTTGACGTTGTTGTTGTTGTTGTTGTTTATTTGACGTTGTTGTTGTTAATGTTTATTTGACATTGTTGTTCTTGTTGTTTATTTGACATTGTTGTTGTTGTTTATTTGACGTTGTTGTTGTTGTTGTTTATTTGACGTTGTTGTTGTTGACGTTGTTGTTGTTGTTATTGTTTATTTGACGTTGTTGTTGTTTATTTGACATAGTTGTTGTTGTTGACGTTGTTGTTGTTGTTGTTGTTGTTGTTTATTTGATGTTTTTGTTGTTATTGATGTTGTTGTTGTTTTTGTTGTTGTTTATTTGACGTTGTTGTTGTTGTTTATTTGACGGTGTTGTTGTAGTTGTTGTTTATTTGACGTTGTTGTTGTTGTTGTTGTTATTGTTGTTGTTGTTCTTTATTTGACGTTGTTGTTGTTGTTGTTTATTTGACGTTGTTGTTGTTGTTGTTGTTGTTTATTTGACGTTGTTGTTGTTGTTTATTTGACGTTGTTGTTGTTGTTTCTTTGACGTTGTTGTTGTTGTTGACGTTGTTGTTGTTGTTGTTGTTTATTTGACGTTGTTGTTGTTGTTGTTGTTGTTTATTTGACGTTGTTGTTGTTGTTGACATTGTTGTTGTTGTTGTTATTTATTTGACGTGGTTGTTGTTGATGTTATTGTTGTTGTTGTTGTTGTTTATTTGACGTTGTTGTTGTTGTTGTTGACGTTGTTGTTGTTGTTGTTTATTTGACGTTGTTGTTGTTGTTGTTGTTGTTGTTTATTTAACGTTGTTGTTGTTGTTGTTATTGTTTATTTGACGTTGTTGTTGTTGTTGTTGTTGTTTATTTGACGTTGTTATTGTTGTTTATTTGACGTTGTTTTTGTTATTTGACGTTGTTGTTGTTGTTGTTTATTTGACGTTGTTGTTGTTGTTGTTTATTTGACGTTGTTGTTGTTGTTGTTTATTTGACGTTGTTGTTGTTATTATTTATTTGACGTTGTTGTTGTTGTTGTTTATTTGACGTTGTTATTGTTGTTTATTTGACGTTGTTGTTGTTGTTTATTTGACGTTGTTGTTGACGTTGTTGTTGTTGTTGTTGTTTATTTGACGTTGTTGTTGATGTTATTGTTGTTTATTTGAGGTTGTTATTGTTGTTGTTATTGTTTATTTGACGTTGTTGTTTTTGTTGTTGTTGTTTATTTGACATTGTTATTGTTGTTTATTTGACGTTGTTTTTGTTATTTGATGTTGTTGTTGTTGTTTATTTGACGTTGTTGTTGTTGTTGTTGACGTTGTTGTTGTTGTTGTTTATTTGACGTTGTTGTTGTTGTTGTTGTTGTTGTTTATTTGACGTTGTTGTTGTTGTAGTTATTATTGTTTATTTGACGTTGTTGTTGTTGTTGTTTATTTGACGTTGTTATTGTTGTTTATTTGACGTTGTTTTTGTTATTTGACGTTGTTGTTGTTGTTTATTTGACGTTGTTGTTGTTGTTGTTTATTTGACGTTGTTGTTGTTGTTGTTTATTTGACGTTGTTGTTGTTGTTATTGTTTATTTGACGTTGTTGTTGTTGTTGTTTATTTGACGTTGTTATTGTTGTTTATTTGACGTTGTTGTTGTTGTTTATTTGACGTTGTTGTTGACGTTGTTGTTGTTGTTGTTTATTTGACGTTGTTGTTGTTGTTTATTTGAGGTTGTTGTTGTTGTTATTGTTTATTTGACGTTGTTGTTTTTGTTGTTGTTGTTTATTTGACGTTGTTATTGTTGTTTATTTGATGTTGTTTTTGTTATTTGACGTTGTTGTTGTTGTTTATTTGACGTTGTTGTTGTTGTTGTTGACGTTGTTGTTGTTGTTGTTTATTTGACGTTGTTGTTGTTGTTGTTGTTATTTATTTGACGTTGTTGTTGTTGTTGTTATTGTTTATTTGACGTTGTTGTTGTTGTTGTTGTTTATTTGACGTTGTTATTGTTGTTTATTTGACGTTGTTTTTGTTATTTGACGTTGTCGTTGTTGTTTATTTGACGTTGTTGTTGTTGTTGTTGTTGTTGACGTTGTTGTTGTTGTTGTTTATTTGACGTTGTTGTTGTTGTTGTTGTTGTTTATTTGACGTTGTTGTTGTTGTTGTTATTGTTTATTTGACATTGTTGTTGTTGTTTATTTGACGTTGTTATTGTTGTTTATTTGACGTTGTTTTTGTTATTTGACGTTGTTGTTGTTGTTTATTTGACGTTGTTGTTGTTGTTGTTGACGTTGTTGTTGTTGTTGTTTATTTGACGTTGTTGTTGTTGTTGTTGTTTATTTGACTTTGTTGTTGTTGTTGTTATTGTTTATTTGACGTTTTTGTTGTTGTTGTTGATGTTGTTGTTGTTGTTGTTTATTTGACGTTTTTGGTGTTGTTTATTTGACGTTGTTGTTGTTGTTTATTTGACGTTGTTGTTGTTGTTGTTGTTGTTTATTTGACGTTGTTGTTGTTAATGTTTATTTGACATTATTGTTCTTGTTGTTTATTTGACATTGTTGTTGTTGTTTATTTGACGTTGTTGTTGTTGTTGTTTATTTGACGTTGTTGTTGTTGACGTTGTTGTTGTTGTTATTGTTTATTTGACGTTGTTGTTGTTTATTTGACGTAGTTGTTGTTGTTGACGTTGTTGTTGTTGTTTATTTGATGTTTTTGTTGTTGTTGATGTTGTTGTTGTTTTTGTTGTTGTTTATTTGACGTTGTTGTTGTTGTTGTTTATTTGACGGTGTTGTTGTAGTTGTTGTTTATTTGACGTTGTTGTTGTTGTTATTGTTATTGTTGTTGTTGTTCTTTATTTGACGTTGTTGTTGTTGTTGTTTATTTGACGTTGTTGTTGTTGTTGTTGTTTATTTGACGTTGTTGTTGTTGTTGTTTATTTGACGTTGTTGTTGTTGTTTCTTTGACGTTGTTGTTGTTGTTGTTGACGTTGTTGTTGTTGTTGTTGTTTATTTGACGTTGTTGTTGTTGTTTATTTGACGTTGTTGTTGTTGTTGACATTGTTGTTGTTGTTGTTATTTATTTGACGTTGTTGTTGTTGATGTTATTGTTGTTGTTGTTGTTGTTGTTTATTTGACGTTGTTGTTGTTGTTGACGTTGTTGTTGTTGTTGTTTATTTGACGTTGTTGATGTTGTTGTTATTTATTTGACGTTGTTGTTGTTGTTATTGTTTATTTGACGTTGTTGTTTTTGTTGTTGTTTATTTGACGTTGTTATTGTTGTTTATTTGACGTTGTTTTTGTTATTTGACGTTGTTGTTGTTGTTTATTTGACGTTGTTGTTGTTGTTGTTGTTGACGTTGTTGTTGTTGTTTATTTGACGTTGTTGTTGTTGTTGTTGTTTATTTGACGTTGTTGTTGTTGTTGTTATTGTTTATTTCACGTTGTTGTTGTTGTTGTTGTTTATTTGACGTTGTTATTGTTGTTTATTTGACGTTGTTTTTGTTATTTGACGTTGTTGTTGTTGTTTATTTGACGTTGTTGTTGTTGTTGACGTTGTTGTTGTTGTTTATTTGACGTTGTTGTTGTTGTTGTTGTTATTTATTTGACGTTGTTGTTGTTGTTATTGTTTATTTGACGTTGTTGTTGTTGTTGTTGTTGTTTATTTGACGTTGTTATTGTTGTTTATTTGACGTTATTTTTGTTATTTGACGTTGTTGTTGTTGTTTATTTGACGTTGTTGTTGTTGTTGACGTTGTTGTTGTTGTTGTTGTTTATTTGACGTTGTTGTTGTTGTTGTTGTTGTTGTTTATTTGACGTTGTTGTTGTTGTTGTTATTGTTTATTTGACGTTGTTGTTGTTGTTGTTGTTTATTTGACGTTGTTATTGTTGTTTATTTGACGTTGTTTTTGTTATTTGACGTTGTTGTTGTTGTTTATTTGACGTCGTTGTTGTTGTTGTTGACGTTGTTGTTGTTGTTGTTTATTTGACGTTGTTGTTGTTGTTGTTTATTTGACGTTGTTGTTGTTGTTGTTATTGTTTATTTGACGTTTTTGTTGTTGTTGTTGTTGTTGTTGTTTATTTGACGTTTTTGTTGTTGTTTATTTGACGTTGTTGTTGTTGTTTATTTGACGTTGTTGTTATTGTTGTTGTTGTTGTTGTTTATTTGACGTTGTTGTTGTTAATGTTTATTTGACATTGTTGTTCTTGTTGTTTATTTGACATTGTTGTTGTTGTTTATTTGACGTTGTTGTTGTTGTTGTTGTTTATTTGACGTTGTTGTTGTTGACGTTGTTGTTGTTGTTATTGTTTATTTGACGTTGTTGTTGTTTATTTGACATAGTTGTTGTTGTTGACGTTGTTGTTGTTGTTGTTGTTGTTGTTTATTTGATGTTTTTGTTGTTATTGATGTTGTTGTTGTTTTTGTTGTTGTTTATTTGACGTTGTTGTTGTTGTTTATTTGACGGTGTTGTTGTAGTTGTTGTTTATTTGACGTTGTTGTTGTTGTTGTTATTGTTGTTGTTGTTCTTTATTTGACGTTGTTGTTGTTGTTGTTTATTTGACGTTGTTGTTGTTGTTTATTTGACGTTGTTGTTGTTATTTATTTGACGTTGTTGTTGTTGTTTCTTTGACGTTGTTGTTGTTGTTGACGTTGTTGTTGTTGTTGTTGTTTATTTGACGTTGTTGTTGTTGTTGTTGTTGTTTATTTGACGTTGTTGTTGTTGTTGACATTGTTGTTGTTGTTGTTATTTATTTGACGTGGTTGTTGTTGATGTTATTGTTGTTGTTGTTGTTGTTGTTTATTTGACGTTGTTGTTGTTGTTGTTGACGTTGTTGTTGTTGTTGTTTATTTGACGTTGTTGTTGTTGTTTATTTAACGTTGTTGTTGTTGTTGTTATTGTTTATTTGACGTTGTTGTTGTTGTTGTTGTTGTTTATTTGACGTTGTTATTGTTGTTTATTTGACGTTGTTTTTGTTATTTGACGTTGTTGTTGTTGTTTATTTGACGTTGTTGTTGTTGTTGTTTATTTGACGTTGTTGTTGTTGTTGTTGTTTATTTGACGTTGTTGTTGTTATTGTTTATTTGACGTTGTTGTTGTTGTTGTTTATTTGACGTTGTTATTGTTGTTTATTTGACGTTGTTGTTGTTGTTTATTTGACGTTGTTGTTGACGTTGTTGTTGTTGTTGTTGTTTATTTGACGTTGTTGTTGATGTTATTGTTGTTTATTTGAGGTTGTTATTGTTGTTGTTATTGTTTATTTGACGTTGTTGTTTTTGTTGTTGTTGTTTATTTGACATTGTTATTGTTGTTTATTTGACGTTGTTTTTGTTATTTGACGTTGTTGTTGTTGTTTATTTGACGTTGTTGTTGTTGTTGTTGACGTAGTTGTTGTTGTTGTTTATTTGACGTTGTTGTTGTTGTTGTTGTTGTTGTTTGTTTGACGTTGTTGTTGTTGTTGTTATTATTGTTTATTTGACGTTGTTGTTGTTGTTGTTTATTTGACGTTGTTATTGTTGTTTATTTGACGTTGTTTTTGTTATTTGACGTTGTTGTTGTTGTTTATTCGACGTTGTTGTTGTTGTTGTTTATTTGACGTTGTTGTTGTTGTTTATTTGACGTTGTTGTTGTTGTTATTGTTTATTTGACGTTGTTGTTGTTGTTGTTTATTTGACGTTGTTATTGTTGTTTATTTGACGTTGTTGTTGTTGTTTATTTGACGTTGTTGTTGACGTTGTTGTTGTTGTTGTTTATTTGACGTTGTTGTTGTTGTTTATTTGAGGTTGTTGTTGTTGTTATTGTTTATTTGACGTTGTTGTTTTTGTTGTTGTTGTTTATTTGACGTTGTTATTGTTGTTTATTTGATGTTGTTTTTGTTATTTGACGTTGTTGTTGTTGTTTATTTGACGTTGTTGTTGTTGTTGACGTTGTTGTTGTTGTTGATTATTTGACGTTGTTGTTGTTGTTGTTGTTTATTTGACGTTGTTGTTGTTGTTGTTGTTATTGTTGTTGTTGTTCTTTATTTGACGTTGTTGTTGTTGTTGTTTATTTGACGTTGTTGCTGTTGTTGTTGTTGTTTATTTGACGTTGTTGTTGTTGTTTATTTGACGTTGTTGTTGTTGTTTCTTTGACGTTGTTGTTGTTGTTGACGTTGTTGTTGTTGTTGTTGTTTATTTGACGTTGTTGTTGTTGTTGTTGTTGTTTATTTGACGTTGTTGTTGTTGTTGACATTGTTGTTGTTGTTGTTATTTATTTGACGTGGTTGTTGTTGATGTTATTGTTGTTGTTGTTGTTGTTTATTTGACGTTGTTGTTGTTGTTGTTGACGTTGTTGTTGTTGTTGTTTATTTGACGTTGTTGTTGTTGTTGTTGTTGTTGTTGTTTATTTAACGTTGTTGTTGTTGTTGTTATTGTTTATTTGACGTTGTTGTTGTTGTTGTTGTTGTTTATTTGACGTTGTTATTGTTGTTTATTTGACGTTGTTTTTGTTATTTGACGTTGTTGTTGTTGTTGTTTATTTGACGTTGTTGTTGTTGTTGTTTATTTGACGTTGTTGTTGTTGTTGTTTATTTGACGTTGTTGTTGTTATTATTTATTTGACGTTGTTGTTGTTGTTGTTTATTTGACGTTGTTATTGTTGTTTATTTGACGTTGTTGTTGTTGTTTATTTGACGTTGTTGTTGACGTTGTTGTTGTTGTTGTTGTTTATTTGACGTTGTTGTTGATGTTATTGTTGTTTATTTGAGGTTGTTATTGTTGTTGTTATTGTTTATTTGACGTTGTTGTTTTTGTTGTTGTTGTTTATTTGACATTGTTATTGTTGTTTATTTGACGTTGTTTTTGTTATTTGACGTTGTTGTTGTTGTTTATTTGACGTTGTTGTTGTTGTTGTTGACGTTGTTGTTGTTGTTGTTTATTTGACGTTGTTGTTGTTGTTGTTGTTGTTTATTTGACGTTGTTGTTGTTGTTGTTATTATTGTTTATTTGACGTTGTTGTTGTTGTTGTTTATTTGACGTTGTTATTGTTGTTTATTTGACGTTGTTTTTGTTATTTGACGTTGTTGTTGTTGTTTATTTGACGTTGTTGTTGTTGTTGTTTATTTGACGTTGTTGTTGTTGTTGTTTATTTGACGTTGTTGTTGTTGTTATTGTTTATTTGACGTTGTTGTTGTTGTTGTTTATTTGACGTTGTTATTGTTGTTTATTTGACGTTGTTGTTGTTGTTTATTTGACGTTGTTGTTGACGTTGTTGTTGTTGTTGTTTATTTGACGTTGTTGTTGTTGTTTATTTGAGGTTGTTGTTGTTGTTATTGTTTATTTGACGTTGTTGTTTTTGTTGTTGTTGTTTATTTGACGTTGTTATTGTTGTTTATTTGATGTTGTTTTTGTTATTTGACGTTGTTGTTGTTGTTTATTTGACGTTGTTGTTGTTGTTGTTGACGTTGTTGTTGTTGTTGTTTATTTGACGTTGTTGTTGTTGTTGTTGTTGTTATTTATTTGACGTTGTTGTTATTGTTTATTTGACGTTGTTGTTGTTGTTGTTGTTTATTTGACGTTGTTATTGTTGTTTATTTGACGTTGTTTTTGTTATTTGACGTTGTCGTTGTTGTTTATTTGACGTTGTTGTTGTTGTTGTTGTTGTTGACGTTGTTGTTGTTGTTGTTTATTTGACGTTGTTGTTGTTGTTGTTGTTGTTTATTTGACGTTGTTGTTGTTGTTGTTATTGTTTATTTGACATTGTTGTTGTTGTTTATTTGACGTTGTTATTGTTGTTTATTTGACGTTGTTTTTGTTATTTGACGTTGTTGTTGTTGTTTATTTGACGTTGTTGTTGTTGTTGTTGACGTTGTTGTTGTTGTTGTTTATTTGACGTTGTTGTTGTTGTTGTTGTTTATTTGACGTTGTTGTTGTTGTTGTTATTGTTTATTTGACGTTTTTGTTGTTGTTGTTGATGTTGTTGTTGTTGTTGTTTATTTGACGTTTTTGGTGTTGTTTATTTGACGTTGTTGTTGTTGTTTATTTGACGTTGTTGTTGTTGTTGTTGTTTATTTGACGTTGTTGTTGTTAATGTTTATTTGACATTATTGTTCTTGTTGTTTATTTGACATTGTTGTTGTTGTTTATTTGACGTTGTTGTTGTTGTTGTTTATTTGACGTTGTTGTTGTTGACGTTGTTGTTGTTGTTATTGTTTATTTGACGTTGTTGTTGTTTATTTGACGTAGTTGTTGTTGTTGACGTTGTTGTTGTTGTTTATTTGATGTTTTTGTTGTTGTTGATGTTGTTGTTGTTTTTGTTGTTGTTTATTTGACGTTGTTGTTGTTGTTGTTTATTTGACGGTGTTGTTGTAGTTGTTGTTTATTTGACGTTGTTATTGTTGTTATTCTTATTGTTGTTGTTGTTCTTTATTTGACGTTGTTGTTGTTGTTGTTTATTTGACGTTGTTGTTGTTGTTGTTGTTTATTTGACGTTGTTGTTGTTGTTTATTTGACGTTGTTGTTGTTGTTTCTTTGACGTTGTTGTTGTTGTTGTTGACGTTGTTGTTGTTGTTGTTGTTTATTTGACGTTGTTGTTGTTGTTTATTTGACGTTGTTGTTGTTGTTGACATTGTTGTTGTTGTTGTTATTTATTTGACGTTGTTGTTGTTGATGTTATTGTTGTTGTTGTTGTTGTTGTTTATTTGACGTTGTTGTTGTTGTTGACGTTGTTGTTGTTGTTGTTTATTTGACGTTGTTGATGTTGTTGTTATTTATTTGACGTTGTTGTTGTTGTTATTGTTTATTTGACGTTGTTGTTTTTGTTGTTGTTTATTTGACGTTGTTATTGTTGTTTATTTGACGTTGTTTTTGTTATTTGACGTTGTTGTTGTTGTTTATTTGACGTTGTTGTTGTTGTTGTTGTTGACGTTGTTGTTGTTGTTGTTTATTTGACGTTGTTGTTGTTGTTGTTGTTTATTTGACGTTGTTGTTGTTGTTGTTATTGTTTATTTCACGTTGTTGTTGTTGTTGTTGTTTATTTGACGTTGTTATTGTTGTTTATTTGACGTTGTTTTTGTTATTTGACGTTGTTGTTGTTGTTTATTTGACGTTGTTGTTGTTGTTGACGTTGTTGTTGTTGTTTATTTGACGTTGTTGTTGTTGTTGTTGTTATTTATTTGACGTTGTTGTTGTTGTTATTGTTTATTTGACGTTGTTGTTGTTGTTGTTGTTGTTTATTTGACGTT
The DNA here is from genome assembly GCA_948472305.1 of Vicia faba. Lineage (NCBI taxonomy): Eukaryota > Viridiplantae > Streptophyta > Magnoliopsida > Fabales > Fabaceae > Vicia > Vicia faba. The sequence continues at coordinate 452,194,150 of OX451740.1, forward strand.
GTTATTGTTGTTTATTTGACGTTATTTTTGTTATTTGACGTTGTTGTTGTTGTTTATTTGACGTTGTTGTTGTTGTTGACGTTGTTGTTGTTGTTGTTTATTTGACGTTGTTGTTGTTGTTGTTGTTGTTTATTTGACGTTGTTGTTGTTGTTGTTATTGTTTATTTGACGTTGTTGTTGTTGTTGTTGTTTATTTGACGTTGTTATTGTTGTTTATTTGACGTTGTTTTTGTTATTTGACGTTGTTGTTGTTGTTTATTTGACGTCGTTGTTGTTGTTGTTGACGTTGTTGTTGTTGTTGTTTATTTGACGTTGTTGTTGTTGTTGTTTATTTGACGTTGTTGTTGTTGTTGTTATTGTTTATTTGACGTTTTTGTTGTTGTTGTTGTTGTTGTTGTTTATTTGACGTTTTTGTTGTTGTTTATTTGACGTTGTTGTTGTTGTTTATTTGACGTTGTTGTTATTGTTGTTGTTGTTGTTGTTTATTTGACGTTGTTGTTGTTAATGTTTATTTGACATTGTTGTTCTTGTTGTTTATTTGACATTGTTGTTGTTGTTTATTTGACGTTGTTGTTGTTGTTGTTGTTTATTTGACGTTGTTGTTGTTGACGTTGTTGTTGTTGTTATTGTTTATTTGACGTTGTTGTTGTTTATTTGACATAGTTGTTGTTGTTGACGTTGTTGTTGTTGTTGTTGTTGTTGTTTATTTGATGTTTTTGTTGTTATTGATGTTGTTGTTGTTTTTGTTGTTGTTTATTTGACGTTGTTGTTGTTGTTTATTTGACGGTGTTGTTGTAGTTGTTGTTTATTTGACGTTGTTGTTGTTGTTGTTATTGTTGTTGTTGTTCTTTATTTGACGTTGCTGTTGTTGTTGTTTATTTGACGTTGTTGTTGTTGTTTATTTGACGTTGTTGTTGTTGTTTATTTGACGTTGTTGTTGTTGTTTCTTTGACGTTGTTGTTGTTGTTGACGTTGTTGTTGTTGTTGTTGTTTATTTGACGTTGTTGTTGTTGTTGTTGTTGTTTATTTGACGTTGTTGTTGTTGTTGACATTGTTGTTGTTGTTGTTATTTATTTGACGTGGTTGTTGTTGATGTTATTGTTGTTGTTGTTGTTGTTTATTTGACGTTGTTGTTGTTGTTGTTGACGTTGTTGTTGTTGTTGTTTATTTGACGTTGTTGTTGTTGTTTATTTAACGTTGTTGTTGTTGTTGTTATTGTTTATTTGACGTTGTTGTTGTTGTTGTTGTTGTTTATTTGACGTTGTTATTGTTGTTTATTTGACGTTGTTTTTGTTATTTGACGTTGTTGTTGTTGTTTATTTGACGTTGTTGTTGTTGTTGTTTATTTGACGTTGTTGTTGTTGTTGTTGTTTATTTGACGTTGTTGTTGTTATTGTTTATTTGACGTTGTTGTTGTTGTTGTTTATTTGACGTTGTTATTGTTGTTTATTTGACGTTGTTGTTGTTGTTTATTTGACGTTGTTGTTGACGTTGTTGTTGTTGTTGTTGTTTATTTGACGTTGTTGTTGATGTTATTGTTGTTTATTTGAGGTTGTTATTGTTGTTGTTATTGTTTATTTGACGTTGTTGTTTTTGTTGTTGTTGTTTATTTGACATTGTTATTGTTGTTTATTTGACGTTGTTTTTGTTATTTGACGTTGTTGTTGTTGTTTATTTGACGTTGTTGTTGTTGTTGTTGACGTAGTTGTTGTTGTTGTTTATTTGACGTTGTTGTTGTTGTTGTTGTTGTTGTTTATTTGACGTTGTTGTTGTTGTTGTTATTATTGTTTATTTGACGTTGTTGTTGTTGTTGTTTATTTGACGTTGTTATTGTTGTTTATTTGACGTTGTTTTTGTTATTTGACGTTGTTGTTGTTGTTTATTCGACGTTGTTATTGTTGTTGTTTATTTGACGTTGTTGTTGTTGTTTATTTGACGTTGTTGTTGTTGTTATTGTTTATTTGACGTTGTTGTTGTTGTTGTTTATTTGACGTTGTTATTGTTGTTTATTTGACGTTGTTGTTGTTGTTTATTTGACGTTGTTGTTGACGTTGTTGTTGTTGTTGTTTATTTGACGTTGTTGTTGTTGTTTATTTGAGGTTGTTGTTGTTGTTATTGTTTATTTGACGTTGTTGTTTTTGTTGTTGTTGTTTATTTGACGTTGTTATTGTTGTTTATTTGATGTTGTTTTTGTTATTTGACGTTGTTGTTGTTGTTTATTTGACGTTGTTGTTGTTGTTGACGTTGTTGTTGTTGTTGTTTATTTGACGTTGTTGTTGTTGTTGTTATTTATTTGACGTTGTTGTTGTTGTTGTTATTGTTTATTTGACGTTGTTGTTGTTGTTGTTGTTTATTTGACGTTGTTATTGTTGTTTATTTGACGTTGTTTTTGTTATTTGACGTTGTCGTTGTTGTTTATTTGACGTTGTTGTTGTTGTTGTTGTTGTTGTTGACGTTGTTGTTGTTGTTGTTTATTTGACGTTGTTGTTGTTGTTGTTGTTTATTTGACGTTGTTGTTGTTGTTGTTATTGTTTATTTGACATTGTTGTTGTTGTTTATTTGACGTTGTTATTGTTGTTTATTTGACGTTGTTTTTGTTATTTGACGTTGTTGTTGTTGTTTATTTGACGTTGTTGTTGTTGTTGTTGACGTTGTTGTTGTTGTTGTTTATTTGACGTTGTTGTTGTTGTTGTTGTTTATTTGACGTTGTTGTTGTTGTTGTTATTGTTTATTTGACGTTTTTGTTGTTGTTGTTGATGTTGTTGTTGTTGTTGTTTATTTGACGTTTTTGGTGTTGTTTATTTGACGTTGTTGTTGTTGTTTATTTGACGTTGTTGTTGTTGTTGTTGTTGTTTATTTGACGTTGTTGTTGTTAATGTTTATTTGACATTATTGTTCTTGTTGTTTATTTGACATTGTTGTTGTTGTTTATTTGACGTTGTTGTTGTTGTTGTTTATTTGACGTTGTTGTTGTTGACGTTGTTGTTGTTGTTATTGTTTATTTGACGTTGTTGTTGTTTATTTGACGTAGTTGTTGTTGTTGACGTTGTTGTTGTTGTTTATTTGATGTTTTTGTTGTTGTTGATGTTGTTGTTGTTTTTGTTGTTGTTTATTTGACGTTGTTGTTGTTGTTGTTTATTTGACGGTGTTGTTGTAGTTGTTGTTTATTTGACGTTGTTGTTGTTGTTATTGTTATTGTTGTTGTTGTTCTTTATTTGACGTTGTTGTTGTTGTTGTTTATTTGACGTTGTTGTTGTTGTTGTTGTTTATTTGACGTTGTTGTTGTTGTTTATTTGACGTTGTTGTTGTTGTTTCTTTGACGTTGTTGTTGTTGTTGTTGACGTTGTTGTTGTTGTTGTTGTTGTTTATTTGACGTTGTTGTTGTTGTTTATTTGACGTTGTTGTTGTTGTTGACATTGTTGTTGTTGTTGTTATTTATTTGACGTTGTTGTTGTTGATGTTATTGTTGTTGTTGTTGTTGTTGTTTATTTGACGTTGTTGTTGTTGTTGACGTTGTTGTTGTTGTTGTTTATTTGACGTTGTTGTTGTTGTTGTTATTTATTTGACGTTGTTGTTGTTGTTATTGTTTATTTGACATTGTTGTTTTTGTTGTTGTTTATTTGACGTTGTTATTGTTGTTTATTTGACGTTGTTTTTGTTATTTGACGTTGTTGTTGTTGTTTATTTGACGTTGTTGTTGTTGTTGTTGTTGACGTTGTTGTTGTTGTTTATTTGACGTTGTTGTTGTTGTTGTTGTTTATTTGACGTTGTTGTTGTTGTTGTTATTGTTTATTTCACGTTGTTGTTGTTGTTGTTGTTTATTTGACGTTGTTATTGTTGTTTATTTGACGTTGTTTTTGTTATTTGACGTTGTTGTTGTTGTTTATTTGACGTTGTTGTTGTTGTTGACGTTGTTGTTGTTGTTTATTTGACGTTGTTGTTGTTGTTGTTGTTATTTATTTGACGTTGTTGTTGTTGTTATTGTTTATTTGACGTTGTTGTTGTTGTTGTTGTTGTTGTTTATTTGACGTTATTATTGTTGTTTATTTGACGTTATTTTTGTTATTTGACGTTGTTGTTGTTGTTTATTTGACGTTGTTGTTGTTGTTGACGTTGTTGTTGTTGTTGTTGTTTATTTGACGTTGTTGTTGTTGTTGTTGTTTATTTGACGTTGTTGTTGTTGTTGTTATTGTTTATTTGACATTGTTGTTGTTGTTTATTTGACGTTGTTATTGTTGTTTATTTGACGTTGTTTTTGTTATTTGACGTTGTTGTTGTTGTTTATTTGACGTCGTTGTTGTTGTTGTTGACGTTGTTGTTGTTGTTGTTTATTTGACGTTGTTGTTGTTGTTGTTTATTTGACGTTGTTGTTGTTGTTGTTATTGTTTATTTGACGTTTTTGTTGTTGTTGTTGTTGTTGTTGTTTATTTGACGTTTTTGTTGTTGTTTATTTGACGTTGTTGTTGTTGTTTATTTGACGTTGTTGTTGTTGTTGTTTATTTGACGTTGTTGTTGTTAATGTTTATTTGACATTGTTGTTCTTGTTGTTTATTTGACATTGTTGTTGTTGTTTATTTGACGTTGTTGTTGTTGTTGTTGTTTATTTGACGTTGTTGTTGTTGACGTTGTTGTTGTTGTTATTGTTTATTTGACGTTGTTGTTGTTTATTTGACATAGTTGTTGTTGTTGACGTTGTTGTTGTTGTTGTTGTTGTTGTTTATTTGATGTTTTTGTTGTTATTGATGTTGTTGTTGTTTTTGTTGTTGTTTATTTGACGTTGTTGTTGTTGTTTATTTGACGGTGTTGTTGTAGTTGTTGTTTATTTGACGTTGTTGTTGTTGTTGTTATTGTTGTTGTTGTTCTTTATTTGACGTTGTTGTTGTTGTTGTTTATTTGACGTTGTTGTTGTTGTTGTTGTTGTTTATTTGACGTTGTTGTTGTTGTTTATTTGACGTTGTTGTTGTTGTTTCTTTGACGTTGTTGTTGTTGTTGACGTTGTTGTTGTTGTTGTTTATTTGACGTTGTTGTTGTTGTTGTTGTTGTTTATTTGACGTTGTTGTTGTTGTTGACATTGTTGTTGTTGTTGTTATTTATTTGACGTGGTTGTTGTTGATGTTATTGTTGTTGTTGTTGTTGTTTATTTGACGTTGTTGTTGTTGTTGTTGACGTTGTTGTTGTTGTTGTTTATTTGACGTTGTTGTTGTTGTTGTTGTTTATTTAACGTTGTTGTTGTTGTTGTTATTGTTTATTTGACGTTGTTGTTGTTGTTGTTGTTGTTGTTTATTTGACGTTGTTATTGTTGTTTATTTGACGTTGTTTTTGTTATTTGACGTTGTTGTTGTTGTTTATTTGACGTTGTTGTTGTTGTTTATTTGACGTTGTTGTTGTTGTTGTTGTTTATTTGACGTTGTTGTTGTTATTGTTTATTTGACGTTGTTGTTGTTGTTGTTTATTTGACGTTGTTATTGTTGTTTATTTGACGTTGTTGTTGTTGTTTATTTGACGTTGTTGGTAACGTTGTTGTTGTTGTTGTTGTTTATTTGACGTTGTTGTTGATGTTATTGTTGTTTATTTGAGGTTGTTATTGTTGTTGTTATTGTTTATTTGACGTTGTTGTTTTTGTTGTTGTTGTTTATTTGACATTGTTATTGTTGTTTATTTGACGTTGTTTTTGTTATTTGACGTTGTTGTTGTTGTTTATTTGACGTTGTTGTTGTTGTTGTTGACGTTGTTGTTGTTGTTGTTGTTTATTTGACGTTGTTGTTGTTGTTGTTGTTGTTTATTTGACGTTGTTGTTGTTGTTGTTATTATTGTTTATTTGACGTTGTTGTTGTTGTTGTTTATTTGACGTTGTTATTGTTGTTTATTTGACGTTGTTTTTGTTATTTGACGTTGTTGTTGTTGTTTATTTGACGTTGTTGTTGTTGTTGTTTATTTGACGTTGTTGTTGTTGTTGTTTATTTGACGTTGTTGTTGTTGTTATTGTTTATTTGACGTTGTTGTTGTTGTTGTTTATTTGACGTTGTTATTGTTGTTTATTTGACGTTGTTGTTGTTGTTTATTTGACGTTGTTGTTGACGTTGTTGTTGTTGTTGTTTATTTGACGTTGTTGTTGTTGTTTATTTGAGGTTGTTGTTGTTGTTGACGTTGTTGTTGTTGTTGTTTATTTGACGTTGTTTTTGTTATTTGACGTTGTTGTTGTTGTTTATTTGACGTTGTTGTTGTTGTTGACGTTGTTGTTGTTGTTGTTTATTTGACGTTGTTGTTGTTGTTGTTATTTATTTGACGTTGTTGTTGTTGTTGTTATTGTTTATTTGACGTTGTTGTTGTTGTTGTTGTTTATTTGACGTTGTTATTGTTGTTTATTTGACGTTGTTTTTGTTATTTGACGTTGTCGTTGTTGTTTATTTGACGTTGTTGTTGTTGTTGTTGTTGTTGTTGACGTTGTTGTTGTTGTTGTTTATTTGACGTTGTTGTTGTTGTTGTTGTTTATTTGACGTTGTTGTTGTTGTTGTTATTGTTTATTTGACATTGTTGTTGTTGTTTATTTGACGTTGTTATTGTTGTTTATTTGACGTTGTTTTTGTTATTTGACGTTGTTGTTGTTGTTTATTTGACGTTGTTGTTGTTGTTGTTGACGTTGTTGTTGTTGTTGTTTATTTGACGTTGTTGTTGTTGTTGTTGTTTATTTGACGTTGTTGTTGTTGTTGTTATTGTTTATTTGACGTTTTTGTTGTTGTTGTTGATGTTGTTGTTGTTGTTGTTTATTTGACGTTTTTGGTGTTGTTTATTTGACGTTGTTGTTGTTGTTTATTTGACGTTGTTGTTGTTGTTGTTGTTTATTTGACGTTGTTGTTGTTAATGTTTATTTGACATTATTGTTCTTGTTGTTTATTTGACATTGTTGTTGTTGTTTATTTGACGTTGTTGTTGTTGTTGTTTATTTGACGTTGTTGTTGTTGACGTTGTTGTTGTTGTTATTGTTTATTTGACGTTGTTGTTGTTTATTTGACGTAGTTGTTGTTGTTGACGTTGTTGTTGTTGTTTATTTGATGTTTTTGTTGTTGTTGATGTTGTTGTTGTTTTTGTTGTTGTTTATTTGACGTTGTTGTTGTTGTTGTTTATTTGACGGTGTTGTTGTAGTTGTTGTTTATTTGACGTTGTTGTTGTTGTTATTGTTATTGTTGTTGTTGTTCTTTATTTGACGTTGTTGTTGTTGTTGTTTATTTGACGTTGTTGTTGTTGTTGTTGTTTATTTGACGTTGTTGTTGTTGTTTATTTGACGTTGTTGTTGTTGTTTCTTTGACGTTGTTGTTGTTGTTGTTGACGTTGTTGTTGTTGTTGTTGTTGTTTATTTGACGTTGTTGTTGTTGTTTATTTGACGTTGTTGTTGTTGTTGACATTGTTGTTGTTGTTGTTATTTATTTGACGTTGTTGTTGTTGATGTTATTGTTGTTGTTGTTGTTGTTGTTTATTTGACGTTGTTGTTGTTGTTGACGTTGTTGTTGTTGTTGTTTATTTGACGTTGTTGTTGTTGTTGTTATTTATTTGACGTTGTTGTTGTTGTTATTGTTTATTTGACATTGTTGTTTTTGTTGTTGTTTATTTGACGTTGTTATTGTTGTTTATTTGACGTTGTTTTTGTTATTTGACGTTGTTGTTGTTGTTTATTTGACGTTGTTGTTGTTGTTGTTGTTGACGTTGTTGTTGTTGTTTATTTGACGTTGTTGTTGTTGTTGTTGTTTATTTGACGTTGTTGTTGTTGTTGTTATTGTTTATTTCACGTTGTTGTTGTTGTTGTTGTTTATTTGACGTTGTTATTGTTGTTTATTTGACGTTGTTTTTGTTATTTGACGTTGTTGTTGTTGTTTATTTGACGTTGTTGTTGTTGTTGACGTTGTTGTTGTTGTTTATTTGACGTTGTTGTTGTTGTTGTTGTTATTTATTTGACGTTGTTGTTGTTGTTATTGTTTATTTGACGTTGTTGTTGTTGTTGTTGTTGTTGTTTATTTGACGTTATTATTGTTGTTTATTTGACGTTATTTTTGTTATTTGACGTTGTTGTTGTTGTTTATTTGACGTTGTTGTTGTTGTTGACGTTGTTGTTGTTGTTGTTGTTTATTTGACGTTGTTGTTGTTGTTGTTGTTTATTTGACGTTGTTGTTGTTGTTGTTATTGTTTATTTGACATTGTTGTTGTTGTTTATTTGACGTTGTTATTGTTGTTTATTTGACGTTGTTTTTGTTATTTGACGTTGTTGTTGTTGTTTATTTGACGTCGTTGTTGTTGTTGTTGACGTTGTTGTTGTTGTTGTTTATTTGACGTTGTTGTTGTTGTTGTTTATTTGACGTTGTTGTTGTTGTTGTTATTGTTTATTTGACGTTTTTGTTGTTGTTGTTGTTGTTGTTGTTTATTTGACGTTTTTGTTGTTGTTTATTTGACGTTGTTGTTGTTGTTTATTTGACGTTGTTGTTGTTGTTGTTTATTTGACGTTGTTGTTGTTAATGTTTATTTGACATTGTTGTTCTTGTTGTTTATTTGACATTGTTGTTGTTGTTTATTTGACGTTGTTGTTGTTGTTGTTGTTTATTTGACGTTGTTGTTGTTGACGTTGTTGTTGTTGTTATTGTTTATTTGACGTTGTTGTTGTTTATTTGACATAGTTGTTGTTGTTGACGTTGTTGTTGTTGTTGTTGTTGTTGTTTATTTGATGTTTTTGTTGTTATTGATGTTGTTGTTGTTTTTGTTGTTGTTTATTTGACGTTGTTGTTGTTGTTTATTTGACGGTGTTGTTGTAGTTGTTGTTTATTTGACGTTGTTGTTGTTGTTGTTATTGTTGTTGTTGTTCTTTATTTGACGTTGTTGTTGTTGTTGTTTATTTGACGTTGTTGTTGTTGTTGTTGTTGTTTATTTGACGTTGTTGTTGTTGTTTATTTGACGTTGTTGTTGTTGTTTCTTTGACGTTGTTGTTGTTGTTGACGTTGTTGTTGTTGTTGTTTATTTGACGTTGTTGTTGTTGTTGTTGTTGTTTATTTGACGTTGTTGTTGTTGTTGACATTGTTGTTGTTGTTGTTATTTATTTGACGTGGTTGTTGTTGATGTTATTGTTGTTGTTGTTGTTGTTTATTTGACGTTGTTGTTGTTGTTGTTGACGTTGTTGTTGTTGTTGTTTATTTGACGTTGTTGTTGTTGTTGTTGTTTATTTAACGTTGTTGTTGTTGTTGTTATTGTTTATTTGACGTTGTTGTTGTTGTTGTTGTTGTTGTTTATTTGACGTTGTTATTGTTGTTTATTTGACGTTGTTTTTGTTATTTGACGTTGTTGTTGTTGTTTATTTGACGTTGTTGTTGTTGTTTATTTGACGTTGTTGTTGTTGTTGTTGTTTATTTGACGTTGTTGTTGTTATTGTTTATTTGACGTTGTTGTTGTTGTTGTTTATTTGACGTTGTTATTGTTGTTTATTTGACGTTGTTGTTGTTGTTTATTTGACGTTGTTGGTAACGTTGTTGTTGTTGTTGTTGTTTATTTGACGTTGTTGTTGATGTTATTGTTGTTTATTTGAGGTTGTTATTGTTGTTGTTATTGTTTATTTGACGTTGTTGTTTTTGTTGTTGTTGTTTATTTGACATTGTTATTGTTGTTTATTTGACGTTGTTTTTGTTATTTGACGTTGTTGTTGTTGTTTATTTGACGTTGTTGTTGTTGTTGTTGACGTTGTTGTTGTTGTTGTTGTTTATTTGACGTTGTTGTTGTTGTTGTTGTTGTTTATTTGACGTTGTTGTTGTTGTTGTTATTATTGTTTATTTGACGTTGTTGTTGTTGTTGTTTATTTGACGTTGTTATTGTTGTTTATTTGACGTTGTTTTTGTTATTTGACGTTGTTGTTGTTGTTTATTTGACGTTGTTGTTGTTGTTGTTTATTTGACGTTGTTGTTGTTGTTGTTTATTTGACGTTGTTGTTGTTGTTATTGTTTATTTGACGTTGTTGTTGTTGTTGTTTATTTGACGTTGTTATTGTTGTTTATTTGACGTTGTTGTTGTTGTTTATTTGACGTTGTTGTTGACGTTGTTGTTGTTGTTGTTTATTTGACGTTGTTGTTGTTGTTTATTTGAGGTTGTTGTTGTTGTTATTGTTTATTTGACGTTGTTGTTTTTGTTGTTGTTGTTTATTTGACGTTGTTATTGTTGTTTATTTGATGTTGTTTTTGTTATTTGACGTTGTTGTTGTTGTTTATTTGACGTTGTTGTTGTTGTTGTTGACGTTGTTGTTGTTGTTGTTTATTTGACGTTGTTGTTGTTGTTGTTATTTATTTGACGTTGTTGTTGTTGTTGTTATTGTTTATTTGACGTTGTTGTTGTTGTTGTTTATTTGACGTTGTTATTGTTGTTTATTTGACGTTGTTTTTGTTATTTGACATTGTCGTTGTTGTTTATTTGACGTTGTTGTTGTTGTTGTTGTTGTTGACGTTGTTGTTGTTGTTGTTTATTTGACGTTGTTGTTGTTGTTGTTGTTTATTTGACGTTGTTGTTGTTGTTGTTATTGTTTATTTGACATTGTTGTTGTTGTTTATTTGACGTTGTTATTGTTGTTTATTTGACGTTGTTTTTGTTATTTGACGTTGTTGTTGTTGTTTATTTGACGTTGTTGTTGTTGTTGTTGACGTTGTTGTTGTTGTTGTTTATTTGACGTTGTTGTTGTTGTTGTTTATTTGACGTTGTTGTTGTTGTTGTTATTGTTTATTTGACGTTTTTGTTGTTGTTGTTGATGTTGTTGTTGTTATTGTTTATTTGACGTTTTTGGTGTTGTTTATTTGACGTTGTTGTTGTTGTTTATTTGACGTTGTTGTTGTTGTTGTTGTTGTTTATTTGACGTTGTTGTTGTTAATGTTTATTTGACATTATTGTTCTTGTTGTTTATTTGACATTGTTGTTGTTGTTTATTTGACGTTGTTGTTGTTGTTGTTTATTTGACGTTGTTGTTGTTGACGTTGTTGTTGTTGTTATTGTTTATTTGACGTTGTTGTTGTTTATTTGACGTAGTTGTTGTTGTTGACGTTGTTGTTGTTGTTTATTTGATGTTTTTGTTGTTGTTGATGTTGTTGTTGTTTTTGTTGTTGTTTATTTGACGTTGTTGTTGTTGTTGTTTATTTGACGGTGTTGTTGTAGTTGTTGTTTATTTGACGTTGTTGTTGTTGTTATTGTTATTGTTGTTGTTGTTCTTTATTTGACGTTGTTGTTGTTGTTGTTTATTTGACGTTGTTGTTGTTGTTGTTGTTTATTTGACGTTGTTGTTGTTGTTTATTTGACGGTGTTGTTGTTGTTTCTTTGACGTTGTTGTTGTTGTTGTTGACGTTGTTGTTGTTGTTGTTGTTTATTTGACGTTGTTGTTGTTGTTTATTTGACGTTGTTGTTGTTGTTGACATTGTTGTTGTTGTTGTTATTTATTTGACGTTGTTGTTGTTGATGTTATTGTTGTTGTTGTTGTTGTTGTTTATTTGACGTTGTTGTTGTTGTTGACGTTGTTGTTGTTGTTGTTTATTTGACGTTGTTGTTGTTGTTGTTGTTTATTTGACTTTGTTGTTGTTGTTGTTATTGTTAATTTGACGTTGTTGTTGTTGTTTATTTGACGTTGTTATTGTTGTTTATTTGACGTTGTTTTTGTTATTTGACGTTGTTGTTGTTGTTTATTTGACGTTGTTGTTGTTGTTGTTTATTTGACGTTGTTGTTGTTGTTGTTTATTTGACGTTGTTTTTGTTATAGTTTATTTGACGTTTTTGTTGTTGTTGTTTATTTGACGTTGTTATTGTTGTTTATTTGACGTTGTTGTTGTTGTTTATTTGACGTTGTTGTTGACGTTGTTGTTGTTGTTGTTGTTTATTTGACGTTGTTGTTGATGTTATTGTTGTTTATTTGAGGTTGTTATTGTTGTTGTTATTGTTTATTTGACGTTGTTGTTTTTGTTGTTGTTGTTTATTTGACGTTGTTATTGTTGTTTATTTGATGTTGTTTTTGTTATTTGACGTTGTTGTTGTTGTTTATTTGACGTTGTTGTTGTTGTTGTTGACGTTGTTGTTGTTGTTGTTGTTTATTTGACGTTGTTGTTGTTGTTGTTGTTGTTGTTTATTTGACGTTGTTGTTGTTGTTATTGTTTATTTGACGTTGTTGTTGTTGTTGTTTATTTGACGTTGTTATTATTGTTTATTTGACGTTGTTTTTGTTATTTGACGTTGTTGTTTTTGTTTATTTGACGTTGTTGTTGTTGTTGTTTATTTGACGTTGTTGTTGTTGTTGTTGTTGTTGTTTATTTGACGTTGTTGTTGTCATTGTTTATTTGACGTTGTTGTTGTTGTTGTTGTTGTTTATTTGACGTTGTTATTGTTGTTTATTTGACGTTGTTGTTGTTGTTTATTTGACGTTGTTGTTGACGTTGTTGTTGTTGTTGTTTATTTGACGTTGTTGTTGTTGTTGTTGTTGTTTATTTGAGGTTGTTGTTGTTCTTGTTGTTGTTTATTTGACGTTGTTGTTTTTGTTGTTGTTGTTTATTTGACGTTGTTATTGTTGTTTATTTGACGTTGTTTTTGTTATTTGACGTTGTTGTTGTTGTTTATTTGACGTTGTTGTTGTTGTTGTTTATGTTGTTGTTGTTGTTGTTGTTTATTTGACGTTGTTGTTGTTGTTGTTTATGTTGTTGTTGTTGTTGTTGTTTATTTGACGTTGTTGTTGTTGTTGTTGTTATTTATTTGACGTTGTTGTTGTTGTTGTTATTGTTTATTTGACGTTGTTGTTGTTGTTTATTTGACGTTGTTATTGTTGTTTATTTGACATTGTTTTTGTTATTTGACGTTGTTGTTGTTGTTTATTTGACATTGTTGTTGTTGTTGTTGTTGACGTTGTTGTTGTTGTTGTTTATTTGACGTTGTTGTTGTTGTTGTTTATTTGACGTTGTTGTTGTTGTTATTGTTTATTTGACGTTGTTGTTGTTGTTGTTGTTGTTTATTTGACGTTGTTATTGTTGTTTATTTGACGTTGTTTTTGTTATTTGACGTTGTTGTTGTTGTTTATTTGACGTTGTTGTTGTTGTTGACGTTGTTGTTGTTGTCGTTTATTTGACGTTGTTGTTGTTGTTGTTATTTATTTGACGTTGTTGTTGTTGTTGTTATTGTTTATTTGACGTTGTTGTTGTTGTTGTTTATTTGACGTTGTTATTGTTGTTTATTTGACGTTGTTTTTGTTATTTGACGTTGTTGTTGTTTATTTGACGTTGTTGTTGTTGTTGACGTTGTTGTTGTTGTTGTTTATTTGACGTTGTTGTTGTTGTTGTTGTTTATTTGACGTTGTTGTTGTTGTTGTTATTGTTTATTTGACGTTGTTGTTGTTGTTGTTTATTTGACGTTGTTATTGTTGTTTATTTGACATTGTTTTTGTTATTTGACGTTGTTGTTGTTGTTTATTTGACGTTGTTGTTGTTGTTGTTGACGTTGTTGTTGTTGTTGTTTATTTGACGTTGTTGTTGTTGTTGTTGTTGTTGTTTATTTGACGTTGTTGTTGTTGTTGTTGATGTTGTTGTTGTTGTTGTTTATTTGACGTTGTTGTTGTTGTTGTTTATTTGACGTTGTTGTTGTTGTTGTTTATTTGACGTTGTTGTTGTTGTTGTTGTTTATTTGACGTTGTTGTTAATGTTTATTTGACATTGTTGTTCTTGTTGTTTATTTGACATTGTTGTTGTTGTTTATTTGACGTTGTTGTTGTTGTTGTTTATTTGACGTTGTTGTTGTTGACGTTGTTGTTGTTGTTATTGTTTATTTGACGTTGTTGTTGTGTATTTGACGTAGTTGTTGTTGTTGACGTTGTTGTTGTTGTTGTTGTTTATTTGATGTTTTTGTTGTTGTTGATGATGTTGTTGTTTTTGTTGTTGTTTATTTGACGTTGTTGTTGTTGTTGTTTATTTGACGGTGTTGTTGTAGTTGTTGTTTATTTGACGTTGTTGTTGTTGTTGTTATTGTTGTTGTTGTTCTTTATTTGACGTTGTTGTTATTGTTGTTTATTTGACGTTGTTGTTGTTGTTGTTTATTTGACGTTGTTGTTGTTGTTTATTTGACGTTGTTGTTGTTGTTTCTTTGACGTTGTTGTTGTTGTTGACGTTGTTGTTGTTGTTGTTGTTGTTTATTTGACGTTGTTGTTGTTGTTTATTTGACGTTGTTGTTGTTGTTGACATTGTTGTTGTTGTTGTTATTTATTTGACGTTGTTGTTGTTGATGTTATTGTTGTTGTTGTTGTTGTTGTTTATTTGACGTTGTTGTTGTTGTGGACGTTGTTGTTGTTGTTGTTTATTTGACATTGTTGTTGTTGTTGTTGTTTATTTGACGTTGTTGTTGTTGTTGTTATTGTTTATTTGACGTTGTTGTTGTTGTTGTTGTTGTTTATTTGACGTTGTTATTGTTGTTTATTTGACGTTGTTTTTGTTATTTGACGTTGTTGTTGTTGTTTATTTGACGTTGTTGTTGTTGTTGTTGTTTATTTGACGTTGTTGTTGTTGTTGTTTATATGACGTTGTTGTTGTTATTGTTTATTTGACGTTGTTGTTGTTGTTGTTGTTTATTTGACGTTGTTAATGTTGTTTATTTGACGTTGTTGTTGTTGTTTATTTGACGTTGTTGTTGACGTTGTTGTTGTTGTTTATTTGACGTTGTTGTTGACGTTGTTGTTGTTGTTGTTTATTTGACGTTGTTGTTAATGTTATTGTTGTTTATTTGAGGTTGTTATTGTTGTTGTTATTGTTTATTTGACGTTGTTGTTTTTGTTGTTGTTGTTTATTTGACGTTGTTATTGTTCTTTATTTGACATTGTTTTTGTTATTTGACGTTGTTGTTGTTGTTTATTTGACGTTGTTGTTGTTGTTGTTGACGTTGTTGTTGTTGTTGTTTATTTGACGTTGTTGTTGTTGTTGTTTATTTGACGTTGTTGTTGTTGTTGTTATTGTTTATTTGACGTTGTTGTTGTTGTTGTTGTTTATTTGACGTTGTTATTGTTGTTTATTTGACGTTGTTTTTGTTATTTGACGTTGTTGTTGTTGTTTATTTGACGTTGTTGTTGTTGTTGTTTATTTGACGTTGTTGTTGTTGTTGTTGTTTATTTGACGTTGTTGTTGTCATTGTTTATTTGACGTTGTTGTTGTTGTTGTTGTTTATTTGACGTTGTTATTGTTGTTTATTTGACGTTGTTGTTGTTGTTTATTTGACGTTGTTGTTGACGTTGTTGTTGTTGTTGTTTATTTGACGTTGTTGTTGTTGTTGTTGTTTATTTGAGGTTGTTGTTGTTGTTGTTGTTTATTTGACGTTGTTGTTTTTGTTGTTGTTGTTTATTTGACATTGTTATTGTTGTTTATTTGACGTTGTTTTTGTTATTTGACGTTGTTGTTGTTGTTTATTTGACGTTGTTGTTGTTGTTGACGTTGTTGTTGTTGTTGTTGTTGTTGTTGTTGTTTATTTGACGTTGTTGTTGTTGTTGTTATTTATTTGACGTTGTTGTTGTTGTTGTTATTGTTTATTTGACGTTGTTGTTGTTGTTGTTGTTTATTTGACGTTGTTATTGTTGTTTATTTGACGTTGTTTTTGTTATTTGACGTTGTTGTTGTTGTTTATTTGACATTGTTGTTGTTGTTGTTGTTGACGTTGTTGTTGTTGTTGTTTATTTGACGTTGTTGTTGTTGTTGTTGTTGTTTATTTGACGTTGTTGTTGTTGTTATTGTTTATTTGACGTTGTTGTTGTTGTTTATTTGACGTTGTTATTGTTGTTTATTTGACGTTGTTTTTGTTATTTGACGTTGTTGTTGTTGTTTATTTGACGTTGTTGTTGTTGTTGACGTTGTTGTTGTTGTTGTTTATTTGACGTTGTTGTTGTTGTTGTTGTTGTTATTTATTTGACGTTGTTGTTGTTGTTGTTATTGTTTATTTGACGTTGTTGTTGTTGTTGTTGTTGTTTATTTGACGTTGTTATTGTTGGTTATTTGACGTTGTTTTTGTTATTTGACGTTGTTGTTGTTGTTTATTTGACGTTGTTGTTGTTGTTGACGTTGTTGTTGTTGTTGTTTATTTGACGTTGTTGTTGTTGTTGTTGTTGTTTATTTGACGTTGTTGTTGTTGTTGTTATTGTTTATTTGACGTTGTTGTTGTTGTTGTTGTTTATTTGACGTTGTTATTGTTGTTTATTTGACATTGTTTTTGTTATTTGACGTTGTTGTTCTTGTTTATTTGACGTTGTTGTTGTTGTTGTTGTTGACGTTGTTGTTGTTGTTTATTTGACGTTGTTGTTGTTGTTGTTTATTTGACGTTGTTGTTGTTGTTGTTATTGTTTATTTGACGTTTTTGTTGTTGTTGTTGATGTTGTTGTTGTTGTTGTTTATTTGACGTTGTTGTTGTTGTTGTTTATTTGACGTTGTTGTTGTTGTTGTTTATTTGACGTTGTTGTTGTTGTTGTTGTTTATTTGACGTTGTTGTTAATGTTTATTTGACATTGTTGTTCTTGTTGTTTATTTGACATTGTTGTTGTTGTTTATTTGACGTTGTTGTTGTTGTTGTTTATTTGACGTTGTTGTTGTTGATGTTGTTGTTGTTGTTATTGTTTATTTGACGTTGTTGTTGTGTATTTGACGTAGTTGTTGTTGTTGACGTTGTTGTTGTTGTTGTTGTTTATTTGATGTTTTTGTTGTTGTTGATGATGTTGTTGTTTTTGTTGTTGTTTATTTGACGTTGTTGTTGTTGTTGTTTATTTGACGGTGTTGTTGTAGTTGTTGTTTATTTGACGTTGTTGTTGTTGTTGTTATTGTTGTTGTTGTTCTTTATTTGACGTTGTTGTTATTGTTGTTTATTTGACGTTGTTGTTGTTGTTGTTTATTTGACGTTGTTGTTGTTGTTTATTTGACGTTGTTGTTGTTGTTTCTTTGACGTTGTTGTTGTTGTTGACGTTGTTGTTGTTGTTGTTGTTGTTGTTTATTTGACGTTGTTGTTGTTGTTTATTTGACGTTGTTGTTGTTGTTGACATTGTTGTTGTTGTTGTTATTTATTTGACGTTGTTGTTGTTGATGTTATTGTTGTTGTTGTTGTTGTTGTTTATTTGACGTTGTTGTTGTTGTGGACGTTGTTGTTGTTGTTGTTTATTTGACATTGTTGTTGTTGTTGTTGTTTATTTGACGTTGTTGTTGTTGTTGTTATTGTTTATTTGACGTTGTTGTTGTTGTTGTTGTTGTTTATTTGACGTTGTTATTGTTGTTTATTTGACGTTGTTTTTGTTATTTGACGTTGTTGTTGTTGTTTATTTGACGTTGTTGTTGTTGTTGTTTATTTGACGTTGTTGTTGTTGTTGTTTATATGACGTTGTTGTTGTTATTGTTTATTTGACGTTGTTGTTGTTGTTGTTGTTTATTTGACGTTGTTATTGTTGTTTATTTGACGTTGTTGTTGTTGTTTATTTGACGTTGTTGTTGACGTTGTTGTTGTTGTTGTTTATTTGACGTTGTTGTTAATGTTATTGTTGTTTATTTGAGGTTGTTATTGTTGTTGTTGTTGTTTATTTGACGTTGTTGTTTTTGTTGTTGTTGTTTATTTGACGTTGTTATTGTTCTTTATTTGACGTTGTTTTTGTTATTTGACGTTGTTGTTGTTGTTTATTTGACGTTGTTGTTGTTGTTGTTGACGTTGTTGTTGTTGTTGTTTATTTGACGTTGTTGTTGTTGTTTTTTATTTGACGTTGTTGTTGTTGTTGTTATTGTTTATTTGACGTTGTTGTTGTTGTTTATTTGACGTTGTTATTGTTGTTTATTTGACGTTGTTTTTGTTATTTGACGTTGTTGTTGTTGTTTATTTGACGTTGTTGTTGTTGTTGTTTATTTGACATTGTTTTTGTTATTTGACGTTGTTGTTGTTGTTTATTTGACGTTGTTGTTGTTGTTGTTGACGTTGTTGTTGTTGTTTATTTGACGTTGTTGTTGACGTTGTTGTTGTTGTTGTTTATTTGACGTTGTTGTTGTTGTTGTTGTTTATTTGAGGTTGTTGTTGTTGTTGTTGTTTATTTGACGTTGTTGTTTTTGTTGTTGTTGTTTATTTGACATTGTTATTGTTGTTTATTTGACGTTAATTTTGTTATTTGACGTTGTTGTTGTTGTTTATTTGACATTGTTGTTGTTGTTGACGTTGTTGTTGTTGTTGTTGTTGTTGTTGTTTATTTGACGTTGTTGTTGTTGTTGTTATTTATTTGACGTTGTTGTTGTTGTTGTTATTGTTTATTTGACGTTGTTGTTGTTGTTGTTGTTTATTTGACGTTGTTATTGTTGTTTATTTGACGTTGTTTTTGTTATTTGACGTTGTTGTTGTTGTTTATTTGACATTGTTGTTGTTGTTGTTATTGTTGACGTTGTTGTTGTTGTTGTTTATTTGACGTTGTTGTTGTTGTTGTTGTTTATTTGACGTTGTTGTTGTTGTTATTGTTTATTTGACGTTGTTGTTGTTGTTTATTTGACGTTGTTATTGTTGTTTATTTGACGTTGTTTTTGTTATTTGACGTTGTTGTTGTTGTTTATTTGACGTTGTTGTTGTTGTTGACGTTGTTGTTGTTGTTGTTTATTTGACGTTGTTGTTGTTGTTGTTGTTGTTATTTATTTGACGTTGTTGTTGTTGTTGTTATTGTTTATTTGACGTTGTTGTTGTTGTTGTTGTTGTTGTTTATTTGACGTTGTTATTGTTGGTTATTTGACGTTGTTTTTGTTATTTGACGTTGTTGTTGTTGTTTATTTGACGTTGTTGTTGTTGTTGACGTTGTTGTTGTTGTTGTTTATTTGACGTTGTTGTTGTTGTTGTTGTTGTTTATTTGACGTTGTTGTTGTTGTTGTTATTGTTTATTTGACGTTGTTGTTGTTGTTGTTGTTTATTTGACGTTGTTATTGTTGTTTATTTGACATTGTTTTTGTTATTTGACGTTGTTGTTGTTGTTTATTTGACGTTGTTGTTGTTGTTGTTGACGTTGTTGTTGTTGTTTATTTGACGTTGTTGTTGTTGTTGTTGTTGTTTATTTGACGTTGTTGTTGTTGTTGTTATTGTTTATTTGACGTTTTTGTTGTTGTTGTTGATGTTGTTGTTGTTGTTGTTTATTTGACGTTGTTGTTGTTGTTGTTTATTTGACGTTGTTGTTGTTGTTGTTTATTTGACGTTGATGTTGTTGTTGTTGTTTATTTGACGTTGTTGTTGTTAATGTTTATTTGACATTGTTGTTCTTGTTGTTTATTTGACATTGTTGTTGTTGTTTATTTAACGTTGTTGTTGTTGTTTATTTGACGTTGTTGTTGTTGACGTTGTTGTTGTTGTTGTTGTTGTTTATTTGACGTTGTTGTTGTTTATTTGACGTAGTTGTTGTTGTTGATGTTGTTGTTGTTGTTGTTGTTGTTTATTTGATGTTTTTGTTGTTGTTGATGTTGTTGTTGTTTTTGTTGTTGTTTATTTGACGTTGTTGTTGTTGTTTATTTGACGTTGATGTTGTTGTTGTTTATTTGACGTTGTTGT
This sequence comes from Vicia faba, assembly GCA_948472305.1. Classification (NCBI taxonomy): domain Eukaryota; kingdom Viridiplantae; phylum Streptophyta; class Magnoliopsida; order Fabales; family Fabaceae; genus Vicia; species Vicia faba. The sequence goes on from OX451740.1 coordinate 452,213,701, forward strand.
TGTTGTTGTTTATTTGACGTTGTTGTTGTTATTGTTTATTTGACGTTGTTGTTGTTGTTGTTTATTTGACGTTGTTATTGTTGTTTATTTGACGTTGTTGTTGTTGTTTATTTGACGTTGTTGTTGACGTTGTTGTTGTTGTTGTTGTTTATTTGACGTTGTTGTTGATGTTATTGTTGTTTATTTGAGGTTGTTATTGTTGTTGTTATTGTTTATTTGACGTTGTTGTTTTTGTTGTTGTTGTTTATTTGACGTTGTTATTGTTGTTTATTTGACGTTGTTTTTGTTATTTGACGTTGTTGTTGTTGTTTATTTGACGTTGTTGTTGTTGTTGTTGACGTTGTTGTTGTTGTTGTTTATTTGACGTTGTTGTTGTTGTTGTTGTTGTTGTTTATTTGACGTTGTTGTTGTTGTTGTTATTATTGTTTATTTGACGTTGTTGTTGTTGTTGTTTATTTGACGTTGTTATTGTTGTTTATTTGACGTTGTTTTTGTTATTTGACGTTGTTGTTGTTGTTTATTTGACGTTGTTGTTGTTGTTGTTTATTTGACGTTGTTGTTGTTGTTGTTGTTTATTTGACGTTGTTGTTGTTGTTATTGTTTATTTGACGTTGTTGTTGTTGTTGTTTATTTGACGTTGTTATTGTTGTTTATTTGACGTTGTTGTTGTTGTTTATTTGACGTTGTTGTTGACGTTGTTGTTGTTGTTGTTTATTTGACGTTGTTGTTGTTGTTGTTTATTTGAGGTTGTTGTTGTTGTTGTTATTGTTTATTTGACGTTGTTGTTTTTGTTGTTGTTGTTTATTTGACGTTGTTATTGTTGTTTATTTGACATTGTTTTTGTTATTTGACGTTGTTGTTGTTGTTTATTTGACGTTGTTGTTGTTGTTGTTGACGTTGTTGTTGTTGTTGTTTATTTGACGTTGTTGTTGTTGTTGTTATTTATTTGTTGTTGTTGTTGTTGTTGTTATTGTTTATTTGACGTTGTTGTTGTTGTTGTTTATTTGACGTTGTTATTGTTGTTTATTTGACGTTGTTTTTGTTATTTGACGTTGTCGTTGTTGTTTATTTGACGTTGTTATTGTTGTTGTTGTTGACGTTGTTGTTGTTGTTGTTTATTTGACGTTGTTGTTGTTGTTGTTGGTTATTTGACGTTGTTGTTGTTGTTGTTATTGTTTATTTGACGTTGTTGTTGTTGTTGTTGTTTATTTGACGTTGTTATTGTTGTTTATTTGACGTTGTTTTTGTTATTTGACGTTGTTGTTGTTGTTTATTTGACGTTGTTGTTGTTGTTGTTGACGTTGTTGTTGTTGTTGTTTATTTGACGTTGTTGTTGTTGTTGTTGTTGTTTATTTGACGTTGTTGTTGTTGTTGTTATTATTGTTTATTTGACGTTGTTGTTGTTGTTGTTTATTTGACGTTGTTATTGTTGTTTATTTGACGTTGTTTTTGTTATTTGACGTTGTTGTTGTTGTTTATTTGACGTTGTTGTTGTTGTTGTTTATTTGACGTTGTTGTTGTTGTTGTTTATTTGACGTTGTTGTTGTTGTTATTGTTTATTTGACGTTGTTGTTGTTGTTGTTTATTTGACGTTGTTATTGTTGTTTATTTGACGTTGTTGTTGTTGTTTATTTGACGTTGTTGTTGACGTTGTTGTTGTTGTTGTTTATTTGACGTTGTTGTTGTTGTTGTTTATTTGAGGTTGTTGTTGTTGTTGTTATTGTTTATTTGACGTTGTTGTTTTTGTTGTTGTTGTTTATTTGACGTTGTTATTGTTGTTTATTTGACATTGTTTTTGTTATTTGACGTTGTTGTTGTTGTTTATTTGACGTTGTTGTTGTTGTTGTTGACGTTGTTGTTGTTGTTGTTTATTTGACGTTGTTGTTGTTGTTGTTATTTATTTGTTGTTGTTGTTGTTGTTGTTATTGTTTATTTGACGTTGTTGTTGTTGTTGTTTATTTGACGTTGTTATTGTTGTTTATTTGACGTTGTTTTTGTTATTTGACGTTGTCGTTGTTGTTTATTTGACGTTGTTATTGTTGTTGTTGTTGACGTTGTTGTTGTTGTTGTTTATTTGACGTTGTTGTTGTTGTTGTTGGTTATTTGACGTTGTTGTTGTTGTTGTTTATTTGACGTTGTTGTTGTTGTTGTTATTGTTTATTTGACGTTGTTGTTGTTGTTGTTGTTGTTTATTTGACGTTGTTATTGTTGTTTATTTGACGTTGTTTTTGTTATTTGACGTTGTTGTTGTTGTTTATTTGACGTTGTTGTTGTTGTTGTTTATTTGACGTTGTTGTTGTTGTTGTTTATATGACGTTGTTGTTGTTATTGTTTATTTGACGTTGTTGTTGTTGTTGTTGTTTATTTGACGTTGTTAATGTTGTTTATTTGACGTTGTTGTTGTTGTTTATTTGACGTTGTTGTTGACGTTGTTGTTGTTGTTGTTTATTTGACGTTGTTGTTAATGTTATTGATGTTTATTTGAGGTTGTTATTGTTGTTGTTATTGTTTATTTGACGTTGTTGTTTTTGTTGTTGTTGTTTATTTGACGTTGTTATTGTTCTTTATTTGACGTTGTTTTTGTTATTTGACGTTGTTGTTGTTGTTTATTTGACGTTGTTGTTGTTGTTGTTGACGTTGTTGTTGTTGTTGTTTATTTGACGTTGTTGTTGTTGTTGTTTATTTGACGTTGTTGTTGTTGTTGTTATTGTTTATTTGACGTTGTTGTTGTTGTTGTTGTTTATTTGACGTTGTTATTGTTGTTTATTTGACGTTGTTTTTGTTATTTGACGTTGTTGTTGTTGTTTATTTGACGTTGTTGTTGTTGTTGTTTATTTGACGTTGTTGTTGTTGTTGTTGTTTATTTGACGTTGTTGTTGTCATTGTTTATTTGACGTTGTTGTTGTTGTTGTTGTTTATTTGACGTTGTTATTGTTGTTTATTTGACGTTGTTGTTGTTGTTTATTTGACGTTGTTGTTGACGTTGTTGTTGTTTATTTGACGTTGTTGTTGTTGTTGTTGTTGTTTATTTGAGGTTGTTGTTGTTGTTGTTGTTTATTTGACGTTGTTGTTTTTGTTGTTGTTGTTTATTTGACATTGTTATTGTTGTTTATTTGACGTTGTTTTTGTTATTTGACGTTGTTGTTGTTGTTTATTTGACGTTGTTGTTGTTGTTGACGTTGTTGTTGTTGTTGTTATTGTTGTTTATTTGACGTTGTTGTTGTTGTTGTTATTTATTTGACGTTGTTGTTGTTGTTGTTATTGTTTATTTGACGTTGTTGTTGTTGTTGTTTATTTGACGTTGTTATTGTTGTTTATTTGACGTTGTTTTTGTTATTTGACGTTGTTGTTGTTGTTTATTTGTCATTGTTGTTGTTGTTGTTGTTGACGTTGTTGTTGTTGTTGTTTATTTGACGTTGTTGTTGTTGTTGTTGTTGTTTATTTGACGTTGTTGTTGTTGTTATTGTTTATTTGACGTTGTTGTTGTTGTTTATTTGACGTTGTTATTGTTGTTTATTTGACGTTGTTTTTGTTATTTGACGTTGTTGTTGTTGTTTATTTGACGTTGTTGTTGTTGTTGACGTTGTTGTTGTTGTTGTTTATTTGACGTTGTTGTTGTTGTTGTTGTTGTTGTTATTTATTTGACGTTGTTGTTGTTGTTGTTATTGTTTATTTGACGTTGTTGTTGTTGTTGTTGTTGTTTATTTGACGTTGTTATTGTTGGTTATTTGACGTTGTTTTTGTTATTTGACGTTGTTGTTGTTGTTTATTTGACGTTGTTGTTGTTGTTGACGTTGTTGTTGTTGTTGTTTATTTGACGTTGTTGTTGTTGTTGTTGTTGTTTATTTGACGTTGTTGTTGTTGTTGTTATTGTTTATTTGACGTTGTTATTGTTGTTGTTGTTGTTTATTTGACGTTGTTATTGTTGTTTATTTGACATTGTTTTTGTTATTTGACGTTGTTGTTCTTGTTTATTTGACGTTGTTGTTGTTGTTGTTGACGTTGTTGTTGTTGTTTATTTGACGTTGTTGTTGTTGTTGTTGTTTATTTGACGTTGTTGTTGTTGTTGTTATTGTTTATTTGACGTTTTTGTTGTTGTTGTTGATGTTGTTGTTGTTGTTGTTTATTTGACGTTGTTGTTGTTGTTGTTTATTTGACGTTGTTGTTGTTGTTGTTTATTTGACGTTGTTGTTGTTGTTGTTGTTTATTTGACGTTGTTGTTAATGTTTATTTGACATTGTTGTTCTTGTTGTTTATTTGACATTGTTGTTGTTGTTTATTTGACGTTGTTGTTGTTGTTGTTTATTTGACGTTGTTGTTGTTGACGTTGTTGTTGTTGTTATTGTTTATTTGACGTTGTTGTTGTGTATTTGACGTAGTTGTTGTTGTTGACGTTGTTGTTGTTGTTGTTGTTTATTTGATGTTTTTGTTGTTGTTGATGATGTTGTTGTTTTTGTTGTTGTTTATTTGACGTTGTTGTTGTTGTTGTTTATTTGACGGTGTTGTTGTAGTTGTTGTTTATTTGACGTTGTTGTTGTTGTTGTTATTGTTGTTGTTGTTCTTTATTTGACGTTGTTGTTATTGTTGTTTATTTGACGTTGTTGTTGTTGTTGTTTATTTGACGTTGTTGTTGTTGTTTATTTGACGTTGTTGTTGTTGTTTCTTTGACGTTGTTGTTGTTGTTGACGTTGTTGTTGTTGTTGTTGTTGTTGTTTATTTGACGTTGTTGTTGTTGTTTATTTGACGTTGTTGTTGTTGTTGACATTGTTGTTGTTGTTGTTATTTATTTGACGTTGTTGTTGTTGATGTTATTGTTGTTGTTGTTGTTGTTGTTGTTTATTTGACGTTGTTGTTGTTGTGGACGTTGTTGTTGTTGTTGTTTATTTGACATTGTTGTTGTTGTTGTTTATTTGACGTTGTTGTTGTTGTTGTTATTGTTTATTTGACGTTGTTGTTGTTGTTGTTGTTGTTTATTTGACGTTGTTATTGTTGTTTATTTGACGTTGTTTTTGTTATTTGACGTTGTTGTTGTTGTTTATTTGACGTTGTTGTTGTTGTTGTTTATTTGACGTTGTTGTTGTTGTTGTTTATATGACGTTGTTGTTGTTATTGTTTATTTGACGTTGTTGTTGTTGTTGTTGTTGTTTATTTGACGTTGTTATTGTTGTTTATTTGACGTTGTTGTTGTTGTTTATTTGACGTTGTTGTTGACGTTGTTGTTGTTGTTGTTTATTTGACGTTGTTGTTAATGTTATTGTTGTTTATTTGAGGTTGTTATTGTTGTTGTTGTTGTTTATTTGACGTTGTTGTTTTTGTTGTTGTTGTTTATTTGACGTTGTTATTGTTCTTTATTTGACGTTGTTTTTTTTATTTGACGTTGTTGTTGTTGTTTATTTGACGTTGTTGTTGTTGTTGTTGACGTTGTTGTTGTTGTTGTTTATTTGACGTTGTTGTTGTTGTTTTTTATTTGACGTTGTTGTTGTTGTTGTTATTGTTTATTTGACGTTGTTGTTGTTGTTTATTTGACGTTGTTATTGTTGTTTATTTGACGTTGTTTTTGTTATTTGACGTTGTTGTTGTTGTTTATTTGACGTTGTTGTTGTTGTTGTTTATTTGACGTTGTTGTTGTTGTTGTTGTTTATTTGACGTTGTTGTTGTCATTGTTTATTTGACGTTGTTGTTGTTGTTGTTGTTTATTTGACGTTGTTATTGTTGTTTATTTGACGTTGTTGTTGTTGTTTATTTGACGTTGTTGTTGACGTTGTTGTTGTTGTTGTTTATTTGACGTTGTTGTTGTTGTTGTTGTTTATTTGAGGTTGTTGTTGTTGTTGTTGTTTATTTGACGTTGTTGTTTTTGTTGTTGTTGTTTATTTGACATTGTTATTGTTGTTTATTTGACGTTGTTTTTGTTATTTGACGTTGTTGTTGTTGTTTATTTGACATTGTTGTTGTTGTTGACGTTGTTGTTGTTGTTGTTGTTGTTGTTTATTTGACGTTGTTGTTGTTGTTGTTATTTATTTGACGTTGTTGTTGTTGTTGTTATTGTTTATTTGACGTTGTTGTTGTTGTTGTTGTTTATTTGACGTTGTTATTGTTGTTTATTTGACGTTGTTTTTGTTATTTGACGTTGTTGTTGTTGTTTATTTGACATTGTTGTTGTTGTTGTTGTTGACGTTGTTGTTGTTGTTGTTTATTTGACGTTGTTGTTGTTGTTGTTGTTTATTTGACGTTGTTGTTGTTGTTATTGTTTATTTGACGTTGTTGTTGTTGTTTATTTGACGTTGTTATTGTTGTTTATTTGACGTTGTTTTTGTTATTTGACGTTGTTGTTGTTGTTTATTTGACGTTGTTGTTGTTGTTGACGTTGTTGTTGTTGTTGTTTATTTGACGTTGTTGTTGTTGTTGTTGTTGTTATTTATTTGACGTTGTTGTTGTTGTTGTTATTGTTTATTTGACGTTGTTGTTGTTGTTGTTGTTGTTTATTTGACGTTGTTATTGTTGGTTATTTGACGTTGTTTTTGTTATTTGACGTTGTTGTTGTTGTTTATTTGACGTTGTTGTTGTTGTTGACGTTGTTGTTGTTGTTGTTTATTTGACGTTGTTGTTGTTGTTGTTGTTGTTTATTTGACGTTGTTGTTGTTGTTGTTATTGTTTATTTGACGTTGTTGTTGTTGTTGTTGTTTATTTGACGTTGTTATTGTTGTTTATTTGACATTGTTTTTGTTATTTGACGTTGTTGTTGTTGTTTATTTGACGTTGTTGTTGTTGCTGTTGACGTTGTTGTTGTTGTTTATTTGACGTTGTTGTTGTTGTTGTTGTTTATTTGACGTTGTTGTTGTTGTTGTTATTGTTTATTTGACGTTTTTGTTGTTGTTGTTGATGTTGTTGTTGTTGTTGTTGTTTATTTGACGTTGTTGTTGTTGTTGTTTATTTGACGTTGTTGTTGTTGTTGTTTATTTGACGTTGATGTTGTTGTTGTTGTTTATTTGACGTTGTTGTTGTTAATGTTTATTTGACATTGTTGTTCTTGTTGTTTATTTGACATTGTTGTTGTTGTTTATTTAACGTTGTTGTTGTTGTTGTTTATTTGACGTTGTTGTTGTTGACGTTGTTGTTGTTGTTGTTGTTGTTTATTTGACGTTGTTGTTGTTTATTTGACGTAGTTGTTGTTGTTGATGTTGTTGTTGTTGTTGTTGTTGTTTATTTGATGTTTTTGTTGTTGTTGATGTTGTTGTTGTTTTTGTTGTTGTTTATTTGACGTTGTTGTTGTTGTTTATTTGACGTTGATGTTGTTGTTGTTTATTTGACGTTGTTGTTGTTGTTGTTTATTTGACGTTGTTGTTGTTATTGTTTATTTGACGTTGTTGTTGTTGTTGTTTATTTGACGTTGTTATTGTTGTTTATTTGAGGTTGTTGTTGTTGTTTATTTGACGTTGTTGTTGACGTTGTTGTTGTTGTTGTTGTTTATTTGACGTTGTTGTTGATGTTATTGTTGTTTATTTGAGGTTGTTATTGTTGTTGTTATTGTTTATTTGACGTTGTTGTTTTTGTTGTTGTTGTTTATTTGACGTTGTTATTGTTGTTTATTTGACGTTGTTTTTGTTATTTGACGTTGTTGTTGTTGTTTATTTGACGTTGTTGTTGTTGTTGTTGACGTTGTTGTTGTTGTTGTTTATTTGACGTTGTTGTTGTTGTTGTTGTTGTTGTTTATTTGACGTTGTTGTTGTTGTTGTTATTATTGTTTATTTGACGTTGTTGTTGTTGTTGTTTATTTGACGTTGTTATTGTTGTTTATTTGACGTTGTTTTTGTTATTTGACGTTGTTGTTGTTGTTTATTTGACGTTGTTGTTGTTGTTGTTTATTTGACGTTGTTGTTGTTGTTGTTTATTTGACGTTGTTGTTGTTGTTATTGTTTATTTGACGTTGTTGTTGTTGTTGTTTATTTGACGTTGTTATTGTTGTTTATTTGACGTTGTTGTTGTTGTTTATTTGACGTTGTTGTTGACGTTGTTGTTGTTGTTGTTTATTTGACGTTGTTGTTGTTGTTGTTTATTTGAGGTTGTTGTTGTTGTTGTTATTGTTTATTTGACGTTGTTGTTTTTGTTGTTGTTGTTTATTTGACGTTGTTATTGTTGTTTATTTGACATTGTTTTTGTTATTTGACGTTGTTGTTGTTGTTTATTTGACGTTGTTGTTGTTGTTGTTGACGTTGTTGTTGTTGTTGTTTATTTGACGTTGTTGTTGTTGTTGTTATTTATTTGTTGTTGTTGTTGTTGTTGTTATTGTTTATTTGACGTTGTTGTTGTTGTTGTTTATTTGACGTTGTTATTGTTGTTTATTTGACGTTGTTTTTGTTATTTGACGTTGTCGTTGTTGTTTATTTGACGTTGTTATTGTTGTTGTTGTTGACGTTGTTGTTGTTGTTGTTTATTTGACGTTGTTGTTGTTGTTGTTGGTTATTTGACGTTGTTGTTGTTGTTATTGTTTATTTGACATTGTTGTTGTTGTTGTTGTTGTTGTTTATTTGACGTTGTTATTGTTGTTTATTTGACGTTGTTTTTGTTATTTGACGTTGTTGTTGTTGTTTATTTGACGTTGTTGTTGTTGTTGTTGACGTTGTTGTTGTTGTTGTTTATTTGACGTTGTTGTTGTTGTTGTTGTTTATTTGACGTTGTTGTTGTTGTTGTTGTTATTGTTTATTTGACGTTTTTGTTGTTGTTGTTGATGTTGTTGTTGTTGTTGTTGTTTATTTGACGTTTTTGGTGTTGTTTATTTGACGTTGTTGTTGTTGTTTATTTGACGTTGTTGTTGTTGTTGTTGTTGTTGTTTATTTGACGTTGTTGTTGTTGTTGTTATTGTTTATTTGACGTTGTTGTTTTTTGTTGTTGTTGTTTATTTGACGTTGTTATTGTTGTTTATTTGACGTTGTTTTTGTTATTTGACGTTGTTGTTGTTGTTTATTTGACGTTGTTGTTGTTGTTGTTGACGTTGTTGTTGTTGTTGTTTATTTGACGTTGTTGTTGTTGTTGTTATTTATTTGACGTTGTTGTTGTTGTTGTTATTGTTTATTTGACGTTGTTGTTTTTGTTGTTGTTTATTTGACGTTGTTATTGTTGTTTATTTGACGTTGTTTTTGTTATTTGACGTTGTTGTTGTTGTTTATTTGACGTTGTTGTTGTTGTTGTTGACGTTGTTGTTGTTGTTGTTTATTTGACGTTGTTGTTGTTGTTGTTTATTTGACGTTGTTGTTGTTGTTGTTATTGTTTATTTCACGTTGTTGTTGTTGTTGTTGTTGTTTATTTGACGTTGTTATTGTTGTTTATTTGACGTTGTTTTTGTTATTTGACGTTGTTGTTGTTGTTTATTTGACGTTGTTGTTGTTGTTGACGTTGTTGTTGTTGTTTATTTGACGTTGTTGTTGTTGTTGTTGTTGTTATTTATTTGACGTTGTTGTTGTTGTTATTGTTTATTTGACGTTGTTGTTGTTGTTGTTGTTGTTTATTTGACGTTGTTATTGTTGTTTATTTGACGTTGTTTTTGTTATTTGACGTTGTTGTTGTTGTTTATTTGACGTTGTTGTTGTTGTTGTTGACGTTGTTGTTGTTGTTGTTGTTGTTTATTTGACGTTGTTGTTGTTGTTGTTGTTGTTTATTTGACGTTGTTGTTGTTGTTGTTATTGTTTATTTGACGTTTTCGTTGTTGTTGTTGTTTATTTGACGTTGTTATTGTTGTTTATTTGACGTTGTTTTTGTTATTTGACGTTGTTGTTGTTGTTTATTTGACGTCGTTGTTGTTGTTGTTGACGTTGTTGTTGTTGTTGTTTATTTGGTGTTGTTGTTGTTGTTGTTTATTTGACATTGTTGTTGTTGTTGTTATTGTTTATTTGACGTTTTTGTTGTTGTTGTTGTTGTTGTTGTTGCTGTTGTTTATTTGACGTTTTTGTTGTTGTTTATTTGACGTTGTTGTTGTTGTTTATTTGACGTTGTTGTTGTTGTTGTTGTTGTTTATTTGACGTTGTTGTTGTTAATGTTTATTTGACATTGTTGTTCTTGTTGTTTATTTGACATTGTTGTTGTTGTTTATTTGACGTTGTTGTTGTTGTTGTTATTTATTTGACGTTGTTGTTGTTGACGTTGTTGTTGTTGTTATTGTTTATTTGACGTTGTTGTTGTTTATTTGACATAGTTGTTGTTGTTGACGTTGTTGTTGTTGTTGTTGTTGTTTATTTGATGTTTTTGTTGTTATTGATGTTGTTGTTGTTTTTGTTGTTGTTTATTTGACGTTGTTGTTGTTGTTTATTTGACGGTGTTGTTGTAGTTGTTGTTTATTTGACGTTGTTGTTGTTGTTGTTGTTATTGTTGTTGTTGTTCTTTATTTGACGTTGTTGTTGTTGTTGTTTATTTGACGTTGTTGTTGTTGTTGTTGTTGTTGTTTATTTGACGTTGTTGTTGTTGTTGTTGTTGTTGTTGTTTATTTGACGTTGTTGTTGTTGTTTATTTGACGTTGTTGTTGTTGTTTCTTTGACGTTGTTGTTGTTGTTGACGTTGTTGTTGTTGTTGTTGTTTATTTGACGTTCTTGTTGTTGTTGTTGTTTATTTGACGTTGTTGTTGTTGTTGACATTGTTGTTGTTGTTGTTATTTATTTGACGTGGTTGTTGTTGATGTTATTGTTGTTGTTGTTGTTGTTTATTTGACGTTGTTGTTGTTGTTGACGTTGTTGTTGTTGTTGTTTATTTGACGTTGTTGTTGTTGTTGTTGTTGTTTATTTAACGTTGTTGTTGATGTTGTTATTGTTTATTTGACGTTGTTGTTGTTGTTGTTGTTTATTTGACGTTGTTATTGTTGTTTATTTGGCGTTGTTTTTGTTATTTGACGTTGTTGTTGTTGTTTATTTGACGTTGTTGTTGTTGTTGTTTATTTGACGTTGTTGTTGTTGTTGTTTATTTGACGTTGTTGTTGTTATTGTTTATTTGACGTTGTTGTTGTTGTTGTTTATTTGACGTTGTTATTGTTGTTTATTTGACGTTGTTGTTGTTGTTTATTTGACGTTGTTGTTGACGTTGTTGTTGTTGTTGTTGTTGTTTATTTGACGTTGTTGTTGATGTTATTGTTGTTTATTTGAGGTTGTTATTGTTGTTGTTATTGTTTATTTGACGTTGTTGTTTTTGTTGTTGTTGTTTATTTGACGTTGTTATTGTTGTTTATTTGACGTTGTTTTTGTTATTTGACGTTGTTGTTGTTGTTTATTTGACGTTGTTGTTGTTGTTGTTGACGTTGTTGTTGTTGTTGTTTATTTGACGTTGTTGTTGTTGTTGTTGTTGTTTATTTGACGTTGTTGTTGTTGTTATTATAATTGTTTATTTGACGTTGTTGTTGTTGTTGTTTATTTGACGTTGTTATTGTTGTTTATTTGACGTTGTTTTTGTTATTTGACGTTGTTGTTGTTGTTTATTTGACGTTGTTGTTGTTGTTGTTTATTTGACGTTGTTGTTGTTGTTTATTTGACGTTGTTGTTGTTGTTATTGTTTATTTGACGTTGTTGTTGTTGTTGTTTATTTGACGTTGTTATTGTTGTTTATTTGACGTTGTTGTTGTTGTTGTTTATTTGACGTTGTTGTTGACGTTGTTGTTGTTGTTGTTTATTTGACGTTGTTGTTGTTGTTTATTTGAGGTTGTTGTTGTTGTTGTTATTGTTTATTTGACGTTGTTGTTTTTGTTGTTGTTGTTTATTTGACGTTGTTATTGTTGTTTATTTGACGTTGTTTTTGTTATTTGACGTTGTTGTTGTTGTTTATTTGACGTTGTTGTTGTTGTTGACGTTGTTGTTGTTGTTGTTTATTTGACGTTGTTGTTGTTGTTGTTATTTATTTGACGTTGTTGTTGTTGTTGTTATTGTTTATTTGACGTTGTTGTTGTTGTTGTTTTTTTGACCTTGTTATTGTTGTTTATTTGACGTTGTTTTTGTTATTTGACGTTGTCGTTGTTGTTTATTTGACGATGTTGTTGTTGTTGTTGACGTTGTTGTTGTTGTTGTTTATTTGACGTTGTTGTTGTTGTTGTTGTTTATTTGACGTTGTTGTTGTTGTTGTTATTGTTTATTTGACATTGTTGTTGTTGTTGTTGTTGTTTATTTGACGTTGTTATTGTTGTTTATTTGACGTTGTTTTTGTTATTTGACGTTGTTGTTGTTGTTTATTTGACGTTGTTGTTGTTGTTGTTGACGTTGTTGTTGTTGTTGTTGTTTATTTGACGTTGTTGTTGTTGTTGTTGTTTATTTGACGTTGTTGTTGTTGTTGTTATTGTTTATTTGACGTTTTTGTTGTTGTTGATGTTGTTGTTGTTGTTGTTGTTTATTTGACGTTTTTGGTGTTGTTTATTTGACGTTGTTGTTGTTGTTTATTTGACGTTGTTGTTGTTGTTGTTTATTTGACGTTGTTGTTGTTAATGTTTATTTGACATTATTGTTCTTGTTGTTTATTTGACATTGTTGTTGTTGTTTATTTGACGTTGTTGTTGTTGTTGTTTATTTGACGTTGTTGTTGTTGACGTTGTTGTTGTGGTTATTGTTGTTTATTTGACGTTGTTGTTGTTTATTTGACGTAGTTGTTGTTGTTGACGTTGTTGTTGTTGTTTATTTGATGTTTTTGTTGTTGTTGATGTTGTTGTTGTTTTTGTTGTTGTTTATTTGACGTTGTTGTTGTTGTTGTTTATTTGACGGTGTTGTTGTAGTTGTTGTTTATTTGACGTTGTTGTTGTTGTTATTGTTATTGTTGTTGTTGTTCTTTATTTGACGTTGTTGTTGTTGTTGTTTATTTGACGTTGTTGTTGTTGTTGTTATTTATTTGACGTTGTTGTTGTTGTTTATTTGACGTTGTTGTTGTTGTTTCTTTGACGTTGTTGTTGTTGTTGTTGTTGTTGTTGACGTTGTTGTTGTTGTTGTTGTTTATTTGACGTTGTTGTTGTTGTTTATTTGACGTTGTTGTTGTTGTTGACATTGTTGTTGTTGTTGTTATTTATTTGACGTTGTTGTTGTTGATGTTATTGTTGTTGTTGTTGTTGTTGTTTATTTGACGTTGTTGTTGTTGTTGACGTTGTTGTTGTTGTTGTTTATTTGACGTTGTTGTTGTTGTTGATGTTGTTTATTTGACATTGTTATTGTTGTTTATTTGACGTTGTTTTTGTTATTTGACGTTGTTGTTGTTGTTTATTTGACGTTGTTGTTGTTGTTGTTGACGTTGTTGTTGTTGTTGTTGTTGTTGTTGTTTATTTGACGTTGTTGTTGTTGTTGTTATTTATTTGACGTTGTTGTTGTTGTTGTTATTGTTTATTTGACGTTGTTGTTGTTGTTGTTGTTTATTTGACGTTGTTATTGTTGTTTATTTGACGTTGTTTTTGTTATTTGACGTTGTTGTTGTTGTTTATTTGACATTGTTGTTGTTGTTGTTGTTGACGTTGTTGTTGTTGTTGTTTATTTGACGTTGTTGTTGTTGTTGTTTATTTGACGTTGTTGTTGTTGTTGTTATTGTTTATTTAACGTTGTTGTTGTTGTTTATTTGACGTTGTTATTGTTGTTTATTTGACGTTGTTTTTGTTATTTGACGTTGTTGTTGTTGTTTATTTGACGTTGTTGTTGTTGTTGACGTTGTTGTTGTTGTTGTTTATTTGACGTTGTTGTTGTTGTTGTTGTTGTTGTTACTTATTTGACGTTGTTGTTGTTGTTGTTATTGTTTATTTGACGTTGTTGTTGTTGTTGTTGTTTATTTGACGTTGTTATTGTTGGTTATTTGACGTTGTTTTTGTTATTTGACGTTGTTGTTGTTGTTTATTTGACGTTGTTGTTGTTGTTGACGTTGTTGTTGTTGTTGTTTATTTGACGTTGTTGTTGTTGTTGTTGTTGTTTATTTGACGTTGTTGTTGTTGTTATTGTTTATTTGACGTTGTTGTTGTTGTTGTTGTTGTTTATTTGACGTTGTTATTGTTGTTTATTTGACATTGTTTTTGTTATTTGACGTTGTTGTTGTTGTTTATTTGACGTTGTTGTTGTTGTTGTTGACGTTGTTGTTGTTGTTGTTTATTTGACGTTGTTGTTGTTGTTGTTGTTTATTTGACGTTGTTGTTGTTGTTGTTATTGTTTATTTGACGTTTTTGTTGTTGTTGTTGATGTTGTTGTTGTTGTTGTTTATTTGACGTTGTTGTTGTTGTTTATTTGACGTTGTTGTTGTTGTTTATTTGACGTTGATGTTGTTGTTGTTTATTTGACGTTGTTGTTGTTAATGTTTATTTGACATTGTTGTTCTTGTTGTTTATTTGACATTGTTGTTGTTGTTTATTTAACGTTGTTGTTGTTGTTGTTGTTTATTTGACGTTGTTGTTGTTGACGTTGTTGTTGTTGTTATTGTTTATTTGACGTTGTTGTTGTTTATTTGACGTAGTTGTTGTTGTTGATGTTGTTGTTGTTGTTGTTATTGTTTATTTGATGTTTTTGTTGTTGTTGATGTTGTTGTTGTTTTTGTTGTTGTTTATTTGACGTTGTTGTTGTTGTTTATTTGACGTTGTTGTTGTTGTTGTTTATTTGACGTTGTTGTTGTTGTTGTTTATTTGACGTTGTTGTTGTTATTGTTTATTTGACGTTGTTGTTGTTGTTGTTGTTTATTTGACGTTGTTATTGTTGTTTATTTGACGTTGTTGTTGTTGTTTATTTGACGTTGTTGTTGACGTTGTTGTTGTTGTTGTTGTTTATTTGACGTTGTTGTTGATGTTATTGTTGTTTATTTGAGGTTGTTATTGTTGTTGTTATTGTTTATTTGACGTTGTTGTTTTTGTTGTTGTTGTTTATTTGACGTTGTTATTGTTGTTTATTTGACGTTGTTTTTGTTATTTGACGTTGTTGTTGTTGTTTATTTGACGTTGTTGTTGTTGTTGTTGTTGACGTTGTTGTTGTTGTTGTTTATTTGACGTTGTTGTTGTTGTTGTTGTTGTTGTTTATTTGACGTTGTTGTTGTTGTTGTTATTATTGTTTATTTGACGTTGTTGTTGTTGTTGTTTATTTGACGTTGTTATTGTTGTTTATTTGACGTTGTTTTTGTTATTTGACGTTGTTGTTGTTGTTTATTTGACGTTGTTGTTGTTGTTGTTTATTTGACGTTGTTGTTGTTGTTGTTTATTTGACGTTGTTGTTGTTGTTATTGTTTATTTGACGTTGTTGTTGTTGTTGTTTATTTAACGTTGTTATTGTTGTTTATTTGACGTTGTTGTTGTTGTTTATTTGACGTTGTTGTTGACGTTGTTGTTGTTGTTGTTGTTTATTTGACGTTGTTGTTGTTGTTGTTTATTTGAGGTTGTTGTTGTTGTTGTTATTGTTTATTTGACGTTGTTGTTTTTGTTGTTGTTGTTTATTTGACGTTGTTATTGTTGTTTATTTGACATTGTTTTTGTTATTTGACGTTGTTGTTGTTGTTTATTTGACGTTGTTGTTGTTGTTGTTGACGTTGTTGTTGTTGTTGTTTATTTGACGTTGTTGTTGTTGTTGTTATTTATTTGACGTTGTTGTTGTTGTTGTTATTGTTTATTTGACGTTGTTGTTGTTGTTGTTTATTTGACGTTGTTATTGTTGTTTATTTGACGTTGTTTTTGTTATTTGACGTTGTCGTTGTTGTTTATTTGACGTTGTTGTTGTTGTTGTTGTTGACGTTGTTGTTGTTGTTGTTTATTTGACGTTGTTGTTGTTGTTGTTGGTTATTTGACGTTGTTGTTGTTGTTGTTATTGTTTATTTGACATTGTTGTTGTTGTTGTTGTTGTTTATTTGACGTTGTTATTGTTGTTTATTTGACGTTGTTTTTGTTATTTGACGTTGTTGTTGTTGTTTATTTGACGTTGTTGTTGTTGTTGTTGACGTTGTTGTTGTTGTTGTTGTTTATTTGACGTTGTTGTTGTTGTTGTTGTTTATTTGACGTTGTTGTTGTTGTTGTTATTGTTTATTTGACGTTTTTGTTGTTGTTGTTGATGTTGTTGTTGTTGTTGTTGTTTATTTGACGTTTTTGGTGTTGTTTATTTGACGTTGTTGTTGTTGTTTATTTGACGTTGTTGTTGTTGTTGTTGTTTATTTGACGTTGTTGTTGTTGTTATTGTTTATTTGACGTTGTTGTTTTTGTTGTTGTTGTTTATTTGACGTTGTTATTGTTGTTTATTTGACGTTGTTTTTGTTATTTGACGTTGTTGTTGTTGTTTATTTGACGTTGTTGTTGTTGTTGTTGACGTTGTTGTTGTTGTTGTTTATTTGACGTTGTTGTTGTTGTTGTTATTTATTTGACGTTGTTGTTGTTGTTGTTATTGTTTATTTGACGTTGTTGTTTTTGTTGTTGTTTATTTGACGTTGTTATTGTTGTTTATTTGACGTTGTTTTTGTTATTTGACGTTGTTGTTGTTGTTTATTTGACGTTGTTGTTGTTGTTGTTGTTGACGTTGTTGTTGTTGTTTATTTGACGTTGTTGTTGTTGTTGTTTATTTGACGTTGTTGTTGTTGTTATTGTTTATTTCACGTTGTTGTTGTTGTTGTTGTTTATTTGACGTTGTTATTGTTGTTTATTTGACGTTGTTTTTGTTATTTGACGTTGTTGTTGTTGTTTATTTGACGTTGTTGTTGTTGTTGACGTTGTTGTTGTTGTTTATTTGACGTTGTTGTTGTTGTTGTTGTTATTTATTTGACGTTGTTGTTGTTGTTATTGTTTATTTGACGTTGTTGTTGTTGTTGTTGTTTATTTGACGTTGTTATTGTTGTTTATTTGACGTTGTTTTTGTTATTTGACGTTGTTGTTGTTGTTTATTTGACGTTGTTGTTGTTGTTGTTGACGTTGTTGTTGTTGTTGTTGTTGTTTATTTGACGTTGTTGTTGTTGTTGTTGTTGTTTATTTGACGTTGTTGTTGTTGTTGTTATTGTTTATTTGACGTTGTTGTTGTTGTTGTTGTTTATTTGACGTTGTTATTGTTGTTTATTTGACGTTGTTTTTGTTATTTGACGTTGTTGTTGTTGTTTATTTGACGTCGTTGTTGTTGTTGTTGACGTTGTTGTTGTTGTTGTTTATTTGACGTTGTTGTTGTTGTTGTTTATTTGACATTGTTGTTGTTGTTGTTATTGTTTATTTGACGTTTTTGTTGTTGTTGTTGTTGTTGTTGTTGTTGCTGTTGTTTATTTGACGTTTTTGTTGTTGTTTATTTGACGTTGTTGTTGTTGTTGTTGTTGTTGTTTATTTGACGTTGTTGTTGTTAATGTTTATTTGACATTGTTGTTCTTGTTGTTTATTTGACATTGTTGTTGTTGTTTATTTGACGTTGTTGTTGTTGTTGTTATTTATTTGACGTTGTTGTTGTTGACGTTGTTGTTGTTGTTATTGTTTATTTGACGTTGTTATTGTTTATTTGACATAGTTGTTGTTGTTGACGTTGTTGTTGTTGTTGTTGTTGTTGTTGTTTATTTGATGTTTTTGTTGTTATTGATGTTGTTGTTGTTTTTGTTGTTGTTTATTTGACGTTGTTGTTGTTGTTTATTTGACGGTGTTGTTGTAGTTGTTGTTTATTTGACGTTGTTGTTGTTGTTGTTGTTATTGTTGTTGTTGTTCTTTATTTGACGTTGTTGTTGTTGTTGTTTATTTGACGTTGTTGTTGTTGTTGTTGTTGTTGTTTATTTGACGTTGTTGTTGTTGTTTATTTGACGTTGTTGTTGTTGTTTCTTTGACGTTGTTGTTGTTGTTGACGTTGTTGTTGTTGTTGTTGTTTATTTGACGTTGTTGTTGTTGTTGTTGTTTATTTGACGTTGTTGTTGTTGTTGACATTGTTGTTGTTGTTGTTATTTATTTGACGTGGTTGTTGTTGATGTTATTGTTGTTGTTGTTGTTGTTTATTTGACGTTGTTGTTGTTGTTGACGTTGTTGTTGTTGTTTATTTGACGTTGTTGTTGTTGTTGTTGTTGTTGTTTATTTAACGTTGTTGTTGATGTTGTTATTGTTTATTTGACGTTGTTGTTGTTGTTGTTGTTTATTTGACGTTGTTATTGTTGTTTATTTGGCGTTGTTTTTGTTATTTGACGTTGTTGTTGTTGTTTATTTGACGTTGTTGTTGTTGTTGTTTATTTGACGTTGTTGTTGTTGTTGTTTATTTGACATTGTTGTTGTTCTTGTTTATTTGACGTTGTTGTTGTTGTTGTTTATTTGACGTTGTTATTGTTGTTTATTTGACGTTGTTGTTGTTGTTTATTTGACGTTGTTGTTGACGTTGTTGTTGTTGTTGTTGTTTATTTGACGTTGTTGTTGATGTTATTGTTGTTTATTTGAGGTTGTTATTGTTGTTGTTATTGTTTATTTGACGTTGTTGTTTTTGTTGTTGTTGTTTATTTGACGTTGTTATTGTTGTTTATTTGACGTTGTTTTTGTTATTTGACGTTGTTGTTGTTGTTTATTTGACGTTGTTGTTGTTGTTGTTGACGTTGTTGTTGTTGTTGTTTATTTGACGTTGTTGTTGTTGTTGTTGTTGTTTATTTGACGTTGTTGTTGTTGTTGTTATTATTGTTTATTTGACGTTGTTGTTGTTGTTGTTTATTTGACGTTGTTATTGTTGTTTATTTGACGTTGTTTTTGTTATTTGACGTTGTTGTTGTTGTTTATTTGACGTTGTTGTTGTTGTTGTTTATTTGATGTTGTTGTTGTTGTTTATTTGACGTTGTTGTTGTTGTTATTGTTTATTTGATGTTGTTGTTGTTGTTGTTTATTTGACGTTGTTATTGTTGTTTATTTGACGTTGTTGTTGTTGTTTATTTGACGTTGTTGTTGACGTTGTTGTTGTTGTTGTTTATTTGACGTTGTTGTTGTTGTTTATTTGAGGTTGTTGTTGTTGTTGTTATTGTTTATTTGACGTTGTTGTTTTTGTTGTTGTTGTTTATTTGACGTTGTTATTGTTGTTTATTTGACGTTGTTTTTGTTATTTGACGTTGTTGTTGTTGTTTATTTGACGTTGTTGTTGTTGTTGTTGACGTTGTTGTTGTTGTTGTTTATTTGACGTTGTTGTTGTTGTTGTTATTTATTTGACGTTGTTTTTGTTATTTGACATTGTCGTTGTTGTTTATTTGACGTTGTTGTTGTTGTTGTTGTTGTTGACGTTGTTGTTGTTGTTGTTTATTTGACGTTGTTGTTGTTGTTGTTGTTTATTTGACGTTGTTGTTGTTGTTGTTATTGTTTATTTGACATTGTTGTTGTTGTTGTTGTTTATTTGACGTTGTTATTGTTGTTTATTTGACGTTGTTTTTGTTATTTGACGTTGTTGTTGTTGTTTATTTGACGTTGTTGTTGTTGTTGTTGACGTTGTTGTTGTTGTTTATTTGACGTTGTTGTTGTTGTTGTTGTTTATTTGACGTTGTTGTTGTTGTTGTTATTGTTTATTTGACGTTTTTGTTGTTGTTGATGTTGTTGTTTATTTGACGTTTTTGGTGTTGTTTATTTGACGTTGTTGTTGTTGTTTATTTGACGTTGTTGTTGTTGTTGTTGTTTATTTGACGTTGTTGTTGTTAATGTTTATTTGACATTATTGTTCTTGTTGTTTATTTGACATTGTTGTTGTTGTTTATTTGACGTTGTTGTTGTTGTTGTTTATTTGACGTTGTTGTTGTTGACGTTGTTGTTGTGGTTATTGTTGTTTATTTGACGTTGTTGTTGTTTATTTGACGTAGTTGTTGTTGTTGACGTTGTTGTTGTTGTTTATTTGATGTTTTTGTTGTTGTTGATGTTGTTGTTGTTTTTGTTGTTGTTTATTTGACGTTGTTGTTGTTGTTGTTTATTTGACGGTGTTGTTGTAGTTGTTGTTTATTTGACGTTGTTGTTGTTGTTATTGTTATTGTTGTTGTTGTTCT
>OX451740.1:452251096-452253596 GCA_948472305.1 Vicia faba
TTATTTGACGTTGTTGTTGTTGTTTATTTGACGTTGTTGTTGTTGTTGTTGTTTATTTGACGTTGTTGTTGTTAATGTTTATTTGACATTGTTGTTCTTGTTGTTTATTTGACATTGTTGTTGTTGTTTATTTAACGTTGTTGTTGTTGTTGTTTATTTGACGTTGTTGTTGTTGACGTTGTTGTTGTTGTTGTTATTGTTTATTTGACGTTGTTGTTGTTTATTTGACGTAGTTGTTGTTGTTGACGTTGTTGTTGTTGTTGTTTATTTGATGTTTTTGTTGTTGTTGATGTTGTTGTTGTTTTTGTTGTTGTTTATTTGACGTTGTTGTTGTTGTTGTTTATTTGACGGTGTTGTTGTAGTTGTTGTTTATTTGACGTTGTTGTTGTTGTTGTTATTGTTGTTGTTGTTCTTTATTTGACGTTGTTGTTTATTTGACGTTGTTGTTGTTGTTGTTGTTTATTTGACGTTGTTGTTGTTGTTTATCTGACGTTGTTGTTGTTGTTTCTTTGACGTTGTTGTTGTTGTTGCTGTTGTTTATTTGACGTTGTTGTTGTTGTTGTTGTTTATTTGACGTTGTTGTTGTTGTTGTTGACATTGTTGTTGTTGTTGTTATTTATTTGACGTTGTTGTTGTTGATGTTATTGTTGTTGTTGTTGTTGTTGTTTATTTGACGTTGTTGTTGTTGTTTATTTGACGTTGTTGTTGTTGTTTATTTGACATTGTTGTTGTTATTGTTTATTTGACGTTGTTGTTGTTGTTTATTTGACGTTGTTGTTGTTGTTGTTGTTGACGTTGTTGTTGTTGTTGTTTATTTGACGTTGTTGTTGTTGTTGTTTATTTGACGTTGTTGTTGTTTGTTGTTTATTTGACGTAGTTGTTGTTGTATTTATTTGACGTTGTTGTTGTTGTTTATTTGACGATGTTGTTGTAGTTGTTGTTTATTTGACGTTGTTGTTGTTATTTATTTGACGTTGTTGTTGTTGTTGTTGTTTATTTGACGTTGTTGTTGTTGTTGACGTTGTTGGTGTGGTTGTTTATTTGACATTGTTGTTGTTGTTGTTGTTTATTTGACGTTGTTGTTGTTGACGTTGTTGTAGTTGTTGTTATTTATTTAACGTTGTTATTGTTATTGTTGTTTATTTGACGTTGTTGTTGTTATTGTTTATTTGACGTTGTTGTTGTTGTTGTTTATTTGACGTTGTTGTTGTTGTTGTTGTTTATTTGACGTTGTTGTTGTTGTTTAATTGACACTGTTGTTATTGTTGTTTATTTGACGTTGTTGTTGTTATTTGACGTTGTTGTTGTTGTTATTGTTGTTGTTGTTGTTGTTGTTTATTTGACGTTGTTGTTGTTGTTTATTTGACGTTGTTGTTGTTGTTTCTTTGACGTTGTTGTTGTTGTTGACGTTGTTGTTGTTGTTGTTGTTTATTTGACGTTGTTGTTGTTGTTGTTGTTGTTTATTTGACGTTTTTGTTGTTGTTGACATTGTTGTTGTTGTTGTTATTTATTTGACGTTGTTGTTGTTGATGTTTATTTGACATTGTTGTTGTTGTTTATTTGACGTTGTTGTTGTTGACGTTGTTGTTGTTGTTATTGTTTATTTGACGTTGTTGTTGTTGTTTATTTGACGTTGTTGTTGTTGTTGACGTTGTTGTTGTTGTTTATTTGACGTTGTTGTTGTTGTTGTTATTTATTTGACGTTGTTGTTGTTGTTGTTATTGTTTATTTGACGTTGTTGTTGTTGTTGTTGTTGTTGTTGTTTATTTGACGTTGTTATTGTTGGTTATTTGACGTTGTTTTTGTTATTTGACGTTGTTTTTGTTGTTTATTTGACGTTGTTGTTGTTGTTGACGTTGTTGTTGTTGTTGTTTATTTGACGTTGTTGTTGTTGTTGTTGTTGTTTATTTGACGTTGTTGTTGTTGTTGTTATTGTTTATTTGACGTTGTTGTTGTTGTTGTTGTTTATTTGACGTTGTTATTGTTGTTTATTTGACATTGTTTTTGTTATTTGACGTTGTTGTTGTTGTTTATTTGACGTTGTTGTTGTTGTTGTTGACGTTGTTGTTGTTGTTGTTTATTTGACGTTGTTGTTGTTGTTGTTGTTTATTTGACGTTGTTGTTGTTGTTGTTATTGTTTATTTGACGTTTTTGTTGTTGTTGTTGATGTTGTTGTTGTTGTTGTTTATTTGACGTTGTTGTTGTTGTTTATTTGACGTTGTTGTTGTTGTTGTTTATTTGACGTTGTTGTTGTTGTTGTTGTTTATTTGACGTTGTTGTTGTTAATGTTTATTTGACATTGTTGTTCTTGTTGTTTATTTGACATTGTTGTTGTTGTTTATTTAACATTGTTGTTGTTGTTGTTTATTTGACGTTGTTGTTGTTGACGTTGTTGTTGTTGTTATTGTTTATTTGACGTTGTTGTTGTTTATTTGACGTAGTTGTTGTTGTTGATGTTGTTGTTGTTGTTGTTGTTGTTTATTTGATGTTTTTGTTGTTG
>OX451740.1:452271096-452296096 GCA_948472305.1 Vicia faba
TGTTGTTATTGTTGTTGTTGTTCTTTATTTGACGTTGTTGTTTATTTGACGTTGTTGTTGTTGTTTATTTGACGTTGTTGTTGTTGTTTATCTGACGTTGTTGTTGTTGTTTCTTTGACGTTGTTGTTGTTGTTGTTGTTTATTTGACGTTGTTGTTGTTGTTGTTGTTGTTTATTTGACGTTGTTGTTGTTGTTGTTGACATTGTTGTTGTTGTTGTTGTTATTTATTTGACGTTGTTGTTGTTGATGTTATTGTTGTTGTTGTTGTTGTTGTTTATTTGACGTTGTTGTTGTTGTTGTTGTTTATTTGACGTTGTTGTTGTTGTTTATTTGACATTGTTGTTGTTATTGTTTATTTGACGTTGTTGTTGTTGTTTATTTGACGTTGTTGTTGTTGTTGTTGTTGTTGTTGTTGACGTTGTTGTTGTTTATTTGACGTTGTTGTTGTTGTTGTTTATTTGACGTTGTTGTTGTTGTTGTTTATTTGACGTAGTTGTTGTTGTATTTATTTGACGTTGTTGTTGTTGTTGTTTATTTGACGGTGTTGTTGTAGTTGTTGTTTATTTGACGTTGTTGTTGTTATTTATTTGACGTTGTTGTTGTTGTTGTTGTTTATTTGACGTTGTTGTTGTTGTTGACGTTGTTGGTGTGGTTGTTTATTTGACATTGTTGTTGTTGTTGTTGTTTATTTGACGTTGTTGTTGTTGACGTTGTTGTAGTTGTTGTTATTTATTTAACGTTGTTATTGTTATTGTTGTTTATTTGACGTTGTTGTTGTTATTGTTTATTTGACGTTGTTGTTGTTGTTGTTTATTTGACGTTGTTGTAGTTGTTGTTTATTTGACGTTGTTGTTGTTGTTTAATTGACACTGTTGTTATTGTTGTTTATTTGACGTTGTTGTTGTTATTTGACGTTGTTGTTGTTGTTATTGTTGTTGTTGTTGTTTATTTGACGTTGTTGTTGTTGTTTATTTGACGTTGTTGTTGTTGTTTCTTTGACGTTGTTGTTGTTGTTGACGTTGTTGTTGTTGTTGTTTATTTGACGTTGTTGTTGTTGTTGTTGTTGTTGTTGTTTATTTGACGTTTTTGTTGTTGTTGACATTGTTGTTGTTGTTGTTATTTATTTGAGGTTGTTGTTGTTGATGTTATTGTTGTTGTTGTTGTTTATTTGACGTTGTTGTTGTTGTTGTTGACGTTGTTGTTGTTGTTGTTATTTATTTGACGTTGTTGTTGTTGTTATTTATTTGACGTTGTTGTTGTTGTTGTTGTTGTTGTTGTTGTTTATTTGACATTGTTGTTGTTGTGGTTATTGTTTATTTGACGTTGTTGTTGTTGTTGTTGTTGTTTATTTGACGTTGTTATTGTTGTTTATTTGACGTTGTTTTTGTTATTTGACGTTGTTGTTGTTGTTTATTTGACGTTGTTGTTGTTGTTGTTTATTTGACGTTGTTGTTGTTGTTTATTTGACGTTGTTGTTGTTATTGTTTATTTGACGTTGTTGTTGTTGTTGTTGTTGTTTATTTGACGTTGTTATTGTTGTTTATTTGACGTTGTTGTTGTTGTTTATTTGACGTTGTTGTTGACGTTGTTGTTGTTGTTGTTTATTCGACGTTGTTGTTGTTGTTGTTGTTTATTTGAGGTTGTTTTTGTTGTTGTTATTGTTTATTTGACGTTGTTGTTTTTGTTGTTGTTGTTTATTTGACGTTGTTATTTGTGATCGGTGGATCTGGAACTGACTGTTTAACGCTGGTTCGCGAAATGTCGCGGTAAGCAAGAGTCGCCACCGTCTTTTATTTTCTCCAAATGGAAAGGACAAAAGCACAGAAAAATTCCTTATTGAGATTAGTTCTCGGTTCGGGAGGTAGATTTATAGAAAGGGAAGGTGTTAGCACCCTTTCTATCCATGGTTATCCATGGGCTCTTAGATACTTGCTCATTTGTGTTTTCAAAATGTTTGTTTGCTTTTCAAGGTGAGTGGGTTTGAAAAAAGTTCGTTTAAAATTTCAGTTCGACTCTTGTATCAGTCCTCAAGAGTGTTTGAAAAGTTGTTTTTGAAAGCTTTTTGCAAAGTGTCGGTGTGAAAAGAAGTTTTTGATTTGTTTTGAATTAGAGCAAGTATCTACGAGTCATCTACCTACCCTAAGGAATTAGTTTGTGTAAATGTCCTTGAGGTAGTGCCATCCCACCATTGAGAGGTAGGTAGCACCACCGTTGGAGGTGTTCGGGTCAATTCGAGGGTTAGGGACAGTGCGGTCACCGGGCAATAGTAAGATACCTTAGAAGCTACCATTATGCCATTGATCTTTTTATTCCGAGGCAACTTGTTTCGAGGCAACCGTTTCGAGGCAACTAGATCAATGGAACATAAGGACTCACTAAGACGTCCTATACTCGACGACCATGTTTCGAGGGGCAAGGCAACAGTGTGATCACCAGAGCAACAGTAGGACACCTTAGAAGCTACCCTTATGCCATGTTCATGGACATATGGACTTACTAAGACGTCCTGTACTCGACGACCACGTTTCGAGGGGCAAGGCAACAGTGAGGCGTACCCTAAGCGTGGTGTGTGAATTGTGTGTCATTTTCAGTTATTATTTGTCTTGTCATGCATTGGGTGAGCTACGCTTTGATTTTATTTGGGCATACATTCTTTCATGTGATTAACAATTTAAAGGGTGCGGAAATTAAAATGCGGAAAAATAAAGGTCCTACGCTATTACAAGGCGCGGGTCTACATCGCCAAATTAAACAAAGACCCGATTTTAAATAAAAGTGCGGAAAGTAAATGTCCTAATTATTATTACAAGGCTTTGGGGCAAGTACATAAATTTCACAAAGAAAAAATAAAATAAACGCGCGAAGAGAAATTATATTCGAAGGTGCGAGGGCGTTGGACCCTTTAAAGGAATTAAATATTTGAAATTGAAAATTAATTAATTATTTTAATTACAAGAAAATATTTTTTGACCTTTTTTATGTTTTTTATGAAATAAAATAAAAAAGAATTAAAAATGTCAAAAGAAAAAGCCTAAGTCTAAATTTGTTTTTATTTATTGTGAAAAAAGGTTAAAATTAACTAATTGAACTAATTAATTTGTTAGTATTTTATTTACAAAAATAATTACTAAAGTGAAATTAATAATAATAATAATTACATTTTTTTTGTTTTTTTTCTGAATTTATGAAAATAATTATTTGTGAACTAACTAAATAATAATAATAATTAATAAAAGGAAAGAAATGCTAAACCAAGGAGGTGAAGGCCGGATTTTGGAGGTTTTACTCAAAATCATCCGTAGGCATCAAAAATTCCATCTAAGCTCATGGTTGTGATCGTCCATGTCTCCTGATCACGTCTATGCTTATGGTTTGTCCCAATTTCACCTGTAGACAAAATACCTAAAAAAACAAAACCAATGAACCCTAGGCACGGGTATTGTTATACGAAGCCTAAAAATGAAATTGAATATAGCAGTTACATTGGAAATTAGGCATGGAGTGCAAGAATGGAGAAACATGATTTCGTGTACAGGGGTGAGTTTGAGACAACTTACAGCGCTTGGTAGTGGACCTTAGGACGCGTTTGTGGTTGCTTTGGCTTCAGGGAGTGGCAAGGAAGAAAGCCACGTGCTTGCTTGGATCTGAAAATGTTTGCAACACCGCTTTAGATCTCTCACTTTTTTGGACAAATTTTGAACTTTTCCTCTGGCCGTTTGTGCACACTCTCCTTTTTTTTTCTAGGTCCTGAATGAGGCTTGCAAGGCTTGTATATATAGGCTTGGATGAGAATCAGTCACATTAAGGAGCTTTTAAGCCTTGCAATGAAGTTTTGATTTTCTCCATAATCACCATTGAAATAACTTGCCATATTTGCTCCAAATTTGAATTTTTTTGCTTGAAATAGGTCTTGAATGAATTTGGTATATGTTTTATGGTGTATCAAAGCTATTCAAACCACAAAATATCCTCCCATTAATTTTCTTGATTTTTATTTGAATTTTAAAGATTTAAAATGAATTAAATCAAATAAAATTAAACAAAAATAGAAAAATTAATTTTTATTCTTGAAATAAAACATGGGACACGTGGGAGGTATGGCAAAGCTGAATCAAGTGGAAAAAGTGGGCCCCTTTTGTCAAAAATGAAGTTTCAAGGATAATTGACTTTGGCCATTTCACAAAATTTCCCAACTTCTCCAATGCATATCTTGCTCAATTTTGAAGCTATGAACATGTTCTTGGATATTTTGGAAAGGTCTTGAAGTCCTCTAACCAATGTATTTGGTCCCATGTCATTTTGATTTACCAATCTCAAGTTATGGTCTTTGACTTAAAGTCCCTTTTTGTTGACTTTTGAAAATGACCTATAATGTTGAATTTGATAACTTTTTGTGAGAGCATTTCTTGGACTTGGAATGTGAAGATGAATTGTAGGAAATGTCTTCCCCTTCAAGATGAGCACTGGATGGGATTTTTCTGATGAACCATGAAAAAGTTATGCCTTAGTCAAGTTACAGTTGACTTTTCAGCTGTCCAAAAATAGAAACTTTTGACACCTTGATGATTTTTGAGCCATTCTTGTGGAATTATGATCAAGAATTTATCAAATGATGATTGTGGCTTCAAAATAAGATGTTGACCAAAATTTTTGACTTTTGACTGCCAAATGACCATTTTGCCCCTGCAGTTGACTGTGGAGCAATTAGGGTTTTTAACTGTGCAACTTGACCTTGTGAGCCTTGAAACTTGACATGTAGGTGCTTGGCAATGTATATGAGCATATGTGACTTGATTGAGCCCTTGAAAACCTCAATTTCTTTGCAAGAGCCAAAACCCTAATTTGACTGGCTTAGGAGGATGGTTGACTGTGTAGCCCTTGAGTAGACTTTGAACCATTTGAGGTGATGCTTGTCAAAACTTTGAAGAATATGGGAGGGCAAATTTTGGGGTACAACAGTTGCCCCTGTTCGATCTTCTTAGACCTGAGGATGTAGATTGGCGTGTGTGCCTTTCGTGATCCGAAGGTGGAAGATGATTGAACATTAGAGTGCCCAGAAATTTGCACTCACATAGTTGAGTATCAGCAGTGTGATAGTGGGAATGGGCTTACAGATGCCATTTAGAGGGATGATGGATGGGAGGATGGGCTTAAAGATGCCATCTGAAAGTGTGACAGAACCTTGTCGGGAATGGGCTTATAGATGCCATTTGGAAAGATGGTGGATAGGTGAATCTGAATAAGAAATAGAATAGCTTCCGTGTCTGGAGCATATCTAGCCTATATCTAGTTGTTGACGTCTGAATAAACAGTAGAATGACCGCCGTGTCTGGGGTATATCTATATTGAATCTGTATGAGCGACAGAATATCATCCGAATCTGGATCGTTTCTCGACTGAACAATAGAAGAGCATCCGGGATGGAGCATCTCTAAGTTGTTTTTTAGAAGTTTGAATCTGAATAAGCAATAGAACGACATCGGGATCTGGAGCATCTCTAGGCTATATCTGAAAGGAAATCTGGAATGAGTGTCAGAATGTCGCCATGCCTGGGTCACATCTGAACCATATCTAGAAGGAGTCTTGAATAAACAAAAGAACAGCATCCATATCTGGAGAATTTCCAAGCTATCTCTGAGAGGAAATCTGGAATAAGTATCAGAACGTCGCCATGCCTGGGTCACATCTGAACCATATCTAGAAGGAGTCTTGAATAAGCAAAAGAGCAGCATCCATATCTTGAGCATTTCCAAGCTATCTCTGAGAGGAAATCTGGAATAAGTATCAGAACGTCGCCATGCCTAGGTCACATCTGAACCATATCTAGAAGGAGTCTTGAATAAGCAAAAGAACAGCATCCATATCTGGAGCATTTCCAAGCTATCTCTGAAAGGAAATCTGGAATGAGTATCAGAACGTCGCCATGCCTGGGTCACATCTGAACTATATCTAGAAGGAGTCTTGAATAAGCAAAAGAACAGCATCCATATCTGGAGCATTTCTAAGCTATCTCTGAAAGGAAATCTGGAATAAGTATCAGAATGTCGCCATGCCTGGGTCACATCTGAACTATCTCTAGAAGGAGTCTTGAATAAGCAAAAGAACAGCATCCATATCTGGAGCATTTCCAAGCTATCTCTGAAAGGAAATCTGGAATAAGTATCAGAACGTCGCCATGCCTGGGTCACATCTGAACTATCTCTAGAAGGAGTTTTGAATAAGCAAAAGAACAGCATCCATATCTGGAGCATTTCCAAGCTATCTCTGAAAGGAAATCTGGAATAAGTATCAGAACGTCGCCATTCCTGGGTCACATCTGAACCATATCTAGAAAGGTGATCTCTGAATAAACAACAGAACAGCCTCCGTGCCCGGAGCATCTCTAAGTTATATCTGAGAAGAAATCTGGAATAAGTATCAGAACATCGCCATGCCTGGGTCACATCTGAACCATATCTAGAAAGGTGATCTCTGAATAAACAACAGAACAGCCTCCGTGCCCGGAGCATCTCTAAGTTATATTTGAGAAGAAATCTGGAATAAGTATCAGAACATCGCCATGCCTGGGTCACATCTGAACCATATCTAGAAAGGTGATCTCTGAATAAACAACAGAACAACCTCCGTGCCCGGAGCATCTCTAAGTTATATCTGAGAAGAAATCTGGAATAAGTATCAGAACGTCGCCATGCCTGGGTCACATCTGAACCATATCTAGAAAGGTGATCTCTGGATAAACAACAGAACAGCCTCCGTGCCCGGAGCATCTCTAAGTTATATCTGAGAAGAAATCTGGAATAAGTATTAGAACGTCGCCATGCCTGGGTCACATCTGAACCATATCTAGAAAGGTGATCTCTGGATAAACAATAGAACAGCCTCCGTGCCCAGAGCATCTCTAAGTTATATCTGAGAAGAAATCTGGAATAAGTATCAGAACGCCGCCATGCCTGGGTCACATCTGAACCATATCTAGAAAGGTGATCTCTGAATAAACAACAGAATAACCTTCGTGCCCGGAGCATCTCTAAGTTATATCTGAGAAGAAATCTGGAATAAGTATCAGAACGTCGCCATGCCTGGGTCACATCTGAACCATATCTAGAAAGGTGATCTCTGAACAAACAACAGAACAGCCTCCGTGCCCGGATCATCTCTAAGTTATATCTGAGAAGAAATCTGGAATAAGTATCAGAACGTCGCCATGCCTGGGTCACATCTGAACCATATCTAGAAAGGAATTTTGAATAAGCAAAAGAACAGCATCCATATCTGGAGCATTTCCAAGCTATCTCTTTAATCTTTTTAACGTAGACATGCCCTGGCCGGATGCAGGTATCGAATCCACAATCAATCGCTCACAGACATGCCTTGGCTAGATACAGGAATCGAATCTGGGATTGCGATAGTTGATAGTAATCATCTTTGTATTGACCTTTCCTGAAAAAAGGCAAAACATTAGTTATATGCAATGTTATGGTGCATGGAATGCGCGGTGTCATGACGTTTATAACCAATGGGATTGTAGAATGTGATGTTTATATCATGTATGAAAATGTGATGTTTGCGAATGTATTTTTGTCTAGGAAAATAAATCCTTGACGAATGCCGGGAGCTTATCCTGGGCTGATGTTGCAAGAATACCGGTAGGAGAAGATAACTCCGTTGGGGAATAAACTTGGCGAATAGATTACTCTGCGGGGAAAATTACTCTAGCGATCTTGCTGGGGAAAATACTCTGTGGGAAGAGAGGTACTTCGCTGAGATGTCGTATGAGAACTCCGCTGGGGATACCATTGTTGAGTTACGTTTGGAAGGTTTGAGGAATTCCGCTGGGGATAGGAATACTTCGCCGAGGACGATCTTTCCGTGGCAATTAGCTGAGGATAACCCAGTTATATCCTGGTAGGGAAATAACCTTTGAATAAAGTCGGGCGTCGCGTTCGTGCTCTGCAAGGGGAAATCTTCCAGAATCTTCTGGGGATAAGCTTCCTGCTGCGGAGATGATTCAGCTTTCCTGGGGAAATCTTCAGACTGGCCTCTCCTGGGGAAATCTTTGAGATATATTGGGAAGTGGCTCCGCTGAATGTCTGGTATGCCGCCAGGGAACAATCTTAGATCAAGATTGTCGGGGATGCTTGCTGAGGAATGTTGAGATATGCTGGAGGATACTCAACTTCCTTAAGGCTGACAGGATAACTCTGCTTGGGGAGAGTGTATTGACTTGCTGGCTCACTCTCTGGGGAGTTTAGAGATTTTAGTTGCGTTCTTCAGCCGAACTTACCTTGGTACCTTGGTGGACAGAGCAACCAGATCGCTTAGACAATTCTTATTGCCCTAGTTTCTGTTGGAGAAGAAGGTACCTGTGGGGTAATTGACAAATCTTCTGGTAGACAGGTGACGAGATGCCAGGACATAGTCGTACGCTTTGATCCCTAATTTTTGCCTGGACTGCCCTTTCGGGTTTTCAGTCCATCGGGATACCCTTTTTTGCCCAAGCCGCCTTTTCGGGTTTTCGACTTGCCGGGTGTACATATTTTTTTCATTTCATCCCTTCATTTTGCCCGAACCCTTTTGGTTCGCCGGGAAGCCCTTATTTTTGCCTAGGTGTGTCAACCTAGCGGGTCTTTGATTGCGCGTAGTATTTTTTCGACTATGTCCACGCTCTCCGAATGTAGGGAGTTGCCCCTGTTAGAAGTGTTTTGTCATGCCCCAGAAGATGTTTGATCATGCAAGATTTGTTGCTGGAATTCCCCAAATGACTCAGGCTGAGATCTGCCCCAGGCTATTTGGTCTTTGAGAGATTCTCCGAACCTTGATTGGACTGCCCTAGATGATGGACCATGATCATGTCGTGCCCCTTGATTGGAAGTGCTTTTGTTCACTAGGTATTCATCGTGCGAATTTCCCTGCTGCTCAAACAAATATTCATATGCAAACAAAGTTATGTTAAAAATGCAAAGCTTATGTTTGTTTCGAAGTTTTTTTGGAAATGCATTCTTTTTCATAAAACAAGTGAATGTTAGTAAAACGTGATGTCAACTCCGTATTTTATCGCAAGCCTTAAGGAGTCAGGACACCTTTCGTAACAGTATGCTTTCGAACTAACCCATGCTTCAGCTAGGACTTTTAAAGGTTGTAGCGTGGCCTGGTTCATGGTTTAAGAAACAAAGGATAAAGGCTCAAATTATTTGTACCCACCCGCTCTTCGTGATGTTCTTCAAACCTAAGCTCAGTTGATCGTGCGTTAGACCTTGTTTGAGTCTTTGTCCTGATGTTCCAATGATGGTTCAGATATTGATGATTTATTCTGGATAGGCAGTCATTTTTTTTTGTTTTTGTTGAGGGTTTGTATGACCTCTTTCTTTTTTGATTTTGTTATCCCTGTTTTTTGCCTGAACTGTTTCCTTTTTTGGAATTACAGTCAACGGGATGCCCCAGCTTCGTAAGTCTCCTTCATAGGTTTTTTGACTTATTGGGCTTTTTATTTTGAGAGATATAATGACTGCCTATCCTTATGATTGCTCGGAACCATCAATGTGTTTTGTTTTGTAAGGACCTCTTTGGTGCCATTCGTTATGCACTTGGATCAACTGAGAGACTACCCTGCCCCAGGTTATGATTAAGGGTTTTAAATTTCGAAAAGAAAAACTCCTACTTCTTTGGCTCAGAGGGGTTGACGAGGGATTATCTTCCTTATAACTCCAGTGTTTAGGGATTGAAACAATGCCTGTACCTCATCAGTGGGGTCTGTTCAAAAGTATACTGTAGATCGTGGTATCGTTTTTGTCATCCTCCCTCAAGAGGCTTAGAATTATTGAGAGTTGACCGTCACAAAAATATGAAAACAGTTTGCATATAGTGAATGCGAATATATTGCTTCAAAACAGACATATGCGATGCATTAATGAACTAACAACGTTTAATCATGAATAAATGTTTGAACAGTCAAAAGAAAGTTACAACTTGAAAATTCTAATAAACACAAGTCTTCTAGTCTCAGGGCTTGTTACTTCGATTGGTGCATCTTGTAGGGATGGCAGGAGCATTCAGCTTGGCCTATCTGGGTGAAATCCACAGCTCTTTCATTAATCAGATCTTGAATCTTATTCTTCAAAGCCCAACAGTTATCGGTGTCATGTCCTGGACTGTCAGAGTGGTATGCACATCTTTCCTCAGGATTGTACTTTAGGGAGGTTGCGTTGAGATGCTTAGGAGGGTCCCTTAACGTCACCAGATTCAACCTCAACAATTGTTGTAAAGCTTGAGACGGTGACACGTTGAGTTTGGTGAACTGCCTTTTAGGCTTGTCTAGCTTGCTCTGATCAGCCCGTTGTTCTTGGCGAGGTCGTGGTTGGACCTGTGAAGTGATAGCAGCTTGGAGAGGTCTATTCATTGGACCAGACCTTTGTCCTCTTGGAAGCTGTTCAATGACCTGGTCCCTGACTTGGGCTGGTTGCTTCATGTCGTGATGAAGCTGACTGATCATGGCCCTCAGCTCTCCTTGCTCCCGAGCTAAACTTTGGATGAGAGCCCTTTGTCCCAGCATCTGGGTTTTCATCGTATCTACCTCAGCTTGCAGACGTTTCAGCTGCTCGTCCTTGTCATCTTCGGGACTTTGCTTGGCCAAATTCCCCATAAGGAGTGTCCTCAACTCTTCCTGCCCCTTGGATAGGCTTAGGAAGATCTCTCTGAACTGAATCTCTTGAGCCTGAAGATCCTGGTTATCTTGTTGGGAAGCCATTGCTGAAATAAACAGCGGAGATGGTAAGTGACCTGTCAAAAGGGTACCTGTTATGCAATGATATGGCTGTATATATATGCAATGTTTTCAAGGATTTCGCGGGGTAAACAAGAAAATCATTAGAGTTGGGATCCGATAGCTTGATTGAAGGAACTGCATGTTGTTGAGAGTCCTTCTTCAAGGGTCAAAGGCTCACCATATCTAGTGGGTCATAGCCCCTGACAACTTTGGCTAGAGGAAAATAAATCCTCTTTGCCCCTTGCTAGACAGTTTGATTCATCATGACCTGCATCACAAGCCCTTGAGATCCTTGAAAGGGGTTAGTCCTTATGCAGGATGTATGCAATGGTATGATGGTATGATGTTATGCATGTGGGTGCAAAGGTGTGAGGTGCCCTGTAATAAGTCCAGTTTAAGGACTATAAACAAAACCTGCAAGAAACTCATGTGTCAGATAACAAGTATGCAAGTAGTCAAGTTTGAAAGCACACAAGTCACACAAAGAGCCCTTAGAGTTTACTCCAGCATGGGGTCTAGGTATTACCCTCTTTCAGTTTGTTGGTTAGGACCTGTCCTATCAGAAGTAACCGGGTTCTAGAGGATCCCAATATCACTGACTACCCTCAATCGGTCATAACTCCAGCATCGCAACCTTTTCTTGCAGCCAGAACCATCACGAGAGTTTAGCCTCAATGGGCGTAGCATACTGCTATTGTTCTATTGGCCAAGTTGGGTCATTTAAGGTTCTAAGGTCGGTTGGTGCTTAATGACTCCTCAGAAGACCTATATTCTCCTCGTTGCGACACAAGGGATATCGGTACAGACCAAGGCGCCACACCAACGTAGCCACTGCTTCACCCATGTTGGTCTACGCCGGACAGGTCCCTCACAGCTTATGCTACCTAACAGGGTATCCCCAGATCCGGGTTAGGATCTATGTAACTCCGATGCAACCCACAATAATAAAGCAAACAAACACAGAAATTGAAAACACAAGTGATCTTAGTCCTAAGGTACACCTCACTTTAATAAATTCCCCAGCAGAGTCGCCAGTTCTGTGATCGGTGGATCTGGAACTGACTGTTTAACGCTGGTTCGCGAAATGTCACGGTAAGCAAGAGTCGCCACCGTCTTTTATTTTCTCCAAATGGAAAGGACAAAAGCACATAAAAATTCCTTATTGAGATTAGTTCTCGGTTCGTGAGGTAGATTTATAGAAAGGGAAGGTGTTAGCACCCTTTCTATCCATGGTTATCCATGGGCTCTTAGATACTTGCTCATTTGTGTTTTCAAAATGTTTGTTTGCTTTTCAAGGTGAGTGGGTTTGAAAAAAGTTCGTTTAAAATTTCAGTTCGACTCTTGTATCAGTCCTCAAGAGTGTTTGAAAAGTTGTTTTTGAAAGCTTTTTGCAAAGTGTCGGTGTGAAAAGAAGTTTTTGATTTGTTTTGAATTAGAGCAAGTATCTACGAGTCATCTACCTACCCTAAGGAATTAGTCTGTGTAAATGTCCTTGAGGTAGTGCCATCCCACCATTGAGAGGTAGGTAGCACCACCGTTGGAGGTGTTCGGGTCAATTCGAGGGTTAGGGACAGTGTGGTCACCGGGCAATAGTAAGATACCTTAGAAGCTACCCTTATGCCATTGATCTTTTTATTCCGAGGCAACTTGTTTCGAGGCAACCGTTTCGAGGCAACTAGATCAATGGAACATAAGGACTCACTAAGACGTCCTATACTCGACGACCACGTTTCGAGGGGCAAGGCAACAGTGTGATCACCAGAGCAACAGTAGGACACCTTAGAAGCTACCCTTATGCCATGTTCATGGACATAAGGACTTACTAAGACGTCCTGTACTCGACGACCACGTTTCGAGGGGCAAGGCAACAGTGAGGCGTACCCTAAGAGTGGTGTGTGAATTGTGTGTCATTTTCAGTTATTATTTGTCTTGTCATGCATTGGGTGAGCTACGCTTTGATTTTATTTGGGCATACATTCTTTCATGTGATTAACAATTTAAAGGGTGCGGAAATTAAAATGCGGAAAAATAAAGGTCCTACGCTATTACAAGGCGCGGGTCTACATCGCCAAATTAAACAAAGACCCGATTTTAAATAAAAGTGCGGAAAGTAAATGTCCTAATTATTATTACAAGGCTTTGGGGAAAGTACATAAATTTCACAAAGAAAAAATAAAATAAACGCGCGAAGAGAAATTATATTCGAAGGTGCGAGGGCGTTGGACCCTTTAAAGGAATTAAATATTTGAAATTGAAAATTAATTAATGATTTTAATTACAAGAAAATATTTTTTGACCTTTTTTATGTTTTTTATGAAATAAAATAAAAAAAGAATTAAAAATGTCAAAAGAAAAAGCCTAAGTCTAAATTTGTTTTTATTTATTGTGAAAAAAGGTTAAAATTAACTAATTGAACTAATTAATTTGTTAGTATTTTATTTACAAAAATAATTACTAAAGTGAAATTAATAATAATAATAATAATTACATTTTTTTTGTTTTTTTTCTGAATTTATGAAAATAATTATTTGTGAACTAACTAAATAATAATAATAATAATTAATAAAAGGAAAGAAATGCTAAACCAAGGAGGTGAAGGCCGGATTTTGGAGGTTTTACTCAAAATCATCCGTAGGCATCAAAAATTCCATCTAAGCTCATGGTTGTGATCGTCCATGTCTCCTGATCACGTCTATGCTTATGGTTTGTCCCAATTTCACCTGTAGACAAAATACCTAAAAAAACAAAACCAACGAACCCTAGGCACGGGTATTGTTATACGAAGCCTAAAAATGAAATTGAATATAGCAGTTACATTGGAAATTAGGCATGGAGTGCAAGAATGGAGAAACATGATTTCGTGTACAGGGGTGAGTTTGAGACAACTTACAGCGCTTGGTAGTGGACCTTAGGACGCGTTTGTGGTTGCTTTGGCTTCAGGGAGTGGCAAGGAAGAAAGCCACGTGCTTGCTTGGATCTGAAAATGTTTGCAACACCGCTTTAGATCTCTCACTTTTTTGGACAAATTTTGAACTTTTCCTCTGGCCGTTTATGCACACTCTCCTTTTTTTTTCTAGGTCCTGAATGAGGCTTGCAATGCTTGTATATATAGGCTTGGATGAGAATCAGTCACATTAAGGAGCTTTTAAGCCTTGCAATGAAGTTTTGATTTTCTCCATAATCACCATTGAAATAACTTGCCATATTTGCTCCAAATTTGAATTTTTTTGCTTGAAATAGGTCTTGAATGAATTTGGTATATGTTTTATGGTGTATCAAAGCTATTCAAACCACAAAATATCCTCCCATTAATTTTCTTGATTTTTATTTGAATTTTAAAGATTTAAAATGAATTAAATCAAATAAAATTAAACAAAAATAGAAAAATTAATTTTTATTCTTGAAATAAAACATGGGACACGTGGGAGGTATGGCAAAGCTGAATCAAGTGGAAAAAGTGGGCCCCTTTTGTCAAAAATGAAGTTTCAAGGATAATTGACTTTGGCCATTTCACAAAATTTCCCAACTTCTCCAATGCATATCTTGCTCAATTTTGAAGCTATGAACATGTTCTTGGATATTTTGGAAAGGTCTTGAAGTCCTCTAACCAATGTCTTTGGTCCCATGTCATTTTGATTTACCAATCTCAAGTTATGGTCTTTGACTTAAAGTCCCTTTTTGTTGACTTTTGAAAATGACCTATAATGTTGAATTTGATAACTTTTTGTGAGAGCATTTCTTGGACTTGGAATGTGAAGATGAATTGTAGGAAATGTCTTCCCCTTCAAGATGAGCACTAGATGGGATTTTTCTGATGAACAATGAAAAAGTTATGCCTTGGTCAAGTTACAGTTGACTTTTCAGCTGTCCAAAAATAGAAACTTTTGACACCTTGATAATTTTTGAGCCATTCTTGTGGAATTATGATCAAGAATTTATCAAATGATGATTGTGGCTTCAAAATAAGATGTTGACCAAAATTTTTGACTTTTGACTGCCAAATGACCATTTTGCCCCTGTAGTTGACTGTGGAGCAATTAGGGTTTTTAACTGTGCAACTTGACCTTGTGAGCCTTGAAACTTGACATGTAGGTGCTTGGCAATGTATATGAGCATATGTGACTTGATTGAGCCCTTGAAAACCTCAATTTCTTTGCAAGAGCCAAAACCCTAATTTGACTGGCTTAGGAGGATGGTTGACTGTGTAGCCCTTGAGTAGACTTTGAACCATTTGAGGTGATGCTTGTCAAAACTTTGAAGAATATGGGAGGGAAAATTTTGGGGTACAACATTATTGTTGTTTATTTGACGTTGTTTTTGTTATTTGACGTTGTTGTTGTTGTTTATTTGACGTTGTTGTTGTTGTTGACGTTGTTGTTGTTGTTTATTTGACGTTGTTGTTGTTGTTTATTTGACGTTGTTGTTGTTGTTGTTGTTATTGTTTATTTGACGTTGTTGTTGTTGTTTATTTGACGTTGTTATTGTTGTTTATTTGACGTTGTTTATGTTATTTGACGTTGTTGTTGTTGTTTATTTGACGTTGTTGTTGTTGTTGTTGACGTTGTTGTTGTTATTGTTGTTTATTTGACGTTGTTGTTGTTGTTGTTGTTGTTGTTTATTTGACGTTGTTGTTGTTGTTATTATTGTTTATTTGACGTTGTTGTTGTTGTTGTTGTTAATTTGACGTTGTTATTGTTGTTTATTTGACGTTGTTGTTATTGTTGACGTTGTTGTTGTTGTTGTTTATTTGACGTTGTTGTTGTTGTTGTTGTTTATTTGACGTTGTTGTTGTTGTTGTTATTGTTTATTTGACGTTTTTGTTGTTGTTGATGTTGTTGTTGTTGTTGTTTTTTATTTGACGTTGTTGTTGTTGTTTATTTGACGTTGTTGTTGTTGTTTATTTGACGTTGTTGTTGTTAATGTTTATTTGACATTGTTGTTCTTGTTGTTTATTTGACATTGTTGTTGTTGTTTATTTGACATTGTTGTTGTTGTTTATTTGAAGTTGTTGTTGTTGACGTTGTTGTTGTTATTGTTTATTTGACGTTGTTGTTGTTTATTTGACGTAGTTGTTGTTGTTGACGTTGTTGTTGTTGTTGTTGTTTATTTGATGTTTTTGTTGTTGTTGATGTTGTTGTTGTTTTTGTTGTTGTTTATTTGACGTTGTTGTTGTTGTTGTTTATTTGACGGTGTTGTTGTAGTTGTTGTTTATTTGACGTTGTTGTTGTTGTTGTTGTTATTGTTGTTGTTGTTCTTTATTTGACGTTGTTGTTGTTGTTTATTTGACTTTGTTGTTGTTGCTGTTGTTTATTTGACGTTGTTGTTGTTGTTTATTTGACGTTGTTGTTGTTGTTTCTTTGACGTTGTTGTTGTTGTTGACGTTGTTGTTATTGTTGTTGTTTATTTGACGTTGTT
The DNA here is from genome assembly GCA_948472305.1 of Vicia faba. Taxonomy (NCBI): domain Eukaryota; kingdom Viridiplantae; phylum Streptophyta; class Magnoliopsida; order Fabales; family Fabaceae; genus Vicia; species Vicia faba. Next base: position 452,287,274 of record OX451740.1, read on the forward strand.
GTTGTTGTTGTTGTTTATTTGACGTTGTTGTTGTTGTTGACATTGTTGTTGTTGATGTTATTGTTGTTGTTGTTGTTTATTTGACGTTGTTGTTGTTGTTGTTTATTTGACGTTGTTGTTGTTGTTTATTTGACATTGTTGTTGTTATTGTTTATTTGACGTTGTTGTTGTTATTTATTTGACGTTGTTGTTGTTGTTGTTGTTGACGTTGTTGTTGTTGTTGTTTATTTGACGTTGTTGTTGTTGTTGTTTATTTGACGTTGTTGTTGTTGTTGTTTATTTGACGTAGTTGTTGTTGTATTTATTTGACGTTGTTGTTGTTGTTTATTTGACGGTGTTGTTGTAGTTGTTGTTTATTTGACGTTGTTGTTGTTGTTGTTGTTTATTTGACGTTGTTGTTCTTGTTGACGTTGTTGGTGTTGTTGTTTATTTGACATTGTTGTTGTTGTTGTTTATTTGACGTTGTTGTTGTTGTTGACGTTGTTGTAGTTGTTATTTATTTAACGTTGTTATTGTTGTTGTTGTTTATTTGACGTTGTTGTTGTTATTGTTTATTTGACGTTGTTGTTGTTGTTTTTTATTTGACGTTTTTGTTGTTGTTGTTTATTTGACGTTGTTGTTGTTGTTTAATTGACGCTGTTGTTATTGTTGTTTATTTGACGTTGTTGTTGTTATTTGACGTTGTTGTTATTATTGTTGTTGTTGTTGTTGTTTATTTGATGTTGTTGTTGTTGTTGTTTATTTGACGTTGTTGTTGTTGTTTATTTGACGTTGTTGTTGTTGTTTCTTTGACGTTGTTGTTGTTGTTGACGTTGTTGTTGTTGTTGTTTATTTGACGTTGTTGTTGTTGTTGTTGTTTATTTGACGTTGTTGTTGTTGTTGTTGTTTATTTGACGTTGTTGTTGTTGACGTTGTTGTTGTTGTTGTTATTTATTTGACGTTGTTGTTGTTGATGTTATTGTTGTTGTTGTTTATTTGACGTTGTTGTTGTTGTTGTTTATTTAACGTTGTTGTTATTGTTTATTTGACATTGTTGTTGTTATTGTTTATTTGACGTTGTTGTTGTTTATTTGACGTTGCTGTTGTTGTTGACGTTTTTGTTGTTGTTGTTGTTGTTTATTTGACGTTGTTGTTGTTGTTGTTTATTTGACGTTTTTGTTGTTGTTGTTTATTTGACGTAGTTGTTGTTGTATTTATTTGACGCTGTTGTTTATTTGACGGTGTTGTTGTAGTTGTTGTTTATTTGACGTTGTTGTTGTTATTTATTTGACGTTGTTGTTGTTGTTGTTGTTGTTTATTTGACGTTGTTGTTGTTGTTGACGTTGTTGGTGTTGTTGTTTATTTGACATTGTTGTTGTTATTGTTGTTGTTGTTGTTTATTTGACGTTGTTGTTGTTGTTGTTTATTTGACGTTGTTGTTGTTTATTTGACGTTGTTGTTATTGTTTATTTGACGTTGTGGTTGTTGTTATTGTTTATTTGACGTTGTTGTTGTTGTTGTTGTTGTTGTTTATTTGACATTGTTATTGTTGTTTATTTGACGTTGTTTTTGTTATTTGACGTTGTTGTTGTTGTTGACGTTGTTGGTGTTGTTGTTTATTTGACGTTGTTGTTGTTATTGTTATTGTTGTTTTTTATTTGACGGTTTTGTTGTTGTTGTTGTTGTTGTTTATTTGACGCTGTTGTTGTTGTTGTTGTTGTTTATTTGACGTTGTTGTTGTTGTTATTGTTTATTTGACGTTGTTGTTGTTGTTGTTGTTTATTTGACGTTGTTATTGTTGTTTATATGACGTTGTTTTTGTTATTTGACGTTGTTGTTGTTGTTTATTTGACGTTGTTGTTGTTGTTGATGTTGTTGTTGTTGTTTATTTGACGTTGTTGTTGTTGTTGTTGTTTATTTGACGTTGTTGTTGTTGTTGTTATTGGTTATTAGACGTTGTTGTTGTTGTTTATTTGACGTTGTTATTGTTGTTTATTTGACGTTGTTGTTGTTGTTTATTTGACGTTGTTGTTGTTGTTTATTTGACGTTGTTGTTGTTGTTGTTTATTTGACGTAGTTGTTGTTGTATTTATTTGACGTTGTTGTTGTTGTTTATTTGACGGTGTTGTTGTAGTTGTTGTTTATTTGACGTTGTTGTTGTTGTTGTTGTTTATTTGACGTTGTTGTTCTTGTTGACGTTGTTGGTGTTGTTGTTTATTTGACATTGTTGTTGTTGTTTATTTGACGTTGTTGTTGTTGTTGACGTTGTTGTAGTTGTTATTTATTTAACGTTGTTATTGTTGTTGTTGTTTATTTGACGTTGTTGTTGTTATTGTTTATTTGACGTTGTTGTTGTTGTTTTTTATTTGACGTTGTTGTTGTTGTTGTTTATTTGACGTTGTTGTTGTTGTTTAATTGACGCTGTTGTTATTGTTGTTTATTTGACGTTGTTGTTGTTATTTGACGTTGTTGTTGTTGTTGTTATTATTGTTGTTGTTGTTGTTATTTATTTGATGTTGTTGTTGTTGTTGTTTATTTGACGTTGTTGTTGTTGTTTATTTGACGTTGTTGTTGTTGTTTCTTTGACGTTGTTGTTGTTGTTGACGTTGTTGTTCTTGTTGTTTATTTGACGTTGTTGTTGTTGTTGTTTAAATGACGTTGTTGTTGTTGTTGTTGTTGTTGTTTATTTGACGTTGTTGTTGTTGTTGTTTATTTGACGGTGTTGTTGTAGTTGTTGTTTATTTAACGTTGTTGTTGTTGTTGTTGTTATTGTTTATTTGATGTTGTTGTTGTTGTTGTTGTTTATTTGACGTTGTTATTCTTGTTTATTTGACGTTGTTTTTGTTATTTGACGTTGTTGTTGTTGTTTATTTGACGTTGTTGTTGTTGTTGTTTATTTGACGTTGTTGTTGTTTATTTGACGTAGTTGTTGTTGTATTTATTTGACGTTGTTGTTGTTGTTGTTTATTTGACGGTGTTGTTGTAGTTGTTGTTTATTTGACGTTGTTGTTATTATTTATTTGACGTTGTTGTTGTTGTTATTTATTTGACGTTGTTGTTGTTGTTGACGTTGTTGGTGTTGTTGTTTATTTGACATTGTTGTCGTTATTGTTGTTGTTGTTTTTTATTTGACTTTGTTGTTGTTGTTTATTTGACGTTGTTGTTGTTGTTTATTTGACGTTGTTGTTGTTGTTGTTTATTTGACGTTGTTGTTGTTGTTGTTTATTTGACATTGTTATTGTTGTTTATTTGACGTTGTTTTTGTTATTTGACGTTGTTGTTGTTGTTTATTTGACGTTGTTGTTGTTGTTTATTTGACGTTGTTGTTGTTGTTGTTGTTGACGTTGTTATTGTTGTTGTTTATTTGACGTTGTTGTTGTTGACGTTGTTGTTGTTGTTGACGTTGTTGTTGTTGTTTATTTGACGTTGTTGTTGTTGTTGTTGTTGACGGTGTTGTTGTTGTTGTTTATTTGACATTGTTGTTGTTGTTGTTGACGTTGTTGTTGTTGTTGTTGTTGTTGTTTATTTGACGTTGTTGTTGTTGTTGTTGTTTACTTGACGTTGTTGTTGTTGTTTATTTGACGTTATTGTTGTTGACGTTGTTGTTGTTGTTGTTTATTTGACGTTGTTGTTGTTGTTGTTGTTGTTTATTTGACGTAGTTGTTGTTGTTTATTTGACGTTGTTGTTGTTGTTGTTTATTTGACGTTGTTGTTGTTGTTATTGTTGTTGTTGTTTATTTGACGTTGTTGTTGTTGTTGTTGTTTATTTGACGTTGTTGTTGTTTATTTGACGTTGTTGTTATTTAATTAACGTTGTTGTTGTTGTTGTTTATTTGACGTTGTTGTTGTTATTGTTTATTTGACGTTGTTGTTGTTGTTGTTTATTTGACGTTGTTGTTGTTGTTGTTTATTTGACGTTGTTGTTGTTTAATTGACGCTGTTGTTATTGTTGTTTATTTGACGTTGTTGTTGTTATTTGACGTTGTTGTTGTTGTTGTTATTGTTGTTGTTGTTGTTGTTTATTTGATGTTGTTGTTGTTGTTGTTTATTTGATGTTGTTGTTGTTGTTGTTGTTTATTTGACGTTGTTGTTGTTGTTGTTTATTTGATGTTGTTGTTGTTGTTTCTTTGACGTTGTTGTTGTTGTTTTTGACGTTGTTGTTGTTGTTGTTGTTTATTTGACGTTGTTGTTGTTGTTGTTGTTTATTTGACGTTGTTGTTGTTGTTGACGTTGTTGTTGTTGTTGTTATTTATTTGACGTTGTTGTTGTTGATGTTATTGTTGTTGTTGTTTATTTGACGTTGTTGTTGTTGTTTATTTGACGTTGTTGTTGTTGTTTATTTGACATTGTTGTTGTTATTGTTTATTTGACGTTGTTGTTGTTGTTTATTTGACGTTGTTGTTGTTGTTGTTGGTGACGTTGTTGTTGTTGTTGTTGTTTATTTGACGTTGTTGTTGTTGTTGTTTATTTGACGTTGTTGTTGTTTATTTGACGTAGTTGTTGTTGTATTTATTTGACGTTGTTGTTGTTGTTGTTTATTTGACGGTGTTGTTGTAGTTGTTGTTTATTTGACGTTGTTGTTGTTATTTATTTGACGTTGTTGTTGTTGTTATTTATTTGATGTTGTTGTTGTTGTTGACGTTGTTGGTGTTGTTGTTTATTTGACATTGTTGTCGTTATTGTTGTTGTTGTTGTTTATTTGACTTTGTTGTTGTTGTTGTTTATTTGACGTTGTTGTTGTTGTTTATTTGACGTTGTTGTTGTTGTTGTTTATTTGACGTTGTTGTTGTTGTTGTTTATTTGACATTGTTATTGTTGTTTATTTGACGTTGTTTTTGTTATTTGACGTTGTTGTTGTTGTTTATTTGACGTTGTTGGTGTTGTTGTTTATTTGACGTTGTTGTTGTTGTTGTTGACGTTGTTATTGTTGTTGTTTATTTGACGTTGTTGTTGTTGACGTTGTTGTTGTTGTTGACGTTGTTGTTGTTGTTTATTTGACGTTGTTGTTGTTGTTGTTGTTGACGGTGTTGTTGTTGTTGTTTATTTGACATTGTTGTTGTTGTTGTTGATGTTGTTGTTGTTGTTGTTGTTGTTGTTTATTTGACGTTGTTGTTGTTGTTGTTGTTTACTTGACGTTGTTGTTGTTGTTGTTTATTTGACGTTATTGTTGTTGACGTTGTTGTTGTTGTTGTTTATTTGACGTTGTTGTTGTTGTTGTTGTTGTTTATTTGACGTAGTTGTTATTGTTTATTTGACGTTGTTGTTGTTGTTGTTTATTTGACGTTGTTGTTGTTGTTATTGTTGTTGTTGTTTATTTGACGTTGTTGTTGTTGTTGTTTATTTGACATTGTTGTTGTTTATTTGACGTTGTTGTTATTTATTTAACGTTGTTGTTGTTGTTGTTTATTTGACGTTGTTGTTGTTATTGTTTATTTGACGTTGTTGTTGTTGTTGTTTATTTGACGTTGTTGTTGTTGTTGTTTATTTGACGTTGTTGTTGTTTAATTGACGCTGTTGTTATTGTTGTTTATTTGACGTTGTTGTTGTTATTTGACGTTGTTGTTGTTGTTGTTATTGTTGTTGTTGTTGTTTATTTGATGTTGTTGTTGTTGTTGTTTATTTGATGTTGTTGTTGTTGTTGTTGTTTATTTGACGTTGTTGTTGTTGTTTATTTGATGTTGTTGTTGTTGTTTCTTTGACGTTGTTGTTGTTGTTTTTGACGTTGTTGTTGTTGTTGTTTATTTGACGTTGTTGTTGTTGTTGTTGTTTATTTGACGTTGTTGTTGTTGTTGACGTTGTTGTTGTTGTTGTTATTTATTTGACGTTGTTGTTGTTGATGTTATTGTTGTTGTTGTTTATTTGACGTTGTTGTTGTTGTTTATTTGACGTTGTTGTTGTTGTTTATTTGACATTGTTGTTGTTATTGTTTATTTGACGTTGTTGTTGTTGTTTATTTGACGTTGTTGTTGTTGTTGTTGGTGACGTTGTTGTTGTTGTTGTTTATTTGACGTTGTTGTTGTTGTTGTTTATTTGACGTTGTTGTTGTTTATTTGACGTAGTTGTTGTTGTATTTATTTGACGTTGTTGTTGTTGTTGTTTATTTGACGGTGTTGTTGTAGTTGTTGTTTATTTGACGTTGTTGTTGTTATTTATTTGACGTTGTTGTTGTTGTTATTTATTTGACGTTGTTATTGTTGTTGACGTTGTTGGTGTTGTTGTTTATTTGACATTGTTGTCGTTATTGTTGTTGTTGTTGTTTATTTGACTTTGTTGTTGTTGTTGTTTATTTGACGTTGTTGTTGTTGTTTATTTGACGTTGTTGTTGTTGTTGTTTATTTGACGTTGTTGTTGTTGTTGTTGTTTATTTGACATTGTTATTGTTGTTTATTTGACGTTGTTTTTGTTATTTGACGTTGTTGTTGTTGTTGACGTTGTTGGTGTTGTTGTTTATTTGACGTTGTTGTTGTTGTTGTTGTTATTGTTGTTGTTTATTTGACGTTGTTGTTGTTGTTGTTGTTTATTTGACGTTGTTGTTGTTGTTTATTTGACGTTGTTGTTGTTGTTATTTATTTGACGTTGTTGTTGTGAATGTTTATTTGACATTGTTGTTCTTGTTGTTTATTTGACATTGTTGTTGTTGTTTATTTGACGTTGTTGTTGTTGTTGTTTATTTGACGTTGTTGTTGTTGTTTATTTGACGTAGTTGTTGTTGTATTTATTTGACGTTGTTGTTGTTGTTGTTTATTTGACGGTGTTGTTGTAGTTGTTGTTTATTTGACGTTGTTGTTGTTATTTATTTGACGTTGTTGTTGTTGTTGTTGTTGTTTATTTGACGTTGTTGTTGTTGTTGACGTTGTTGGTGTTGTTTGATTATTTGACATTGTTTTCGTTATTGTTGTTGTTGTTGTTTATTTGACTTTGTTGTTGTTGTTTATTTGACGTTGTTGTTGTTGTTTATTTGACGTTGTTGTTGTTGTTGTTTATTTGACGTTGTTGTTGTAGTTGTTGTTGTTGTTTATTTGACATTGTTTTTGTTGTTTATTTGACGTTGTTGTTGTTGTTTATTTGACGTTGTTGTTGTTGTTTATTTGACGTTGTTGTTGTTGTTGTTGACGTTGTTATTGTTGTTGTTTATTTGACGTTGTTGTTGTTGACGTTGTTGTTGTTGTTGTTTATTTGACGTTGTTGTTGTTGTTGTTGTTTATTTGACATTGTTGTTGTTGTTGTTGTTGACGTTGTTGTTGTTGTTGTTGTTGTTGTTTATTTGACGTTGTTGTTGTTGTTGTTTACTTGACGTTGTTGTTGTTTTTTATTTGACGTTATTGTTGTTGACGTTGTTGTTGTTGTTGTTGTTTATTTGACGTTGTTGTTGTTGTTGTTGTTGTTGTTTATTTGACGTAGTTGTTGTTGTTTATTTGACGTTGTTGTTGTTGTTGTTGTTTATTTGACGTTGTTGTTGTTGTTATTGTTGTTGTTGTTTATTTGACGTTGTTGTTGTTGTTGTTTATTTGACGTTGTTGTTGTTTATTTGACGTTGTTGTTGTAGTTGTTGTTATTTATTTAACGTTGTTGTTGTTGTTGTTGTTGTTTATTTGACGTTGTTGTTGTTATTGTTTATTTGACGTTGTTGTTGTTGTTGTTTATTTGACGTTGTTGTTGTTGTTGTTTATTTGACGTTGTTGTTGTTGTTTAATTGACGCTGTTGTTATTGTTGTTTATTTGACGTTGTTGTTGTTATTTGACGTTGTTGTTGTTGTAGTTATTGTTGTTGTTGTTGTTGTTTATTTGATGTTTTTGTTGTTGTTGTTTATTTGATGTTGTTGTTGTTGTTGTTTATTTGACGTTGTTGTTGTTGTTTATTTGATGTTGTTGTTGTTGTTTCTTTGACGTTGTTGTTGTTGTTGTTGACGTTGTTGTTGTTGTTGTTGTTTATTTGACGTTGTTGTTGTTGTTGTTTATTTGACGTTGTTGTTGTTGTTGACGTTGTTGTTGTTGTTATTTATTTGACGTTGTTGTTGTTGATGTTATTGTTGTTGTTGTTTATTTGACGTTGTTGTTGTTGTTTATTTGACGTTGTTGTTGTTGTTTATTTGACATTGTTGTTGTTATTGTTTATTTGACGTTGTTGTTGTTGTTTATTTGACGTTGTTGTTGTTGTTGGTGACGTTGTTGTTGTTGTTGTTGTTGTTTATTTGACGTTGTTGTTGTTGTTGTTTATTTGACGTTGTTGTTGTTGTTTATTTGACGTAGTTGTTGTTGTATTTATTTGACGTTGTTGTTGTTGTTGTTGTTTATTTGACGGTGTTGTTGTAGTTGTTGTTTATTTGACGTTGTTGTTGTTATTTATTTGACATTGTTGTTGTTGTTATTTATTTGACGTTGTTGTTGTTGTTGACGTTGTTGGTGTTATTGTTTATTTGACATTGTTGTCGTTATTGTTGTTGTTGTTGTTTATTTGACTTTGTTGTTGTTGTTGTTTGTTTGACGTTGTTGTTGTTGTTTATTTGACGTTGTTGTTGTTGTTGTTTATTTGACGTTGTTGTTGTTGTTGTTTATTTGACATTGTTATTGTTGTTTATTTGACGTTGTTTTTGTTATTTGACGTTGTTGTTGTTGTTGACGTTGTTGGTGTTGTTGTTTATTTGACGTTGTTGTTGTTGTTGTTGTTGTTATTGTTGTTGTTTATTTGACGTTGTTGTTGTTGTTGTTGTTTATTTGACGTTGTTGTTGTTGTTTATTTGACGTTGTTGTTGTTGTTGTTTATTTGACGTTGTTGTTGTGAATGTTTATTTGACATTGTTGTTCTTGTTGTTTATTTGACATTGTTGTTGTTGTTTATTTGAC
>OX451740.1:452301096-452328596 GCA_948472305.1 Vicia faba
TGTTATTGTTGTTGTTTATTTGACGTTGTTGTTGTTGTTGTTGTTTATTTGACGTTGTTGTTGTTGTTGTTATTTATTTGACGTTGTTGTTGTTAATGTTTATTTGACATTGTTGTTCTTGTTGTTTATTTGACATTGTTGTTGTTGTTGTTTATTTGACGTTGTTGTTGTTTATTTGACGTTATTGTTGTAGTTGTTGTTATTTATTTAACGTTGTGGTTGTTGTTGTTTATTTGACGTTGTTGTTGTTATTGTTTATTTGACGTTGTTGTTGTTGTTGTTTATTTGACGTTGTTGTTGTTGTTGTTGTTTATTTGACGTTGTTTTTGTTATTTCACGTTGTTGTTGTTGTTTATTTGACGTTGTTGTTGTTGTTGTTGACGTTGTTGTTGTTGTTTATTTGACGTTGTTGTTGTTGTTGACGTTGTTGTTGTTGTTGTTTATTTGACGTTGCTGTTGTTGTTGTTGTTGTTTATTTGACGTTGTTGTTGTTGTTGTTATTGTTTATTTACGTTTTTGTTGTTGTTGATGTTGTTATTGTTGTTGTTTATTTGACGTTGTTGTTGTTGTTTATTTGACGTTGTTGTTGTTGTTGTTGTTGTTGTTTATTTGACGTTGTTGATTTTAATGTTTATTTGACATTGTTGTTCTTGTTGTTTATTTGACATTGTTGTTGTTGTTTATTTGACGTTGTTGTTGTTGTTGTTTATTTGACGTTGTTGTTGTTGACGTTGTTGTTGTTGTTATTGTTTATTTGACGTTGTTGTTGTTGTTTATTTGACGTAGTTTTTGTTGTTGACGTTGTTGTTGTTGTTGTTGTTGTTGTTTATTTGATGTTTTTGTTGTTGTTGATGTTGTTGTTGTTTTTGTTGTTGTTTATTTGACGTTGTTGTTGTTGTTGTTTATTTGACGGTGTTGTTGTAGTTGTTGTTTATTTGACGTTGTTGTTGTTGTTGTTGTTATTGTTGTTGTTGTTCTTTATTTGACGTTGTTGTTGTTGTTGTTTATTTGACGTTGTTGTTGTAGTTGTTGTTGTTGTTGTTTATTTGACATTGTTTTTGTTGTTTATTTGACGTTGTTGTTGTTGTTGTTTATTTGACGTTGTTGTTGTTGTTTATTTGACGTTGTTGTTGTTGTTGTTGACGTTGTTATTGTTGTTGTTTATTTGACGTTGTTGTTGTTGACGTTGTTGTTGTTGTTGACGTTGTTGTTGTTGTTGTTTATTTGACATTGTTGTTGTTGTTGACGGTGTTGTTGTTGTTGTTTATTTGACATTGTTGTTGTTGTTGTTGTTGACGTTGTTGTTGTTGTTGTTGTTGTTGTTTATTTGACGTTGTTGTTGTTGTTGTTGTTTACTTGACGTTGTTGTTGTTGTTTATTTGATGTTATTGTTGTTGACGTTGTTGTTGTTGTTGTTTATTTGACGTTGTTGTTGTTGTTGTTGTTGTTGTTGTTTATTTGACGTAGTTGTTGTTGTTGACGTTGTTGTTGTTGTTGTTGTTTATTTGACGTTTTTGTTGTTGTTGATGTTGTTGTTGTTTATTTGACGTTGTTGTTGTTGTTTATTTGACGTTGTTGTTGTTGTTGTTGTTTATTTGACGTTGTTGTTGTTGTTATTGTTGTTGTTGTTTATTTGACGTTGTTGTTGTTGTTGTTTATTTGACGTTGTTGTTGTTTATTTGACGTTGTTGTTGTAGTAGTTGTTATTTATTTAACGTTGTTATTGTTGTTTATTTGACGTTGTTGTTGTTATTGTTTATTTGACGTTGTTGTTGTTGTTGTTTATTTGACGTTGTTGTTGTTGTTGTTTATTTGACGTTGTTGTTGTTGTTTAATTGACGCTGTTGTTATTGTTGTTTATTTGACGATGTTGTTGTTATTTGACGTTGTTGTTGTTGTTATTGTTGTTGTTGTTGTTTATTTGATGTTGTTGTTGTTGTTGTTTATTTGATGTTGTTGTTGTTGTTGTTGTTGTTTATTTGACGTTGTTGTTGTTGTTTATTTGACGTTGTTGTTGTTGTTGTTGTTTCTTTGACGTTGTTGTTGTTGTTGTTGACGTTGTTGTTGTTGGTGTTTATTTGACGTTGTTGTTGTTGTTGTTTATTTGACGTTGTTGTTGTTGTTGACGTTGTTGTTGTTGTTGTTATTTATTTGACGTTGTTGTTGTTGATGTTATTGTTGTTGTTGTTGTTTATTTGACGTTGTTGTTGTTGTTGTTTATTTGACATTGTTGTTGTTATTGTTTATTTGACGTTGTTGTTTTTGTTTATTTGACGTTGTTGTTGTTGTTGTTGGTGACGTTGTTGTTGTTGTTGTTGTTTATTTGACGTTGTTGTTGTTGTTGTTGTTGTTTATTTGACGTTGTTGTTGTTGTTTATTTGACGTAGTTGTTGTTGTATTTATTTGACGTTGTTGTTGTTGTTGTTGTTTATTTGACGGTGTTGTTGTAGTTGTTGTTTATTTGACGTTGTTGTTGTTATTTATTTGACGTTATTGTTGTTGTTGTTGTTTATTTGACGTTGTTGTTGTTGTTATTGTTGTTGTTGTTTATTTGACGTTGTTGTTGTTGTTGTTTATTTGACGTTGTTGTTGTAGTTGTTGTTATTTATTTAACGTTGTTGTTGTTGTTGTTTATTTGACGTTGTTGTTGTTATTGTTTATTTGACGTTGTTGTTGTTGTTGTTTATTTGACGTTGTTGTTGTTGTTGTTTATTTGACGTTGTTGTTGTTGTTTAATTGACGCTGTTGTTATTATTGTTTATTTGACGTTGTTGTTATTGTTGTTTATTTGACGTTGTTGGTGTTGTTGTTTATTTGACATTGTTGTCGTTATTGTTGTTGTTGTTGTTGTTTATTTGACGTTGTTGTTGTTGTTTTTGTTTATTTGACGTTGTTGTTGTTGTTGTTTATTTGACGTTGTTGTTGTTGTTGTTTATTTGACGTTGTTGTATTTGTTGTTTATTTGACGTTGTTGTTGTTGTTATTGTTTATTTGACGTTGTTGTTGTTGTTGTTTATTTGACATTGTTATTGTTGTTTATTTGACGTTGTTTTTGTTATTTGACGTTGTTGTTGTTGTTGACGTTGTTGGTGTTGTTGTTTATTTGACGTTGTTGTTGTTGTTGTTGTTATTGTTGTTGTTTATTTGACGTTGTTGTTGTTGTTGTTGTTGTTGTTGTTTATTTGACATTGTTGTTGTTGTTTATTTAACGTTGTTGTTGTTGTTGTTATTTATTTGACGTTGTTGTTGTTAATGTTTATTTGACATTGTTGTTCTTGTTGTTTATTTGACATTGTTGTTGTTGTTTATTTGACGTTGTTGTTGTTGTTGTTGTTTATTTGACGTTGTTGTTGTTGACGTTGTTGTTGTTGTTATTGTTTATTTGACGTTGTTGTTGTTGTTTATTTGACGTAGTTGTTGTTGTTGACGTTGTTGTTGTTGTTGTTGTTGTTGTTTATTTGATGTTTTTGTTGTTGTTGATGTTGTTGTTTTTTTTGTTGTTGTTTATTTGACGTTGTTGTTGTTGTTGTTGTTTATTTGACGGTGTTGTTGTAGTTGTTGTTTATTTGACGTTGTTGTTGTTGTTGTTGTTATGGTTGTTGTTGTTTATTTGACATTGTTTTTGTTGTTTATTTGACGTTGTTGTTGTTGTTTATTTGACGTTGTTGTTGTTGTTGTTTATTTGACGTTGTTGTTGTTGTTGTTGACGTTGTTATTGTTGTTGTTTATTTGACGTTGTTGTTGTTGTTGACGTTGTTGTTGTTGTTGTTTATTTGACGTTGTTGTTGTTGTTGTTGATGGTGTTGTTGTTGTTGTTTATTTGACATTGTTGTTGTTGTTGTTGACGTTGTTGTTGTTGTTGTTGTTTATTTGACGTTGTTGTTGTTGTTGTTGTTGTTTACTTGACGTTGTTGTTGTTTATTTGACGTTATTGTTGTTGACGTTGTTGTTGTTGTTGTTTATTTGACGTTGTTGTTGTTGTTGTTGTTGTTGTTGTTTATTTGACGTAGTTGTTGTTGTTGACGTTGTTGTTGTTGTTGTTGTTTATTTGACGTTTTGGTTGTTGTTGATGTTGTTGTTGTTTATTTGACGTTGTTGTTGTTGTTTATTTGACGTTGTTGTTGTTGTTGTTGTTGTTTATTTAACGTTGTTGTTGTTGTTATTGTTGTTGTTGTTTATTTGACGTTGTTGTTGTTGTTGTTTATTTGACGTTGTTGTTGTTTATTTGACGTTGTTGTTGTAGTAGTTGTTATTTATTTAACGTTGTTATTGTTGTTTATTTGACGTTGTTGTTGTTATTGTTTATTTGACGTTGTTGTTGTTGTTGTTTATTTGACGTTGTTGTTGTTGTTGTTTATTTGACGTTGTTGTTGTTGTTTAATTGACGCTGTTGTTATTGTTGTTTATTTGACGTTGTTGTTGTTATTTGACGTTGTTGTTGTTGTTATTGTTGTTGTTGTTGTTGTTTATTTGATGTTGTTGTTGTTGTTGTTTATTTGATGTTGTTGTTGTTGTTGTTGTTTATTTGACGTTGTTGTTGTTGTTTATTTGACGTTGTTGTTGTTGTTGTTGTTGTTGTTTCTTTGACGTTGTTGTTGTTGTTGACGTTGTTGTTGTTGGTGTTTATTTGACGTTGTTGTTGTTGTTGTTGTTGTTTATTTGACGTTGTTGTTGTTGTTGACGTTGTTGTTGTTGTTGTTATTTATTTGACGTTGTTGTTGTTGATGTTATTGTTGTTGTTGTTGTTTATTTGACGTTGTTGTTGTTGTTTATTTGACGTTGTTGTTGTTGTTTATTTGACATTGTTGTTGTTATTGTTTATTTGACGTTGTTGTTGTTGTTTATTTGACGTTGTTGTTGTTGTTGTTGTTGTTGTTGGTGACGTTGTTGTTGTTGTTGTTGTTTATTTGACGTTGTTGTTGTTGTTGTTGTTGTTTATTTAACGTTGTTGTTGTTGTTTATTTGACGTAGTTGTTGTTGTATTTATTTGACGTTGTTGTTGTTGTTGTTTATTTGACGGTGTTGTTGTAGTTGTTGTTTATTTGACGCTGTTGTTGTTATTTATTTGACGTTGTTGTTGTTGTAGTTGTTGTTTATTTGACGTTGTTGTTGTTGTTATTGTTGTTGTTGTTTATTTGACGTTATTGTTGTTTATTTGACGTTGTTGTTGTAGTTGTTGTTATTTATTTAACGTTGTTGTTGTTGTTGTTGTTTATTTGACGTTGTTGTTGTTATTGTTTATTTGACGTTGTTGTTGTTGTTGTTTATTTGACGTCGTTGTTGTTGTTGTTTATTTGACGTTGTTGTTGTTGTTTAATTGACGTTGTTGTTATTATTGTTTATTTGACGTTGTTGTTATTGTTGTTTATTTGACGTTGTTGGTGTTGTTGTTTATTTGACATTGTTGTCGTTATTGTTGTTGTTGTTGTTTATTTGACGTTGTTGTTGTTGTTGTTGTTTATTTGACGTTGTTGTTGTTGTTTATTTGACGTTGTTGTTGTTGTTGTTTATTTGACGTTGTTGTTGTTGTTGTTTATTTGACGTTGTTGTTGTTGTTATTGTTTATTTGACGTTGTTGTTGTTGTTTATTTGACATTGTTATTGTTGTTTATTTGACGTTGTTTTTGTTATTTGACGTTGTTGTTGTTGTTGACGTTGTTGGTGTTGTTGTTTATTTGACGTTGTTGTTGTTGTTGTTGTTGTTATTGTTGTTGTTTATTTGACGTTGTTGTTGTTGTTGTTGTTGTTTATTTGACGTTGTTGTTGTTGTTTATTTGACGTTGTTGTTGTTGTTGTTATTTATTTGACGTTGTTGTTGTTAATGTTTATTTGACATTGTTGTTCTTGTTGTTTATTTGACATTGTTGTTGTTGTTGTTTATTTGACGTTGTTGTTGTTTATTTGACGTTGTTGTTGTAGTTGTTGTTATTTATTTAACGTTGTGGTTGTTGTTGTTTATTTGACGTTGTTGTTGTTATTGTTTATTTGACGTTGTTGTTGTTGTTGTTTATTTGACGTTGTTGTTATTGTTGTTGTTTATTTGACGTTGTTTTTGTTATTTCACGTTGTTGTTGTTGTTTATTTGACGTTGTTGTTGTTGTTGTTGACGTTGTTGTTGTTGTTTATTTGACGTTGTTGTTGTTGTTGACGTTGTTGTTGTTGTTGTTTATTTGACGTTGTTGTTGTTGTTGTTGTTGTTTATTTGACGTTGTTGTTGTTGTTATTGTTTATTTGACGTTTTTGTTGTTGTTGATGTTGTTATTGTTGTTGTTTATTTGACGTTGTTGTTGTTGTTTATTTGACGTTGTTGTTGTTGTTGTTGTTGTTTATTTGACGTTGTTGATTTTAATGTTTATTTGACATTGTTGTTCTTGTTGTTTATTTGACATTGTTGTTGTTGTTTATTTGACGTTGTTGTTGTTGTTGTTTATTTGACGTTGTTGTTGTTGACGTTGTTGTTGTTGTTATTGTTTATTTGACGTTGTTGTTGTTGTTTATTTGACGTAGTTTTTGTTGTTGACGTTGTTGTTGTTGTTGTTGTTTATTTGATGTTTTTGTTGTTGTTGATGTTGTTGTTGTTTTTGTTGTTGTTTATTTGACGTTGTTGTTGTTGTTGTTTATTTGACGGTGTTGTTGTAGTTGTTGTTTATTTGACGTTGTTGTTGTTGTTGTTATTGTTGTTGTTGTTCTTTATTTGACGTTGTTGTTGTTGTTGTTTATTTGACGTTGTTGTTGTAGTTGTTGTTGTTGTTGTTTATTTGACATTGTTTTTGTTGTTTATTTGACGTTGTTGTTGTTGTTTATTTGACGTTGTTGTTGTTGTTGTTTATTTGACGTTGTTGTTGTTGTTGACGTTGTTATTGTTGTTGTTTATTTGACGTTGTTGTTGTTGACGTTGTTGTTGTTATTGACGTTGTTGTTGTTGTTGTTTATTTGACATTGTTGTTGTTGTTGTTGACGGTGTTGTTGTTGTTGTTTATTTGACATTGTTGTTGTTGTTGTTGTTGACGTTGTTGTTGTTGTTGTTGTTGTTGTTGTTTATTTGACGTTGTTGTTGTTGTTGTTGTTTACTTGACGTTGTTGTTGTTGTTTATTTGACGTTATTGTTGTTGACGTTGTTGTTGTTGTTGTTTATTTGACGTTGTTGTTGTTGTTGTTGTTGTTGTTGTTTATTTGACGTAGTTGTTGTTGTTGACGTTGTTGTTGTTGTTGTTGTTTATTTGACGTTTTTGTTGTTGTTGATGTTGTTGTTGTTTATTTGACGTTGTTGTTGTTGTTTATTTGACGTTGTTGTTGTTGTTGTTGTTTATTTGACGTTGTTGTTGTTGTTATTGTTGTTGTTGTTTATTTGACGTTGTTGTTGTTGTTTATTTGACGTTGTTGTTGTTTATTTGACGTTGTTGTTGTAGTAGTTGTTATTTATTTAACGTTGTTATTGTTGTTTATTTGACGTTGTTGTTGTTATTGTTTATTTGACGTTGTTGTTGTTGTTGTTTATTTGACGTTGTTGTTGTTGTTGTTGTTTATTTGACGTTGTTGTTGTTGTTTAATTGACGCTGTTGTTATTGTTGTTTATTTGACGATGTTGTTGTTATTTGACGTTGTTGTTGTTGTTATTGTTGTTGTTGTTGTTGTTTATTTGATGTTGTTGTTGTTGTTGTTTATTTGATGTTGTTGTTGTTGTTGTTGTTGTTTATTTGACGTTGTTGTTGTTGTTTATTTGACGTTGTTGTTGTTGTTGTTGTTGTTTCTTTGACGTTGTTGTTGTTGTTGTTGACGTTGTTGTTGTTGGTGTTTATTTGACGTTGTTGTTGTTGTTGTTGTTGTTTATTTGACGTTGTTGTTGTTGTTGACGTTGTTGTTGTTGTTGTTATTTATTTGACGTTGTTGTTGTTGATGTTATTGTTGTTGTTGTTGTTTATTTGACGTTGTTGTTGTTGTTGTTGTTTATTTGACATTGTTGTTGTTATTGTTTATTTGACGTTGTTGTTTTTGTTTATTTGACGTTGTTGTTGTTGTTGTTGGTGACGTTGTTGTTGTTGTTGTTGTTTATTTGACGTTGTTGTTGTTGTTGTTGTTTATTTGACGTTGTTGTTGTTGTTTATTTGACGTAGTTGTTGTTGTATTTATTTGACGTTGTTGTTGTTGTTGTTTATTTGACGGTGTTGTTGTAGTTGTTGTTTATTTGACGTTGTTGTTGTTATTTATTTGACGTTGTTGTTGTTGTTGTTGTTTATTTGACGTTGTTGTTGTTGTTATTGTTGTTGTTGTTTATTTGACGTTGTTGTTGTTGTTGTTTATTTGACGTTGTTGTTGTTTATTTGACGTTGTTGTTGTAGTTGTTGTTATTTATTTAACGTTGTTGTGGTTGTTGTTTATTTGACGTTGTTGTTGTTATTGTTTATTTGACGTTGTTGTTGTTGTTGTTTATTTGACGTTGTTGTTGTTGTTGTTTATTTGACGTTGTTGTTGTTGTTTAATTGACGCTGTTGTTATTATTGTTTATTTGACGTTGTTGTTATTGTTGTTTATTTGACGTTGTTGGTGTTGTTGTTTATTTGACATTGTTGTCGTTATTGTTGTTGTTGTTGTTGTTTATTTGACGTTGTTGTTGTTGTTTTTGTTTATTTGACGTTGTTGTTGTTGTTTATTTGACGTTGTTGTTGTTGTTGTTTATTTGACGTTGTTGTATTTGTTGTTTATTTGACGTTGTTGTTGTTGTTATTGTTTATTTGACGTTGTTGTTGTTGTTGTTTATTTGACATTGTTATTGTTGTTTATTTGACATTGTTTTTGTTATTTGACGTTGTTGTTGTTGTTGACGTTGTTGGTGTTGTTGTTTATTTGACGTTGTTGTTGTTGTTTATTTGACGTTGTTGTTGTTGTTGTTGTTGTTGTTGTTGTTTATTTGACGTTGTTGTTGTTGTTTATTTAACGTTGTTGTTGTTGTTGTTATTTATTTGACGTTGTTGTTGTTAATGTTTATTTGACATTGTTGTTCTTGTTGTTTATTTGACATTGTTGTTGTTGTTTATTTGACGTTGTTGTTGTTGTTGTTTATTTGACGTTGTTGTTGTTGACGTTGTTGTTGTTGTTATTGTTTATTTGACGTTGTTGTTGTTGTTTATTTGACGTAGTTGTTGTTGTTGACGTTGTTGTTGTTGTTGTTGTTGTTGTTTATTTGATGTTTTTGTTGTTGTTGATGTTGTTGTTTTTTTTGTTGTTGTTTATTTGACGTTGTTGTTGTTGTTGTTGTTTATTTGACGGTGTTGTTGTAGTTGTTGTTTATTTGACGTTGTTGTTGTTGTTGTTGTTGTTATGGTTGTTGTTGTTCTTTATTTGACGTTGTTGTTGTTGTTTATTTGACGTTGTTGTTGTAGTTGTTGTTGTTGTTTATTTGACATTGTTTTTGTTGTTTATTTGACGTTGTTGTTTTTGTTTATTTGACGTTGTTGTTGTTGTTTATTTGACGTTGTTATTGTTGTTGTTGACGTTGTTATTGTTGTTGTTTATTTGACGTTGTTGTTGTTGACGTTGTTGTTGTTGTTGACGTTGTTGTTGTTGTTGTTTATTTGACGTTGTTGTTGTTGTTGTTGACGGTGTTGTTGTTGTTGTTTATTTGACATTGTTGTTGTTGTTGTTGACGTTGTTGTTGTTGTTGTTGTTTATTTGACGTTGTTGTTGTTGTTGTTGTTGTTTACTTGACGTTGTTGTTGTTGTTTATTTGACGTTATTGTTGTTGACGTTGTTGTTGTTGTTGTTTATTTGACGTTGTTGTTGTTGTTGTTGTTGTTTATTTGACGTAGTTGTTGTTGTTTATTTGACGTTGTTGTTGTTGTTGTTTATTTGAGGTTGTTGTTGTTGTTATTGTTGTTGTTGTTTATTTGACGTTGTTGTTGTTGTTGTTTATTTGACGTTGTTGTTGTTTATTTGGCGTTGTTGTTGTAGTTGTTGTTATTTATTTAACGTTGTTGTTGTTGTTGTTTATTTGACGTTGTTGTTGTTATTGTTTATTTGACGTTGTTGTTGTTGTTGTTTATTTGACGTTGTTGTTTATTTGACGTTGTTGTTGTTGTTTAATTGACACTGTTGTTATTGTTGTTTATTTGACGTTGTTGTTGTTATTTGACGTTGTTGTTGTTGTTGTTATTGTTGTTGTTGTTGTTTATTTGATGTTGTTGTTGTTGTTGTTTATTTGATGTTGTTGTTGTTGTTGTTTATTTGACGTTGTTGTTGTTGTTGTTTATTTGACGTTGTTTTTGTTATTTCACGTTGTTGTTGTTGTTTATTTGACGTTGTTGTTGTTGTTGTTGACGTTGTTGTTGTTGTTTATTTGACGTTGTTGTTGTTGTTGACGTTGTTGTTGTTGTTGTTTATTTGACGTTGTTGTTGTTGTTGTTGTTGTTTATTTGACGTTGTTGTTGTTGTTGTTATTGTTTATTTGACGTTTTTGTTGTTGTTGATGTTGTTATTGTTGTTGTTTATTTGACGTTGTTGTTGTTGTTTATTTGACGTTGTTGTTGTTGTTGTTGTTGTTTATTTGACGTTGTTGATTTTAATGTTTATTTGACATTGTTGTTCTTGTTGTTTATTTGACATTGTTGTTGTTGTTTATTTGGCGTTGTTGTTGTTGTTGTTTATTTGACGTTGTTGTTGTTGACGTTGTTGTTGTTGTTATTGTTTATTTGACGTTGTTGTTGTTGTTTATTTGACGTAGTTTTTGTTGTTGACGTTGTTGTTGTTGTTGTTGTTTATTTGATGTTTTTGTTGTTGTTGATGTTGTTGTTGTTTTTGTTGTTGTTTATTTGACGTTGTTGTTGTTGTTGTTTATTTGACGGTGTTGTTGTAGTTGTTGTTTATTTGACGTTGTTGTTGTTGTTGTTGTTATTGTTGTTGTTGTTCTTTATTTGACGTTGTTGTTGTTGTTGTTTATTTGACGTTGTTGTTGTAGTTGTTGTTGTTGTTGTTTATTTGACATTGTTTTTGTTGTTTATTTGACGTTGTTGTTGTTGTTTATTTGACGTTGTTGTTGTTGTTGTTTATTTGACGTTGTTGTTGTTGTTGTTGACGTTGTTATTGTTGTTGTTTATTTGACGTTGTTGTTGTTGTTGATGTTGTTGTTGTTGTTGACGTTGTTGTTGTTGTTGTTTATTTGACATTGTTGTTGTTGTTGTTGACGGTGTTGTTGTTGTTGTTTATTTGACATTGTTGTTGTTGTTGTTGTTGACGTTGTTGTTGTTGTTGTTGTTGTTGTTGTTTATTTGACGTTGTTGTTGTTGTTGTTGTTTACTTGACGTTGTTGTTGTTGTTTATTTGACGTTATTGTTGTTGACGTTGTTGTTGTTGTTGTTTATTTGACGTTGTTGTTGTTGTTGTTGTTGTTTATTTGACGTAGTTGTTGTTGTTGACGTTGTTGTTGTTGTTGTTGTTTATTTGACGTTTTTGTTGTTGTTGATGTTGTTGTTGTTTATTTGACGTTGTTGTTGTTGTTTATTTGACGTTGTTGTTGTTGTTGTTGTTTATTTGACGTTGTTGTTGTTGTTATTGTTGTTGTTGTTTATTTGACGTTGTTGTTGTTGTTGTTTATTTGACGTTGTTGTTGTTTATTTGACGTTGTTGTTGTAGTAGTTGTTATTTATTTAACGTTGTTATTGTTGTTTATTTGACGTTGTTGTTGTTATTGTTTATTTGACGTTGTTGTTGTTGTTGTTTATTTGACGTTGTTGTTGTTGTTGTTTATTTGACGTTGTTGTTGTTGTTTAATTGACGCTGTTGTTATTGTTGTTTATTTGACGATGTTGTTGTTATTTGACGTTGTTGTTGTTGTTATTGTTGTTGTTGTTGTTGTTGTTTATTTGATGTTGTTGTTGTTGTTGTTTATTTGATGTTGTTGTTGTTGTTGTTGTTGTTTATTTGACGTTGTTGTTGTTGTTTATTTGACGTTGTTGTTGTTGTTGTTGTTGTTTCTTTGACGTTGTTGTTGTTGTTGTTGACGTTGTTGTTGTTGGTGTTTATTTGACGTTGTTGTTGTTGTTGTTGTTTATTTGACGTTGTTGTTGTTGTTGACGTTGTTGTTGTTGTTGTTATTTATTTGACGTTGTTGTTGTTGATGTTATTGTTGTTGTTGTTGTTTATTTGACGTTGTTGTTGTTGTTGTTGTTTATTTGACATTGTTGTTGTTATTGTTTATTTGACGTTGTTGTTTTTGTTTATTTGACGTTGTTGTTGTTGTTGTTGGTGACGTTGTTGTTGTTGTTGTTTATTTGACGTTGTTGTTGTTGTTGTTGTTGTTTATTTGACGTTGTTGTTGTTGTTTATTTGACGTAGTTGTTGTTGTATTTATTTGACGTTGTTGTTGTTGTTGTTTATTTGACGGTGTTGTTGTAGTTGTTGTTTATTTGACGTTGTTGTTGTTATTTATTTGACGTTGTTGTTGTTGTTGTTGTTTATTTGACGTTGTTGTTGTTGTTATTGTTGTTGTTGTTTATTTGACGTTGTTGTTGTTGTTGTTTATTTGACGTTGTTGTTGTTTATTTGACGTTGTTGTTGTAGTTGTTGTTATTTATTTAACGTTGTTGTTGTTGTTGTTTATTTGACGCTGTTGTTGTTATTGTTTATTTGACGTTGTTGTTGTTGTTGTTTATTTGACGTTGTTGGTGTTGTTGTTTATTTGACGTTGTTGTCGTTATTGTTGTTGTTGTTGTTGTTGTTTATTTGACGTTGTTGTTGTTGTTTTTGTTTATTTGACGTTGTTGTTGTTGTTTATTTGACGTTGTTGTTGTTGTTGTTTATTTGACGTTGTTGTATTTGTTGTTTATTTGACGTTGTTGTTGTTGTTATTGTTTATTTGACGTTGTTGTTGTTGTTTATTTGACATTGTTATTGTTGTTTATTTGACGTTGTTTTTGTTATTTGACGTTGTTGTTGTTGTTGACGTTGTTGGTGTTGTTGTTTATTTGACGTTGTTGTTGTTGTTGTTGTTGTTATTGTTGTTGTTTATTTGACGTTGTTGTTGTTGTTGTTGTTGTTGTTTATTTGACGTTGTTGTTGTTGTTTATTTGACGTTGTTGTTGTTGTTGTTGTTGTTGTTGTTGTTGTTTATTTGACGTTGTTGTTGTTGTTTATTTAACGTTGTTGTTGTTGTTGTTATTTATTTGACGTTGTTGTTGTTAATGTTTATTTGACATTGTTGTTCTTGTTGTTTATTTGACATTGTTGTTGTTGTTTATTTGACGTTGTTGTTGTTGTTGTTTATTTGACGTTGTTGTTGTTGACGTTGTTGTTGTTGTTATTGTTTATTTGACGTTGTTGTTGTTGTTTATTTGACGTAGTTGTTGTTGTTGACGTTGTTGTTGTTGTTGTTGTTGTTTATTTGATGTTTTTGTTGTTGTTGATGTTGTTGTTTTTTTTGTTGTTGTTTATTTGACGTTGTTGTTGTTGTTGTTGTTTATTTGACGGTGTTGTTGTAGTTGTTGTTTATTTGACGTTGTTGTTGTTGTTGTTGTTGTTATGGTTGTTGTTGTTCTTTATTTGACGTTGTTGTTGTTGTTTATTTGACGTTGTTGTTGTAGTTGTTGTTGTTGTTGTTTATTTGACATTGTTTTTGTTGTTTATTTGACGTTGTTGTTTTTGTTTATTTGACGTTGTTGTTGTTGTTTATTTGACGTTGTTATTGTTGTTGTTGACGTTGTTATTGTTGTTGTTTATTTGACGTTGTTGTTGTTGACGTTGTTGTTGTTGTTGACGTTGTTGTTGTTGTTGTTTATTTGACGTTGTTGTTGTTGTTGTTGACGGTGTTGTTGTTGTTGTTTATTTGACATTGTTGTTGTTGTTGTTGTTGACGTTGTTGTTGTTGTTGTTGTTTATTTGACGTTGTTGTTGTTGTTGTTGTTGTTTACTTGACGTTGTTGTTGTTGTTTATTTGACGTTATTGTTGTTGACGTTGTTGTTGTTGTTGTTTATTTGACGTTGTTGTTGTTGTTGTTGTTGTTTATTTGACGTAGTTGTTGTTGTTTATTTGACGTTGTTGTTGTTGTTGTTTATTTGAGGTTGTTGTTGTTGTTATTGTTGTTGTTGTTTATTTGACGTTGTTGTTGTTGTTGTTTATTTGACGTTGTTGTTGTTTATTTGGCGTTGTTGTTGTAGTTGTTGTTATTTATTTAACGTTGTTGTTGTTGTTGTTTATTTGACGTTGTTGTTGTTATTGTTTATTTGACGTTGTTGTTGTTGTTGTTTATTTGACGTTGTTGTTTATTTGACGTTGTTGTTGTTGTTTAATTGACGCTGTTGTTATTGTTGTTTATTTGACGTTGTTGTTGTTATTTGACGTTGTTGTTGTTGTTGCTATTGTTGTTGTTGTTGTTTATTTGATGTTGTTGTTGTTGTTGTTTATTTGATGTTGTTGTTGTTGTTGTTTATTTGACGTTGTTGTTGTTGTTGTTTATTTGACGTTGTTTTTGTTATTTCACGTTGTTGTTGTTGTTGTTTATTTGACGTTGTTGTTGTTGTTGTTGACGTTGTTGTTGTTGTTTATTTGACGTTGTTGTTGTTGTTGACGTTGTTGTTGTTGTTGTTTATTTGACGTTGTTGTTGTTGTTGTTGTTGTTTATTTGACGTTGTTGTTGTTGTTGTTATTGTTTATTTGACGTTTTTGTTGTTGTTGATGTTGTTATTGTTGTTGTTTATTTGACGTTGTTGTTGTTGTTTATTTGACGTTGTTGTTGTTGTTGTTGTTGTTTATTTGACGTTGTTGATTTTAATGTTTATTTGACATTGTTGTTCTTGTTGTTTATTTGACATTGTTGTTGTTGTTTATTTGGCGTTGTTGTTGTTGTTGTTTATTTGACGTTGTTGTTGTTGACGTTGTTGTTGTTGTTATTGTTTATTTGACGTTGTTGTTGTTGTTTATTTGACGTAGTTTTTGTTGTTGACGTTGTTGTTGTTGTTGTTGTTTATTTGATGTTTTTGTTGTTGTTGATGTTGTTGTTGTTTTTGTTGTTGTTTATTTGACGTTGTTGTTGTTGTTGTTTATTTGACGGTGTTGTTGTAGTTGTTGTTTATTTGACGTTGTTGTTGTTGTTGTTGTTATTGTTGTTGTTGTTCTTTATTTGACGTTGTTGTTGTTGTTGTTTATTTGACGTTGTTGTTGTAGTTGTTGTTGTTGTTGTTTATTTGACATTGTTTTTGTTGTTTATTTGACGTTGTTGTTGTTGTTTATTTGACGTTGTTGTTGTTGTTGTTTATTTGACGTTGTTGTTGTTGTTGTTGACGTTGTTATTGTTGTTGTTTATTTGACGTTGTTGTTGTTGACGTTGTTG
This sequence comes from Vicia faba, assembly GCA_948472305.1. Classification (NCBI taxonomy): domain Eukaryota; kingdom Viridiplantae; phylum Streptophyta; class Magnoliopsida; order Fabales; family Fabaceae; genus Vicia; species Vicia faba. The sequence goes on from OX451740.1 coordinate 452,316,414, forward strand.
TTGTTGTTGACGTTGTTGTTGTTGTTGTTTATTTGACATTGTTGTTGTTGTTGTTGACGGTGTTGTTGTTGTTGTTTATTTGACATTGTTGTTGTTGTTGTTGTTGACGTTGTTGTTGTTGTTGTTGTTGTTGTTTATTTGACGTTGTTGTTGTTGTTGTTGTTTACTTGACGTTGTTGTTGTTGTTTATTTGACGTTATTGTTGTTGACGTTGTTGTTGTTGTTGTTTATTTGACGTTGTTGTTGTTGTTGTTGTTGTTTATTTGACGTAGTTGTTGTTGTTGACGTTGTTGTTGTTGTTGTTGTTTATTTGACGTTTTTGTTGTTGTTGATGTTGTTGTTGTTTATTTGACGTTGTTGTTGTTGTTTATTTGACGTTGTTGTTGTTGTTGTTGTTTATTTGACGTTGTTGTTGTTGTTATTGTTGTTGTTGTTTATTTGACGTTGTTGTTGTTGTTGTTGTTTATTTGACGTTGTTGTTGTTTATTTGACGTTGTTGTTGTAGTAGTTGTTATTTATTTAACGTTGTTATTGTTGTTTATTTGACGTTGTTGTTGTTATTGTTTATTTGACGTTGTTGTTGTTGTTGTTTATTTGACGTTGTTGTTGTTGTTGTTTATTTGACGTTGTTGTTGTTGTTTAATTGACGCTGTTGTTATTGTTGTTTATTTGACGATGTTGTTGTTATTTGACGTTGTTGTTGTTGTTATTGTTGTTGTTGTTGTTGTTGTTTATTTGATGTTGTTGTTGTTGTTGTTTATTTGATGTTGTTGTTGTTGTTGTTGTTGTTTATTTGACGTTGTTGTTGTTGTTTATTTGACGTTGTTGTTGTTGTTGTTGTTGTTTCTTTGACGTTGTTGTTGTTGTTGTTGACGTTGTTGTTGTTGGTGTTTATTTGACGTTGTTGTTGTTGTTGTTGTTTATTTGACGTTGTTGTTGTTGTTGACGTTGTTGTTGTTGTTGTTATTTATTTGACGTTGTTGTTGTTGATGTTATTGTTGTTGTTGTTGTTTATTTGACGTTGTTGTTGTTGTTGTTGTTTATTTGACATTGTTGTTGTTATTGTTTATTTGACGTTGTTGTTTTTGTTTATTTGACGTTGTTGTTGTAACACCCCTTCTAAATACCCCAATTAAAGGTAAAGATTAAAATCAGAGAAATAAAATTGCACGGAAGGGATGCCACAACACACATCACATTCCAAAGTTTTTAAAGAAAAACGGACAGGGTATGTTTGAAAGTATAAGCATTCCAACACAAAACAAACATACAATAAATATTTACTTCATTCTCTCGTGCAAACGCAACGGAGTCTCATAATTTCACATCATCTCCATTTATGGAGGAATCAAAACATAATTCAAGGCATCAAGCCATCATAATTCACATAAGCATATGTTATCAAGTCTCACATATACAAAACATCATATACACGAATAAGGATTATATACATCATAATCCAAATACAAAATAATCGAGTTCGATACTAAATGAATTCCCCCCCCCCCCATGTGTTACTACCAGAGCATCGACTCGACTCTAATCAAAATAAAACAGATTGCAATCCAATGCATCCATTAACTAGCGCCTCGCGCTACCGTCCTCGGTACCTGAACAATGCCATCAAAAGCATTTTCAAACAGAAGGGTAAGAATTCCAATAATCATATAACATGCAATTAAGGTAAAGCAATGGCAATAAATGAAACAATACATCGTGATCATATTCATTTTATCACATATAGTATCCGTACTCAAGGAAGTCATTTCCAACACATTGACCATATAAACCAATTATCTGAATACTCACATCATTGGCACATAACCATTATTCAAACAACAACAATATTGGCACATAACCAAACACATCCACACACATACACAATATACACAATTATGCATGTGACTCACAACACGACTCAACATATGCGAATGCGGTACCGACTCGTGGACCCAAGGTTCCACCACCTATGTTTCCCTTCCGGATCAAGGTCACTACGTCTTTTCCCACAATAGGGTCACCGTCTAGATATTGTGGACCCAATGTTCCACCACCTATGTTTCCCTTCCAGATCAAGGTCGCTACGTCTATTCCCACACTAGGGTCACCGTCTATAGAATCATGTAACCCACAGTTTCACCGTCTCTGTTTCAAGACCAACCATGCCATGCAATGTACAATATAACCAATGTATGCAATTAAGATCCACAATAATCTTAACATACACATATCATCAAATCCAACCAATGGAACATCAACTATTGTACATGCATGCATACATATAATTTAACAATCACAACGTCAAGTAAAATGTATACAAACAAGTTACTTACTAAACCAAAACATAAACCATCAACTATCAAACAATTCCAAATCAGAAAGTATATTTCAACATAAAGTCATCATCAATGAACCGGCATTACTCTCAATGTTACTCATCGCGATCGAGTCACCGGAATGTAACTCGAACGGTTAAATTCGGGATTAAACTCAATTTATTTCATTTCGTACTAAAATCGGGTCGATTCTTAAAAAGTCGAAATTTCGCAAAACGAACTTCACTACGCTAATCTACACGTCGAATTATGCTAGCACGTCAATTTTCGTTAAATTCGGAGCGACTTGTTCCATCATCGAAATTGCCGAAATCGAGAAATCGGAACATAATCGGGTTCCAAATTAAATCGGCTAACTTATGTCATAATTGTATTTAATTAATATAAATATTTAATATATTAAATTAAGAAATAAAACAAAACATAAATTAATTAATTAATTTTTCTAAACTTACTATTCCATTATGCCTACTGCCAGTTAACTATACTGCATAATTTTCTTATACTGCATAATTTTCTTTTTGTTTCAAAACTATACTGCATAGTTTTCTTTTTTTTTCTCTTCAAAACATCATCTTAATTACACATGTAACTATACTGCATAATTTTCTTTTTGTTTCAAAACTTCATCTTAATTATACATGTTTTAGTTTATAAGCTTAGAAATCAATTTCTACAGTGCTATCACATACTGTTAGTTCATTTTACTTCTAAACTTCAATTCTATTACACAAGCTTATGTTCTAATCTCTATTTAGTAAATATACTGCCTATTTAGTAAATGGTAAATGTAAATATCCTACTTTTTTTTTAATAAACTAAACTTAATTAATATAATCTCTATTTTCTTTTTAATTCCAATTTAACTAACCTAATACTAATTCAACAATAACAACACCTAATTAACTCTTCTAATTTCTATCACAAATCTTCAACAAAACTCAAAAAACCTAACATCAATTTTTCCCAATCTATACAACTCTCTAAAATCCTAATTTCTTCATCTATCAAAATCAAAACCCAAAACCACAAGTATATGAGCAAAGCAATTCAAACCCTTACCTATGTGTGGGTTTTCTTGAAACAAGATGATGATGATGTTACAACTTTAAACCTAGCTTCCTTTCTTCTCTTCTCCTCTTTCTCTCTTCTTTTCTTTCTTCTTTCTATTTCTATTCTTACCAACTATCCTACTTTCTATCTTATAAAACAAATTTTACTACTACTTACTTTCCTCCCCCTAACTTTTTAAAATTCTAATTTGGCCCAATCTATTTAATTCAAATTATATCATATAATTCTATTAAAATCATATTACATTAATTAATATTTATTCTATATAAACCTAATCATACCAATTAATCAAACAAAGTCAAATATTACTACACACCAAATTAATATTATTCAAAATAATGTTTCGACATAATAAATATTTTTATTTCATATTACCCAATTAATATTTCAATCGATATCAAATAAACATATTTCTTAAAATAGATTTAATTTGATAATCTCGGGAAAAAAAATAAATAACTTAAATAACATTTAATCAAAAACGGGGTGTTACAGTTGTTGTTGTTGTTGGTGACGTTGTTGTTGTTGTTGTTGTTTATTTGACGTTGTTGTTGTTGTTGTTGTTGTTTATTTGACGTTGTTGTTGTTGTTTATTTGACGTAGTTGTTGTTGTATTTATTTGACGTTGTTGTTGTTGTTGTTTATTTGACGGTGTTGTTGTAGTTGTTGTTTATTTGACGTTGTTGTTGTTATTTATTTGACGTTGTTGTTGTTGTTGTTGTTTATTTGACGTTGTTGTTGTTGTTATTGTTGTTGTTGTTTATTTGACGTTGTTGTTGTTGTTGTTTATTTGACGTTGTTGTTGTTTATTTGACGTTGTTGTTGTAGTTGTTGTTATTTATTTAACGTTGTTGTTGTTGTTGTTTATTTGACGCTGTTGTTGTTATTGTTTATTTGACGTTGTTGTTGTTGTTGTTTATTTGACGTTGTTGGTGTTGTTGTTTATTTGACGTTGTTGTCGTTATTGTTGTTGTTGTTGTTGTTTATTTGACGTTGTTGTTGTTGTTTTTGTTTATTTGACGTTGTTGTTGTTGTTTATTTGACGTTGTTGTTGTTGTTGTTTATTTGACGTTGTTGTATTTGTTGTTTATTTGACGTTGTTGTTGTTGTTATTGTTTATTTGACGTTGTTGTTGTTGTTTATTTGACATTGTTATTGTTGTTTATTTGACGTTGTTTTTGTTATTTGACGTTGTTGTTGTTGTTGACGTTGTTGGTGTTGTTGTTTATTTGACGTTGTTGTTGTTGTTGTTGTTGTTATTGTTGTTGTTTATTTGACGTTGTTGTTGTTGTTGTTGTTGTTGTTTATTTGACGTTGTTGTTGTTGTTTATTTAACGTTGTTGTTGTTGTTGTTATTTATTTGACGTTGTTGTTGTTAATGTTTATTTGACATTGTTGTTCTTGTTGTTTATTTGACATTGTTGTTGTTGTTTATTTGACGTTGTTGTTGTTGTTGTTGTTTATTTGACGTTGTTGTTGTTGACGTTGTTGTTGTTGTTATTGTTTATTTGACGTTGTTGTTGTTGTTTATTTGACGTAGTTGTTGTTGTTGACGTTGTTGTTGTTGTTGTTGTTGTTGTTTATTTGATGTTTTTGTTGTTGTTGATGTTGTTGTTTTTTTTGTTGTTGTTTATTTGACGTTGTTGTTGTTGTTGTTGTTTATTTGACGGTGTTGTTGTAGTTGTTGTTTATTTGACGTTGTTGTTGTTGTTGTTGTTATGGTTGTTGTTGTTCTTTATTTGACGTTGTTGTTGTTGTTTATTTGACGTTGTTGTTGTAGTTGTTGTTGTTGTTTATTTGACATTGTTTTTGTTGTTTATTTGACGTTGTTGTTTTTGTTTATTTGACGTTGTTGTTGTTGTTTATTTGACGTTGTTGTTGTTGTTGTTGACGTTGTTATTGTTGTTGTTTATTTGACGTTGTTGTTGTTGACGTTGTTGTTGTTGTTGACGTTGTTGTTGTTGTTGTTTATTTGACGTTGTTGTTGTTGTTGTTGACGGTGTTGTTGTTGTTGTTTATTTGACATTGTTGTTGTTGTTGTTGTTGACGTTGTTGTTGTTGTTGTTTATTTGACGTTGTTGTTGTTGTTGTTGTTGTTTACTTAACGTTGTTGTTGTTGTTTATTTGACGTTATTGTTGTTGACGTTGTTGTTGTTGTTGTTTATTTGACGTTGTTGTTGTTGTTGTTGTTGTTTATTTGACGTAGTTGTTGTTGTTTATTTGACGTTGTTGTTGTTGTTGTTTATTTGAGGTTGTTGTTGTTATTGTTGTTGTTGTTTATTTGACGTTGTTGTTGTTGTTGTTTATTTGACGTTGTTGTTGTTTATTTGGCGTTGTTGTTGTAGTTGTTGTTATTTATTTAACGTTGTTGTTGTTGTTGTTTATTTGACGTTGTTGTTGTTATTGTTTATTTGACGTTGTTGTTGTTGTTTATTTGACGTTGTTGTTGTTGTTTAATTGACGCTGTTGTTATTGTTGTTTATTTGACGTTGTTGTTGTTATTTGACGTTGTTGTTGTTGTTGTTATTGTTGTTGTTGTTGTTTATTTGATGTTGTTGTTGTTGTTGTTTATTTGATGTTGTTGTTGTTGTTGTTTATTTGACGTTGTTGTTGTTGTTTATTTGACGTTGTTGTTGTTGTTTCTTTGACGTTGTTGTTGTTGATGTTGTTGTTGTTGTTGTTGTTTATTTGACGTTGTTGTTGTTGTTGTTGTTTATTTGACGTTGTTGTTGTTGTTGACGTTGTTGTTGTTGTTGTTATTTATTTGACGTTGTTGTTGTTGATGTTATTGTTGTTGTTGTTTATTTGACGTTGTTGTTGTTGTTTATTTGACGTTGTTGTTGTTGTTTATTTGACATTGTTGTTGTTATTGTTTATTTGACGTTGTTGTTGTTGTTTATTTGACGTTGTTGTTGTTGTTGGTGGTGACGTTGTTGTTGTTGTTGTTGTTGTTGTTTATTTGACGTTGTTGTTGTTGTTGTTTATTTGACGTTGTTGTTGTTGTTGTTTATTTGACGTTGTTGTTGTTGTTGTTGTTTATTTGACGTTGTTGTTGTTGTTATTGTTTATTTGACGTTGTTGTTGTTGTTTATTTGACATTGTTATTGTTGTTTATTTGACGTTGTTTTTGTTATTTGACGTTGTTGTTGTTGTTGACGTTGTTGGTGTTGTTGTTTATTTGACGTTGTTGTTGTTGTTGTTGTTGTTATTGTTGTTGTTTATTTGACGTTGTTGTTGTTGTTGTTGTTGTTGTTTATTTGACGTTGTTGTTGTTGTTTATTTGACGTTGTTGTTGTTGTTATTTATTTGACGTTGTTGTTGTTAATGTTTATTTGACATTGTTGTTCTTGTTGTTTATTTGACATTGTTGTTGTTGTTGTTTATTTGACGTTGTTGTTGTTTATTTGACGTTGTTGTTGTAGTTGTTGTTATTTATTTAACGTTGTGGTTGTTGTTGTTTATTTGACGTTGTTGTTGTTATTGTTTATTTGACGTTGTTGTTGTTGTTGTTTATTTGACGTTGTTGTTGTTGTTGTTTATTTGACGTTGTTTTTGTTATTTCACGTTGTTGTTGTTGTTTATTTGACGTTGTTGTTGTTGTTGTTGACGTTGTTGTTGTTGTTTATTTGACGTTGTTGTTGTTGTTGACGTTGTTGTTGTTGTTGTTGTTTATTTGACGTTGTTGTTGTTGTTGTTGTTGTTTATTTGACGTTGTTGTTGTTGTTGTTATTGTTTATTTGACGTTTTTGTTGTTGTTGATGTTGTTATTGTTGTTGTTTATTTGACGTTGTTGTTGTTGTTTATTTGACGTTGTTGTTGTTGTTGTTGTTTATTTGACGTTGTTGATTTTAATGTTTATTTGACATTGTTGTTCTTGTTGTTTATTTGACATTGTTGTTGTTGTTTATTTGACGTTGTTGTTGTTGTTTATTTGACGTTGTTGTTGTTGACGTTGTTGTTGTTGTTTTTGTTTATTTGACGTTGTTGTTGTTGTTTATTTGACGTAGTTTTTGTTGTTGACGTTGTTGTTGTTGTTGTTGTTTATTTGATGTTTTTGTTGTTGTTGATGTTGTTGTTGTTTTTGTTGTTGTTTATTTGACGTTGTTGTTGTTGTTGTTTATTTGACGGTGTTGTTGTAGTTGTTGTTTATTTGACGTTGTTGTTGTTGTTGTTATTGTTGTTGTTGTTCTTTATTTGACGTTGTTGTTGTTGTTGTTTATTTGACGTTGTTGTTGTAGTTGTTGTTGTTGTTGTTTATTTGACATTGTTTTTGTTGTTTATTTGACGTTGTTGTTGTTGTTTATTTGACGTTGTTGTTGTTTGTTGTTGTTTATTTGACGTTGTTGTTGTTGTTGTTGACGTTGTTATTGTTGTTGTTTATTTGACGTTGTTGTTGTTGACGTTGTTGTTGTTGTTGACGTTGTTGTTGTTGTTGACGTTGTTGTTGTTGTTGTTTATTTGACGTTGTTGTTGTTGTTGACGGTGTTGTTGTTGTTGTTTATTTGATATTGTTGTTGTTGTTGTTGTTGACGTTGTTGTTGTTGTTGTTGTTTATTTGACGTTGTTGTTGTTATTGTTGTTGTTGTTGTTTACTTGACGTTGTTGTTGTTGTTTATTTGACGTTATTGTTGTTGACGTTGTTGTTGTTGTTGTTTATTTGACGTTGTTGTTGTTGTTGTTGTTGTTGTTGTTTATTTGACGTAGTTGTTGTTGTTGACGTTGTTGTTGTTGTTGTTGTTTATTTGACGTTTTTGTTGTTGTTGACGTTGTTGTTGTTTATTTGACGTTGTTGTTGTTGTTTATTTGACGTTGTTGTTGTTGTTGTTGTTGTTTATTTAACGTTGTTGTTGTTGTTATTGTTGTTGTTGTTTATTTGACGTTGTTGTTGTTGTTGTTTATTTGACGTTGTTGTTGTTTATTTGACGTTGTTGTTGTAGTAGTTGTTATTTATTTAACGTTGTTATTGTTGTTTATTTGACGTTGTTGTTGTTATTGTTTATTTGACGTTGTTGTTGTTGTTGTTTATTTGACGTTGTTGTTGTTGTTGTTGTTTATTTGACGTTGTTGTTGTTGTTTAATTGACGCTGTTGTTATTGTTGTTTATTTGACGTTGTTGTTGTTATTTGACGTTGTTGTTGTTGTTATTGTTGTTGTTGTTGTTGTTTATTTGATGTTGTTGTTGTTGTTGTTTATTTGATGTTGTTGTTGTTGTTGTTTATTTGACGTTGTTGTTGTTGTTTATTTGACGTAGTTGTTGTTGTTGTTGTTTATTTGACGTTGTTGTTGTTGTTGACGTTGTTGTTGTTGTTGTTATTTATTTGACGTTGTTGTTGTTGATGTTATTGTTGTTGTTGTTGTTTATTTGACGTTGTTGTTGTTGTTTATTTGACGTTGTTGTTGTTGTTGTTGTTTATTTGACATTGTTGTTGTTATTGTTTATTTGACGTTGTTGTTGTTGTTTATTTGACGTTGTTGTTGTTGTTGTTGTTGGTGACGTTGTTGTTGTTGTTGTTGTTTATTTGACGTTGTTGTTGTTGTTATTGTTTATTTGACGTTGTTGTTGTTGTTTATTTGACGTAGTTGTTGTTGTATTTATTTGACGTTGTTGTTGTTGTTGTTTATTTGACGGTGTTGTTTTAGTTGTTGTTTATTTGACGTTGTTGTTGTTATTTATTTGACGTTGTTGTTGTTGTTGTTGTTTATTTGACGTTGTTGTTGTTGTTATTGTTGTTGTTGTTTATTTGACGTTGTTGTTGTTGTTGTTTATTTGACGTTGTTGTTGTTTATTTGACGTTGTTGTTGTAGTTGTTGTTATTTATTTAACGTTGTTGTTGTTGTTGTTGTTTATTTGACGTTGTTGTTGTTATTGTTTATTTGACGTTGTTGTTGTTGTTGTTGTTTATTTGACGTTGTTGTTGTTGTTGTTTATTTGACGTTGTTGTTGTTGTTTAATTGACGCTGTTGTTATTATTGTTTATTTGACGTTGTTGTTATTGTTGTTTATTTGACGTTGTTGGTGTTGTTGTTTATTTGACATTGTTGTCGTTATTGTTGTTGTTGTTGTTTATTTGACGTTGTTGTTGTTGTTGTTGTTTATTTGACGTTGTTGTTGTTGTTTATTTGACGTTGTTGTTGTTGTTGTTTATTTGACGTTGTCGTTGTTGTTGTTTATTTGACGTTGTTGTTGTTGTTATTGTTTATTTGACGTTGTTGTTGTTGTTTATTTGACATTGTTATTGTTGTTTATTTGACGTTGTTTTTGTTATTTGACGTTGTTGTTGTTGTTGACGTTGTTGGTGTTGTTGTTTATTTGACGTTGTTGTTGTTGTTGTTGTTATTGTTGTTGTTTATTTGACGTTGTTGTTGTTGTTGTTTATTTGACGTTGTCGTTGTTGTTGTTTATTTGACGTTGTTGTTGTTGTTATTGTTTATTTGACGTTGTTGTTGTTGTTTATTTGACATTGTTATTGTTGTTTATTTGACGTTGTTTTTGTTATTTGACGTTGTTGTTGTTGTTGACGTTGTTGGTGTTGTTGTTTATTTGACGTTGTTGTTGTTGTTGTTGTTGTTGTTATTGTTGTTGTTTATTTGACGTTGTTGTTGTTTATTTGACGTTGTTGTTGTAGTTGTTGTTATTTATTTAACGTTGTGGTTGTTGTTGTTTATTTGACGTTGTTGTTGTTATTGTTTATTTGACGTTGTTGTTGTTGTTGTTTATTTGACGTTGTTATTGTTGTTGTTTATTTGACGTTGTTTTTGTTATTTCACGTTGTTGTTGTTGTTTATTTGACGTTGTTGTTGTTGTTGTTGACGTTGTTGTTGTTGTTTATTTGACGTTGTTGTTGTTGTTGACGTTGTTGTTGTTGTTGTTTATTTGACGTTGTTGTTGTTGTTGTTGTTGTTTATTTGACGTTGTTGTTGTTGTTGTTATTGTTTATTTGACGTTTTTGTTGTTGTTGATGTTGTTATTGTTGTTGTTTATTTGACGTTGTAGTTGTTGTTTATTTGACGTTGTTGTTGTTGTTGTTTATTTGACGTTGTTGATTTTAATGTTTATTTGACATTGTTGTTCTTGTTGTTTATTTGACATTGTTGTTGTTGTTGTTTATTTGACGTTGTTGTTGTTGTTGTTTATTTGACGTTGTTGTTGTTGACGTTGTTGTTGTTGTTTTTGTTTATTTGACGTTGTTGTTGTTGTTTATTTGACGTAGTTTTTGTTGTTGACGTTGTTGTTGTTGTTGTTGTTGTTTATTTGATGTTTTTGTTGTTGTTGATGTTGTTGTTGTTTTTGTTGTTGTTTATTTGACGTTGTTGTTGTTGTTGTTTATTTGACGGTGTTGTTGTAGTTGTTGTTTATTTGACGTTGTTGTTGTTGTTGTTATTGTTGTTGTTGTTCTTTATTTGACGTTGTTGTTGTTGTTGTTGTTGTTTATTTGACGTTGTTGTTGTAGTTGTTGTTGTTGTTGTTTATTTGACATTGTTTTTGTTGTTTATTTGACGTTGTTGTTGTTGTTTATTTGACGTTGTTGTTGTTGTTGTTGTTTATTTGACGTTGTTGTTGTTGTTGTTGACGTTGTTATTGTTGTTGTTTATTTGACGTTGTTGTTGTTGACGTTGTTGTTGTTGTTGACGTTGTTGTTGTTATTGACGTTGTTGTTGTTGTTTATTTGACGTTGTTGTTGTTGTTGTTGACGGTGTTGTTGTTGTTGTTTATTTGACATTGTTGTTGTTGTTTATTTGACGTTGTTGTTGTTGTTGTTGTTGTTGTTTATTTGACGTTGTTGTTGTTGTTGTTGTTATTGTTGTTGTTTACTTGACGTTGTTGTTGTTGTTTATTTGACGTTATTGTTGTTGACGTTGTTGTTGTTCTTGTTTATTTGACGTTGTTGTTGTTGTTGTTGTTGTTGTTTATTTGACGTAGTTGTTGTTGTTGACGTTGTTGTTGTTGTTGTTGTTTATTTGACGTTTTTGTTGTTGTTGACGTTGTTGTTGTTTATTTGACGTTGTTGTTGTTGTTTATTTGACGTTGTTGTTGTTGTTGTTGTTTATTTGACGTTGTTGTTGTTGTTGTTGTTATTGTTGTTGTTGTTTATTTGACGTTGTTGTTGTTGTTGTTTATTTGACGTTGTTGTTGTTTATTTGACGTTGTTGTTGTAGTAGTTGTTATTTATTTAACGTTGTTATTGTTGTTTATTTGACGTTGTTGTTGTTATCGTTTATTTGACGTTGTTGTTGTTGTTGTTTATTTGACGTTGTTGTTGTTGTTGTTGTTTATTTGACGTTGTTGTTGTTGTTTAATTGACGCTGTTGTTATTGTTGTTTATTTGACGTTGTTGTTGTTATTTGACGTTGTTGTTGTTGTTATTGTTGTTGTTGTTGTTGTTGTTTATTTGATGTTGTTGTTGTTGTTGTTTATTTGATGTTGTTGTTGTTGTTGTTTATTTGACGTTGTTGTTGTTGTTTATTTGACGTTGTTGTTGTTATCGTTGTTGTTGTTTCTTTGACGTTGTTGTTGTTGTTGTTGATGTTGTTGTTGTTGGTGTTTATTTGACGTTGTTGTTGTTGTTGTTGTTTATTTGACGTTGTTGTTGTTGTTGACGTTGTTGTTGTTGTTGTTATTTATTTGACGTTGTTGTTGTTGATGTTATTGTTGTTGTTGTTGTTTATTTGACGTTGTTGTTGTTGTTTATTTGACGTTGTTGTTGTTGTTGTTGTTTATTTGACATTGTTGTTGTTATTGTTTATTTGACGTTGTTGTTGTTGTTTATTTGAC
>OX451740.1:452333596-452336096 GCA_948472305.1 Vicia faba
ACGTTGTTGTTGTTGTTGTTGTTTATTTGATGTTTTTGTTGTTGTTGATGTTGTTGTTGTTTTTGTTATTGTTTATTTGACGTTGTTGTTGTTGTTTATTTGACGTAGTTGTTGTTGTATTTATTTGACGTTGTTGTTGTTGTTGTTTATTTGACGGTGTTGTTTTAGTTGTTGTTTATTTGACGTTGTTGTTGTTATTTATTTGACGTTGTTGTTGTTGTTGTTTATTTGACGTTGTTGTTGTTGTTATTGTTGTTGTTGTTTATTTGACGTTGTTGTTGTTGTTGTTTATTTGACGTTGTTGTTGTTTATTTGACGTTGTTGTTGTAGTTGTTGTTATTTATTTAACGTTGTTGTTGTTGTTGTTGTTTATTTGACGTTGTTGTTGTTATTGTTTATTTCACGTTGTTGTTGTTGTTGTTGTTTATTTGACGTTGTTGTTGTTGTTGTTTATTTGACGTTGTTGTTGTTGTTTAATTGACGCTGTTGTTATTATTGTTTATTTGACGTTGTTGTTATTGTTGTTTATTTGACGTTGTTGGTGTTGTTGTTTATTTGACATTGTTGTCGTTATTGTTGTTGTTGTTATTTATTTGACGTTGTTGTTGTTGTTGTTGTTTATTTGACGTTGTTGTTGTTGTTTATTTGACGTTGTTGTTGTTGTTGTTTATTTGACGTTGTCGTTGTTGTTGTTTATTTGACGTTGTTGTTGTTGTTATTGTTTATTTGACGTTGTTGTTGTTGTTTATTTGACATTGTTATTGTTGTTTATTTGACGTTGTTTTTGTTATTTGACGTTGTTGTTGTTGTTGTTGACGTTGTTGGTGTTGTTGTTTATTTGACGTTGTTGTTGTTGTTGTTGTTATTGTTGTTGTTTATTTGACGTTGTTGTTGTTGTTGTTTATTTGACGTTGTCGTTGTTGTTGTTTATTTGACGTTGTTGTTGTTGTTATTGTTTATTTGACGTTGTTGTTGTTGTTTATTTGACATTGTTATTGTTGTTTATTTGACGTTGTTTTTGTTATTTGACGTTGTTGTTGTTGTTGTTGACGTTGTTGGTGTTGTTGTTTATTTGACGTTGTTGTTGTTGTTGTTGTTATTGTTGTTGTTTATTTGACGTTGTTGTTGTTTATTTGACGTTGTTGTTGTAGTTGTTGTTATTTATTTAACGTTGTGGTTGTTGTTGTTTATTTGACGTTGTTGTTGTTATTGTTTATTTGACGTTGTTGTTGTTGTTGTTTATTTGACGTTGTTATTGTTGTTGTTTATTTGACGTTGTTTTTGTTATTTCACGTTGTTGTTGTTGTTTATTTGACGTTGTTGTTGTTGTTGTTGACGTTGTTGTTGTTGTTTATTTGACGTTGTTGTTGTTGTTGACGTTGTTGTTGTTGTTGTTTATTTGACGTTGTTGTTGTTGTTGTTGTTGTTTATTTGACGTTGTTGTTGTTGTTGTTATTGTTTATTTGACGTTTTTGTTGTTGTTGATGTTGTTATTGTTGTTGTTTATTTGACGTTGTAGTTGTTGTTTATTTGACGTTGTTGTTGTTGTTGTTTATTTGACGTTGTTGATTTTAATGTTTATTTGACATTGTTGTTCTTGTTGTTTATTTGACATTGTTGTTGTTGTTTATTTGACGTTGTTGTTGTTGTTGTTGTTGTTTATTTGACGTTGTTGTTGTTGACGTTGTTGTTGTTGTTTTTGTTTATTTGACGTTGTTGTTGTTGTTATTTATTTGACGTAGTTTTTGTTGTTGACGTTGTTGTTGTTGTTGTTGTTTATTTGATGTTTTTGTTGTTGTTGATGTTGTTGTTGTTTTTGTTGTTGTTTATTTGACATTGTTGTTGTTGTTGTTGTTTATTTGACGGTGTTGTTGTAGTTGTTGTTTATTTGACGTTGTTGTTGTTGTTGTTATTGTTGTTGTTGTTCTTTATTTGACGTTGTTGTTGTTGTTGTTTATTTGACGTTGTTGTTGTAGTTGTTGTTGTTGTTGTTTATTTGACATTGTTTTTGTTGTTTATTTGACGTTGTTGTTGTTGTTTATTTGACGTTGTTGTTGTTGTTGTTGTTTATTTGACGTTGTTGTTGTTGTTGTTGACGTTGTTATTGTTGTTGTTTATTTGACGTTGTTGTTGTTGACGTTGTTGTTGTTGTTGACGTTGTTGTTGTTGTTGACGTTGTTGTTGTTGTTGACGTTGTTGTTGTTGTTGTTTATTTGACGTTGTTGTTGTTGTTGTTGACGGTGTTGTTGTTGTTGTTTATTTGACATTGTTGTTGTTGTTGTTGTTGACGTTGTTGTTGTTGTTGTTGTTGTTGTTTATTTGACGTTGTTGTTGTTGTTGTTGTTGTTGTTGTTGTTGTTTACTTGACGTTATTGTTGTTGTTTATTTGACGTTATTGTTGTTGACGTTGTTGTTGTTCTTGTTTATTTGACGTTGTTGTTGTTGTTGTTGTTGTTGTTGTTGTTTATTTGACGTAGTTGTTGTTGACGTTGTTGTTGTT
>OX451740.1:452341096-452346096 GCA_948472305.1 Vicia faba
GTTTATTTGACGTTGTTGTTGTTGTTGTTATTTATTTGACGTTGTTGTTGTTAATGTTTATTTGACATTGTTGTTCTTGTTGTTTATTTGACATTGTTGTTGTTGTTTATTTGACGTTGTTGTTGTTGTTGTTTATTTGACGTTGTTGTTGTTGTTATTGTTTATTTAACGTTGTTGTTGTTGTTTATTTGACGTAGTTGTTGTTGTTGACGTTGTTGTTGTTGTTGTTGTTTATTTGATGTTTTTGTTGTTGTTGATGTTGTTGTTGTTTTTGTTGTTGTTTATTTGACGTTGTTGTTGTTGTTGTTGTTTATTTGACGGTGTTGTTGTAGTTGTTGTTTATTTGACGTTGTTGTTGTTGTTGTTGTTGTTATTGTTGTTGTTGTTCTTTATTTGACATTGTTGTTGTTGTTGTTTATTTGACGTTGTTGTTGTAGTTGTTGTTGTTGTTTATTTGACATTGTTTTTGTTGTTTATTTGACGTTGTTGTTGTTGTTTATTTGACGTTGTTGTTGTTGTTTATTTGACGTTGTTGTTGTTGTTGTTGACGTTGTTATTGTTGTTGTTTATTTGACGTTGTTGTTGTTGACGTTGTTGTTGTTGTTGACGTTGTTGTTGTTGTTGTTTATTTGACGTTGTTGTTGTTGTTGTTGTTGACGGTGTTGTTGTTGTTGTTTATTTGACATTGTTGTTGTTGTTGTTGTTGACGTTGTTGTTGTTGTTGTTGTTGTTGTTTATTTGACGTTGTTGTTGTTGTTGTTGTTGTTTACTTGACGTTGTTGTTGTTGTTGTTTATTTGACGTTATTTTTGTTGACGTTGTTGTTGTTGTTGTTTATTTGACGTTGTTGTTGTTGTTGTTGTTTATTTGACGTAGTTGTTGTTGTTTATTTGACGTTGTTGTTGTTGTTGTTTATTTGACGTTGTTGTTGTTGTTATTGTTGTTGTTGTTTATTTGACGTTGTTGTTGTTGTTTATTTGACGTTGTTGTTGTTTATTTGGCGTTGTTGTTGTAGTTGTTGTTATTTATTTAACGTTGTTGTTGTTGTTGTTTATTTGACGTTGTTGTTGTTATTGTTTATTTGACGTTGTTGTTGTTGTTTATTTGACGTTGTTGTTTATTTGACGTTGTTGTTGTTGTTTAATTGACGCTGTTGTTATTGTTGTTTATTTGACGTTGTTGTTTTTATTTGACGTTGTTGTTGTTGTTGTTATTGTTGTTGTTGTTGTTGTTTATTTGATGTTGTTGTTGTTGTTGTTTATTTGATGTTGTTGTTGTTGTTGTTTATTTGACGTTGTTGTTGTTGTTTATTTGATGTTGTTGTTGTTGTTTCTTTGACGTTGTTGTTGTTGTTGTTGACGTTGTTGTTGTTGTTGTTGTTTATTTGACGTTGTTGTTGTTGTTGTTGTTTATTTGACGTTGTTGTTGTTGTTGACGATGTTGTTGTTGTTGTTATTTATTTGACGTTGTTGTTGTTGATGTTATTGTTGTTGATGTTATTGTTGTTGTTGTTTATTTGACGTTGTTGTTGTTGTTGTTTATTTGACGTTGTTGTTGTTGTTTATTTGACATTGTTGTTGTTATTGTTTATTTGACGTTGTTGTTGTTGTTTATTTGACGTTGTTGTTGTTGTTGTTGTTGGTGACGTTGTTGTTGTTGTTGTTGTTGTTTATTTGACGTTGTTGTTGTTGTTGTTTATTTGACGTTGTTGTTGTTGTTTATTTGACGTAGTTGTTGTTGTATTTATTTGACGTTGTTGTTGTTGTTGTTGTTTATTTGACGGTGTTGTTGTAGTTGTTGTTTATTTGACGTTGTTGTTGTTATTTATTTGACGTTGTTGTTGTTGTTATTTATTTGACGTTGTTGTTGTTGACGTTGTTGGTGTTGTTGTTTATTTGACATTGTTGTCGTTATTGTTGTTGTTGTTGTTTATTTGACTTTGTTGTTGTTGTTGTTTATTTGACGTTGTTGTTGTTGTTTATTTGACGTTGTTGTTGTTGTTGTTTATTTGACGTTGTTGTTGTTGTTGTTTATTTGACATTGTTATTGTTGTTTATTTGACGTTGTTTTTATTATTTGACGTTGTTGTTGTTGTTGTTATTGTTGTTGTTGTTGTTGTTTATTTGACGTTGTTGTTGTTGTTGTTGTTATTGTTGTTGTTTATTTGACGTTGTTGTTGTTGTTGTTTATTTGACGTTGTTGTTGTTGTTTATTTGACGTTGTTGTTGTTGTTGTTGTTTATTTGACGTTGTTGTTGTGAATGTTTATTTGACATTGTTGTTCTTGTTGTTTATTTGACATTGTTGTTGTTGTTTATTTGACGTTGTTGTTGTTGTTGTTTATTTGACGTTGTTGTTGTTGTTTATTTGACGTAGTTGTTGTTGTATTTATTTGACGTTGTTGTTTATTTTACGGTGTTGTTGTAGTTGTTGTTTATTTGACGTTGTTGTTGTTATTTATTTGACGTTGTTGTTGTTGTTGTTTATTTGACGTTGTTGTTGTTATTGACGTTGTTGGTGTTGTTTGATTATTTGACATTGTTGTCGTTATTGTTGTTGTTGTTGTTTATTTGACTTTGTTGTTGTTGTTGTTTATTTGACGTTGTTGTTGTTGTTTATTTGACGTTGTTGTTGTTGTTTATTTGACGTTGTTGTTGTAGTTGTTGTTGTTGTTTATTTGACATTGTTTTTGTTGTTTATTTGACGTTGTTGTTGTTGTTTATTTGACGTTGTTGTTGTTGTTTATTTGACGTTGTTGTTGTTGTTGTTGACGTTGTTATTGTTGTTGTTTATTTGACGTTGTTGTTGTTGACGTTGTTGTTGTTGTTGACGTTGTTGTTGTTGTTGTTTATTTGACGTTGTTGTTGTTGTTGACGGTGTTGTTGTTGTTGTTTATTTGACATTGTTGTTGTTGTTGTTGACGTTGTTGTTGTTGTTGTTGTTTTTGTTTATTTGACGTTGTTGTTGTTGTTGTTGTTGTTGTTGGTTACTTGACGTTGTTGTTGTTGTTTATTTGACGTTATTGTTGTTGACGTTGTTGTTGTTGTTGTTTATTTGACGTTGTTGTTGTTGTTGTTGTTGTTGTTTATTTGACGTAGTTGTTGTTGTTTATTTGACGTTGTTGTTGTTGTTTATTTGACGTTGTTGTTGTTGTTATTGTTGTTGTTGTTTATTTGACGTTGTTGTTGTTGTTGTTTATTTGACGTTGTTGTTGTTGTTTATTTGACGTTGTTGTTGTAGTTGTTGTTATTTATTTAACGTTGTTGTTGTTGTTGTTTATTTGACGTTGTTGTTGTTATTGTTTATTTGACGTTGTTGTTGTTGTTGTTTATTTGACGTTGTTGTTGTTGTTGTTTATTTGACGTTGTTGTTGTTGTTTAATTGACGCTGTTGTTATTGTTGTTTATTTGACGTTGTTATTGTTATTTGACGTTGTTGTTGTTGTTGTTATTGTTGTTGTTGTTGTTGTTTATTTGATGTTGTTGTTGTTGTTGTTTATTTGATGTTGTTGTTGTTGTTGTTGTTTATTTGACGTTGTTGTTGTTGTTTATTTGATGTTGTTGTTGTTGTTTCTTCGACGTTGTTGTTATTGTTGTTGACGTTGTTGTTGTTGTTGTTGTTTATTTGACGTTGTTGTTGTTGTTGTTGTTGTTTATTTGACGTTGTTGTTGTTGTTGACGTTGTTGTTGTTGTTGTTATTTATTTGACGTTGTTGTTGTTGATGTTATTGTTGTTGTTGTTTATTTGACGTTGTTGTTGTTGTTTATTTGACGTTGTTGTTGTTGTTTATTTGACATTGTTGTTGTTATTGTTTATTTGACGTTGTTGTTGTTGTTTATTTGACGTTGTTGTTGTTGTTGTTGGTGACGTTGTTGTTGTTGTTGTTTATTTGACGTTGTTGTTGTTGTTGTTTATTTGACGTTGTTGTTGTTGTTTATTTGACGTAGTTGTTGTTGTATTTATTTGACGTTGTTGTTGTTGTTGTTGTTTATTTGACGGTGTTGTTGTAGTTGTTGTTTATTTGACGTTGTTGTTGTTATTTATTTGACGTTGTTGTTGTTGTTATTTATTTGACGTTGTTGTTGTTGTTGACGTTGTTGGTGTTGTTGTTTATTTGACATTGTTGTCGTTATTGTTGTTGTTGTTGTTTATTTGACTTCGTTGTTGTTGTTGTTTATTTGACGTTGTTGTTGTTGTTTATTTGACGTTGTTGTTGTTGTTGTTTATTTGACGTTGTTGTTGTTGTTGTTTATTTGACATTGTTATTGTTGTTTATTTGACGTTGTTTTTGTTATTTGACGTTGTTGTTGTTGTTGACGTTGTTGGTGTTGTTGTTTATTTGACGTTGTTGTTGTTGTTGTTGTTGTTGTTATTGTTGTTGTTTATTTGACGTTGTTGTTGTTGTTGTTGTTTATTTGACGTTGTTGTTGTTGTTTATTTGACGTTGTTGTTGTTGTTGTTTATTTGACGTTGTTGTTGTGAATGTTTATTTGACATTGCTGTTCTTGTTGTTTATTTGACATTGTTGTTGTTGTTTATTTGACGTTGTTGTTGTTGTTGTTTATTTGACGTTGTTGTTGTTGTTTATTTGACGTTGTTGTTGTATTTATTTGACGTTGTTGTTGTTGTTTATTTGACGGTGTTGTTGTTGTTATTTATTTGACGTTGTTGTTGTTATTTATTTGACGTTGTTGTTGTTGTTGTTGTTGTTGTTTATTTGACGTTGTTGTTGTTGTTGACGTTGTTGGTGTTGTTTGATTATTTGACATTGTTGTCGTTATTGTTGTTGTTGTTGTTTATTTGACTTTGTTGTTGTTGTTGTTTATTTGACGTTGTTATTGTTGTTTATTTGACGTTGTTGTTGTTGTTGTTTATTTGACGTTGTTGTTGTAGTTGTTGTTGTTGTTTATTTGACATTGTTTTTGTTGTTTATTTAACGCTGTTGTTGTTGTTATTGTTGTTGTTGTTGTTGTTGTTGTTATTTATTTGACGTTGTTGTTGT
>OX451740.1:452351096-452363596 GCA_948472305.1 Vicia faba
TTGTTGTTGTTGTTTATTTGACGTTGTTGTTGTTGTTGACGTTGTTGGTGTTGTTTGATTATTTGACATTGTTGTCGTTATTGTTGTTGTTGTTGTTGTTTATTTGACTTTGTTGTTGTTGTTGTTGTTTATTTGACGTCGTTGTTGTTGTTTATTTGACGTTGTTGTTGTTGTTGTTGTTTATTTGACGTTGTTGTTGTTGTTGTTTATTTGACATTGTTATTGTTGTTTATTTGACGTTGTTTTTGTTATTTGACGTTGTTGTTGTTGTTGACGTTGTTGGTGTTGTTATTTATTTAACGTTGTTGTTGTTGTTGTTTATTTGACGTTGTTGTTGTTATTGTTTATTTGACGTTGTTGTTGTTGTTGTTTATTTGACGTTGTTGTTGTTGTTGTTTATTTGACGTTGTTGTTGTTGTTGTTTAATTGACGCTGTTGTTATTGTTGTTTATTTGACGTTGTTGTTGTTATTTGACGTTGTTGTTGTTGTTGTTATTGTTGTTGTTGTTGTTGTTTATTTAATGTTGTTGTTGTTGTTGTTGTTTATTTGATTTTGTTGTTGTTGTTTATTTGACGTTGTTGTTGTTGTTTATTTGATGTTGTTGTTGTTGTTTATTTGACGTTGTTGTTGTTGTTTATTTGATGTTGTTGTTGTTGTTTCTTTGACGTTGTTGTTGTTGTTGACGTTGTTGTTGTTGTTGTTGTTTATTTGACGTTGTTGTTGTTGTTGTTGTTTATTTGACGTTGTTGTTGTTGTTGACGTTGTTGTTGTTGTTTATTTGACGTTGTTGGTGTTGTTGTTTATTTGACATTGTTGTCGTTATTGTTGTTGTTGTTGTTTATTTGACGTTGTTGTTGTTGTTGTTGTTTATTTGACGTTGTTGTTGTTGTTTATTTGACGTTGTTGTTGTTGTTGTTTATTTGACGTTGTTGTTGTTGTTGTTTATTTGACGTTGTTGTTGTTGTTATTGTTTATTTGACGTTGTTGTTGTTGTTGTTGTTTATTTGACATTGTTATTGTTGTTTATTTGACGTTGTTTTTGTTATTTGACGTTGTTGTTGTTGTTGACGTTGTTGGTGTTGTTGTTTATTTGACGTTGTTGTTGTTGTTGTTGTTGTTATTGTTGTTGTTTATTTGACGTTGTTGTTGTTGTTGTTGTTGTTGTTGTTGTTTATTTGACGTTGTTGTTGTTGTTTATTTGACGTTGTTGTTGTTGTTGTTATTTATTTGACGTTGTTGTTGTTAATATTTATTTGACATTGTTGTTCTTGTTGTTTATTTGACATTGTTGTTGTTGTTTATTTGACGTTGTTGTTGTTGTTGTTTATTTGACGTTGTTGTTGTTGTTGACGTTGTTGGTGTTGTTATTGTTTATTTGACGTTGTTGTTGTTGTTGTTGTTTATTTGACGTAGTTGTTGTTGTTGACGTTGTTGTTGTTGTTGTTGTTGTTGTTTATTTGATGTTTTTGTTGTTGTTGATGTTGTTGTTGTTTTTGTTGTTGTTTATTTGACGTTGTTATTGTTGTTGTTGTTTATTTGACGGTGTTGTTGTAGTTGTTGTTTATTTGACGTTGTTGTTGTTGTTGTTGTTATTGTTGTTGTTGTTCTTAATTTGACGTTGTTGTTGTTGTTGTTTATTTGACGTTGTTGTTGTAGTTGTTGTTGTTGTTTATTTGACATTGTTTTTGTTGTTTATTTGACGTTGTTGTTGTTGTTTATTTGACGTTGTTGTTGTTGTTTATTTGACATTGTTGTTGTTGTTGTTGACGTTGTTATTGTTGTTGTTTATTTGACGTTGTTGTTGTTGACGTTGTTGTTGTTGTTGACGTTGTTGTTGTTGTTGTTTATTTGACATTGTTGTTGTTGTTGTTGACGGTGTTGTTGTTGTTGTTTATTTGACATTGTTGTTTTTGTTGTTGTTGTTGACGTTGTTGTTGTTGTTGTTGTTGTTTATTTGACGTTGTTGTTGTTGTTGTTGTTGTTGTTTACTTGACGTTGTTGTTGTTGTTTATTTGACGTTATTGTTGTTGACGTTGTTATTGTTGTTGTTTATTTGACGTTGTTCTTGTTGTTGTTGTTGTTGTTGTTTATTTGACGTAGTTGTTGTTGTTTATTTGACGTTGTTGTTGTTGTTGTTTATTTGACGTTGTTGTTGTTGTTATTGTTGTTGTTGTTTATTTGACGTTGTTGTTGTTGTTGTTTATTTGACGTTGTTGTTGTTTATTTGACGTTGTTGTTGTAGTTGTTGTTATTTATTTAACGTTGTGGTTGTTGTTGTTTATTTGACGTTGTTGTTGTTATTGTTTATTTGACTTTGTTGTTGTTGTTGTTTATTTGACGTTGTTGTTGTTGTTGTTTATTTGACATTGTTGTTGTTGTTTAATTGACGCTGTTGTTATTGTTGTTTATTTGACGTTGTTGTTGTTATTTGACGTTGTTGTTGTTGTTATTGTTGTTGTTGTTGGTGTTTATTTGATGTTGTTGTTGTTGTTTATTTGATGTTGTTGTTGTTGTTTATTTGACGTTGTTGTTGTTGTTTATTTGATGTTGTTGTTGTTGTTTCTTTGACGTTGTTGTTGTTGTTGTTGACGTTGTTGTTGTTGTTGTTGTTGTTTATTTGACGTTGTTGTTGTTGTTGTTGTTTATTTGACGTTGTTGTTGTTGTTGACATTGTTGATGTTGTTGTTATTTATTTGACGTTGTTGTTGTTGATGTTATTGTTGTTGTTGTTTATTTGACGTTGTTGTTGTTGTTTATTTGAAGTTGTTGTTGTTGTTTATTTGACATTGTTGTTGTTATTGTTTATTTGACGTTGTTGTTGTTGTTTATTTGACGTTGTTGTTGTTGTTGTTGGTGACGTTGTTGTTGTTGTTGTTGTTTATTTGACGTTGTTGTTGTTGTTGTTTATTTGACGTTGTTGTTGTTGTTTATTTGACGTTGTTGTTGTTGTATTTATTTGACGTTGTTGTTGTTGTTGTTTATTTGACGGTGTTGTTGTAGTTGTTGTTTATTTGACGTTGTTGTTGTTATTTATTTGACGTTGTTGTTGTTGTTGTTATTTATTTGACGTTGTTGTTGTTGTTGACATTGTTGGTGTTGTTGTTTATTTGACATTGTTGTCGTTATTGTTGTTGTTGTTGTTTATTTGACTTTGTTGTTGTTGTTGTTTATTTGACGTTGTTGTTGTTGTTTATTTGACGTTGTTGTTGTTGTTGTTTATTTGACGTTGTTGTTGTTGTTGTTTATTTGACATTGTTATTGTTGTTTATTTGACGTTGTTTTTGTTATTTGACGTTGTTGTTGTTGTTGACGTTGTTGGTGTTGTTGTTTATTTGACGTTGTTGTTGTTGTTGTTGTTATTGTTGTTGTTTATTTGACGTTGTTGTTCTTGTTGTTGTTTATTTGACGTTGTTGTTGTTGTTTATTTGACGTTGTTGTTGTTGTTGTTTATTTGACGTTGTTGTTGTGAATGTTTATTTGACATTGTTGTTCTTGTTGTTTATTTGACATTGTTGTTGTTGTTTATTTGACGTTGTTGTTGTTGTTGTTGTTTATTTGACGTTGTTGTTGTTGTTTATTTGACGTAGTTGTTGTTGTATTTATTTGACGTTGTTGTTGTTGTTGTTTATTTGACGGTGTTGTTGTAGTTGTTGTTTATTTGACGTTGTTGTTGTTATTTATTTGACGTTGTTGTTGTTGTTGTTTATTTGACGTTGTTGTTGTTGTTGACGTTGTTGGTGTTGTTTGATTATTTGACATTGTTGTCGTTATTGTTGTTGTTGTTGTTGTTTATTTGACTTTGTTGTTGTTGTTGTTTATTTGACGTCGTTGTTGTTGTTTATTTGACGTTGTTGTTGTTGTTGTTGTTTATTTGACGTTGTTGTTGTTGTTGTTTATTTGACATTGTTATTGTTGTTTATTTGACGTTGTTTTTGTTATTTGACGTTGTTGTTGTTGTTGACGTTGTTGGTGTTGTTATTTATTTAACGTTGTTGTTGTTGTTGTTTATTTGACGTTGTTGTTGTTATTGTTTATTTGACGTTGTTGTTGTTGTTGTTTATTTGACGTTGTTGTTGTTGTTGTTTATTTGACGTTGTTGTTGTTGTTGTTTAATTGACGCTGTTGTTATTGTTGTTTATTTGACGTTGTTGTTGTTATTTGACGTTGTTGTTGTTGTTGTTATTGTTGTTGTTGTTGTTGTTTATTTGATGTTGTTGTTGTTGTTGTTGTTTATTTGATTTTGTTGTTGTTGTTTATTTGACGTTGTTGTTGTTGTTTATTTGATGTTGTTGTTGTTGTTTATTTGACGTTGTTGTTGTTGTTTATTTGATGTTGTTGTTGTTGTTTCTTTGACGTTGTTGTTGTTGTTGACGTTGTTGTTGTTGTTGTTGTTTATTTGACGTTGTTGTTGTTGTTGTTGTTTATTTGACGTTGTTGTTGTTGTTGACGTTGTTGTTGTTGTTTATTTGACGTTGTTGGTGTTGTTGTTTATTTGACATTGTTGTCGTTATTGTTGTTGTTGTTGTTTATTTGACGTTGTTGTTGTTGTTGTTGTTTATTTGACGTTGTTGTTGTTGTTTATTTGACGTTGTTGTTGTTGTTGTTTATTTGACGTTGTTGTTGTTGTTGTTTATTTGACGTTGTTGTTGTTGTTATTGTTTATTTGACGTTGTTGTTGTTGTTGTTTATTTGACATTGTTATTGTTATTTATTTGACGTTGTTTTTGTTATTTGACGTTGTTGTTGTTGACGTTGTTGGTGTTGTTGTTTATTTGACGTTGTTGTTGTTGTTGTTGTTATTGTTGTTGTTTATTTGACGTTGTTGTTGTTGTTGTTGTTGTTGTTGTTGTTTATTTGACGTTGTTGTTGTTGTTTATTTGACGTTGTTGTTGTTGTTGTTATTTATTTGACGTTGTTGTTGTTAATATTTATTTGACATTGTTGTTCTTGTTGTTTATTTGACATTGTTGTTGTTGTTTATTTGACGTTGTTGTTGTTGTTGTTTATTTGACGTTGTTGTTGTTGACGTTGTTGTTGTTGTTATTGTTTATTTGACGTTGTTGTTGTTGTTGTTTATTTGACGTAGTTGTTGTTGTTGACGTTGTTGTTGTTGTTGTTGTTGTTGTTTATTTGATGTTTTTGTTGTTGTTGATGTTGTTGTTGTTTTTGTTGTTGTTTATTTGACGTTGTTATTGTTGTTGTTGTTTATTTGACGGTGTTGTTGTAGTTGTTGTTTATTTGACGTTGTTGTTGTTGTTGTTGTTGTTGTTATTGTTGTTGTTGTTCTTAATTTGACGTTGTTGTTGTTGTTGTTTATTTGACGTTGTTGTTGTAGTTGTTGTTGTTGTTTATTTGACATTGTTTTTGTTGTTTATTTGACGTTGTTGTTGTTGTTTATTTGACGTTGTTGTTGTTGTTTATTTGACATTGTTGTTGTTGTTGTTGTTGACGTTGTTATTGTTGTTGTTTATTTAACGTTGTTGTTGTTGACGTTGTTGTTGTTGTTGACATTGTTGTTGTTGTTGTTTATTTGACGTTGTTGTTGTTGTTGTTGACGGTGTTGTTGTTGTTGTTTATTTGACATTGTTGTTGTTGTTGTTGTTGTTGACGTTGTTGTTGTTGTTGTTTTTTATTTGACGTTGTTGTTGTTGTTGTTGTTTTGACGTTATTGTTGTTGACGTTGTTGTTGTTGTTGTTTATTTGACGTTGTTGTTGTTGTTGTTTATTTGACGTAGTTGTTGTTGTTTATTTGACGTTGTTGTTGTTGTTGTTTATTTGACGTTGTTGTTGTTGTTATTGTTGTTGTTGTTTATTTGACGTTGTTGTTGTTGTTGTTGTTTATTTGACGTTGTTGTTGTAGTTGTTGTTATTTATTTAACGTTGTGGTTGTTGTTGTTTATTTGACGTTGTTGTTGTTATTGTTTATTTGACGTTGTTGTTGTTGTTGTTTATTTGACGTTGTTGTTGTTGTTGTTTATTTGACGTTGTTGTTGTTGTTTAATTGACGCTGTTGTTATTGTTGTTTATTTGACGTTGTTGTTGTTATTTGACGTTGTTGTTGTTGTTGTTATTGTTGTTGTTGTTGTTTATTTGATGTTGTTGTTGTTGTTTATTTGATATTGTTGTTGTTGTTGTTTATTTGACGTTGTTGTTGTTGTTTATTTGATGTTGTTGTTGTTGTTTCTTTGACGTTGTTGTTGTTGTTGTTGACGTTGTTGTTGTTGTTGTTGTTGTTTATTTGACGTTGTTGTTGTTGTTGTTGTTTATTTGACGTTGTTGTTGTTGTTGACGTTGTTGTTGTTATTTATTTGACGTTGTTGTTGTTGATGTTATTGTTGTTGTTGTTTATTTGACGTTGTTGTTGTTGTTTATTTGACGTTGTTGTTGTTGTTTATTTGACATTGTTGTTGTTATTGTTTATTTGACGTTGTTGTTGTTGTTGTTTATTTGACGTTGTTGTTGTTGTTGTTGGTGACGTTGTTGTTGTTGTTGTTGTTGTTTATTTGACGTTGTTGTTGTTGTTGTCTATTTGACGTTGTTGTTGTTGTTTATTTGACGTAGTTGTTGTTGTATTTATTTGACGTTGTTGTTGTTGTTGTTTATTTGACGGTGTTGTTGTAGTTGTTGTTTATTTGACGTTGTTGTTGTTATTTATTTGACGTTGTTGTTGTTGTTATTTATTTGACGTTGTTGTTGTTGTTGACGTTGTTGGTGTTGTTGTTTATTTGACATTGTTGTCGTTATTGTTGTTGTTGTTGTTTATTTGACTTTATTGTTGTTGTTGTTTATTTGACGTTGTTGTTGTTGTTTATTTGACGTTGTTGTTGTTGTTGTTTATTTGACGTTGTTGTTGTTGTTGTTTATTTGACATTGTTATTGTTGTTTATTTGACGTTGTTTTTGTTATTTGACGTTGTTGTTGTTGTTGACGTTGTTGGTGTTGTTGTTTATTTGACGTTGTTGTTGTTGTTGTTGTTGTTGTTATTGTTGTTGTTTATTTGACGTTGTTGTTGTTGTTGTTTATTTGACGTTGTTGTTGTTGTTTATTTGACGTTGTTGTTGTTGTTGTTGTTTATTTGACGTTGTTGTTGTGAATGTTTATTTGACATTGTTGTTGTTGTTATTTATTTGACATTGTTGTTGTTGTTTATTTGACGTTGTTGTTGTGGTTGTTTATTTG
Organism: Vicia faba; assembly: GCA_948472305.1. NCBI lineage: Eukaryota > Viridiplantae > Streptophyta > Magnoliopsida > Fabales > Fabaceae > Vicia > Vicia faba. The sequence continues at coordinate 452,358,277 of OX451740.1, forward strand.
ACGTTGTTGTTGTTGTTTATTTGACGTAGTTGTTGTTGTATTTATTTGACGTTGTTGTTGTTTTTGTTGTTTATTTGACGGTGTTGTTGTAGTTGTTGTTTATTTGACGTTGTTGTTGTTATTTATTTGACGTTGTTGTTGTTGTTGTTTATTTGACGTTGTTGTTGTTGTTGACGTTGTTGGTGTTGTTTGATTATTTGACATTGTTGTCGTTATTGTTGTTGTTGTTGTTTATTTGACTTTGTTGTTGTTGTTGTTGTTTATTTGACGTTGTTGTTGTTGTTTATTTGACGTTGTTGTTGTTGTTTATTTGACGTTGTTGTTGTTGTTGTTTATTTGACGTAGTTGTTGTTGTTTATTTGACGTTGTTGTTGTTGTTGTTTATTTGACGTTGTTGTTGTTGTTATTGTTGTTGTTGTTTATTTGACGTTGTTGTTGTTGTTGTTTATTTGACGTTGTTGTTGTAGTTGTTGTTATTTATTTAACGTTGTGGTTGTTGTTGTTTATTTGACGTTGTTGTTGTTATTGTTTATTTGACGTTGTTGTTGTTGTTGTTTATTTGACGTTGTTGTTGTTGTTGTTTATTTGACGTTGTTGTTGTTGTTTAATTGACGCTGTTGTTATTGTTGTTTATTTGACGTTGTTGTTGTTATTTGACGTTGTTGTTGTTGTTTATTTGACGTTGTTGTTGTTGTTTATTTGACATTGTTGTTGTTGTTGTTGTTGACGTTGTTATTGTTGTTGTTTATTTAACGTTGTTGTTGTTGACGTTGTTGTTGTTGTTGACGTTGTTGTTGTTGTTGTTTATTTGACGTTGTTGTTGTTGTTGTTGACGGTGTTGTTGTTGTTGTTTATTTGACATTGTTGTTGTTGTTGTTGTTGTTGACGTTGTTGTTGTTGTTGTTTTTTATTTGACGTTGTTGTTGTTGTTGTTGTTTTGACGTTATTGTTGTTGACGTTGTTGTTGTTGTTGTTTATTTGACGTTGTTGTTGTTGTTGTTTATTTGACGTAGTTGTTGTTGTTTATTTGACGTTGTTGTTGTTGTTGTTTATTTGACGTTGTTGTTGTTGTTATTGTTGTTGTTGTTTATTTGACGTTGTTGTTGTTGTTGTTGTTTATTTGACGTTGTTGTTGTAGTTGTTGTTATTTATTTAACGTTGTGGTTGTTGTTGTTTATTTGACGTTGTTGTTGTTATTGTTTATTTGACGTTGTTGTTGTTGTTGTTTATTTGACGTTGTTGTTGTTGTTGTTTATTTGACGTTGTTGTTGTTGTTTAATTGACGCTGTTGTTATTGTTGTTTATTTGACGTTGTTGTTGTTATTTGACGTTGTTGTTGTTGTTGTTATTGTTGTTGTTGTTGTTGTTTATTTGATGTTGTTGTTGTTGTTTATTTGATATTGTTGTTGTTGTTGTTTATTTGACGTTGTTGTTGTTGTTTATTTGATGTTGTTGTTGTTGTTTCTTTGACGTTGTTGTTGTTGTTGTTGACGTTGTTGTTGTTGTTGTTGTTGTTTATTTGACGTTGTTGTTGTTGTTGTTGTTTATTTGACGTTGTTGTTGTTGTTGACGTTGTTGTTGTTATTTATTTGACGTTGTTGTTGTTGATGTTATTGTTGTTGTTGTTTATTTGACGTTGTTGTTGTTGTTTATTTGACGTTGTTGTTGTTGTTTATTTGACATTGTTGTTGTTATTGTTTATTTGACGTTGTTGTTGTTGTTGTTTATTTGACGTTGTTGTTGTTGTTGTTGGTGACGTTGTTGTTGTTGTTGTTGTTGTTTATTTGACGTTGTTGTTGTTGTTGTCTATTTGACGTTGTTGTTGTTGTTTATTTGACGTAGTTGTTGTTGTATTTATTTGACGTTGTTGTTGTTGTTGTTTATTTGACGGTGTTGTTGTAGTTGTTGTTTATTTGACGTTGTTGTTGTTATTTATTTGACGTTGTTGTTGTTGTTATTTATTTGACGTTGTTGTTGTTGTTGACGTTGTTGGTGTTGTTGTTTATTTGACATTGTTGTCGTTATTGTTGTTGTTGTTGTTTATTTGACTTTATTGTTGTTGTTGTTTATTTGACGTTGTTGTTGTTGTTTATTTGACGTTGTTGTTGTTGTTGTTTATTTGACGTTGTTGTTGTTGTTGTTTATTTGACATTGTTATTGTTGTTTATTTGACGTTGTTTTTGTTATTTGACGTTGTTGTTGTTGTTGACGTTGTTGGTGTTGTTGTTTATTTGACGTTGTTGTTGTTGTTGTTGTTGTTGTTATTGTTGTTGTTTATTTGACGTTGTTGTTGTTGTTGTTTATTTGACGTTGTTGTTGTTGTTTATTTGACGTTGTTGTTGTTGTTGTTGTTTATTTGACGTTGTTGTTGTGAATGTTTATTTGACATTGTTGTTGTTGTTATTTATTTGACATTGTTGTTGTTGTTTATTTGACGTTGTTGTTGTGGTTGTTTATTTGACGTTGTTGTTGTTGTTTATTTGACGTAGTTGTTGTTGTATTTATTTGACGTTGTTGTTGTTTTTGTTGTTTATTTGACGGTGTTGTTGTAGTTGTTGTTTATTTGACGTTGTTGTTGTTATTTATTTGACGTTGTTGTTGTTGTTGTTTATTTGACGTTGTTGTTGTTGTTGACGTTGTTGGTGTTGTTTGATTATTTGACATTGTTGTCGTTATTGTTGTTGTTGTTGTTTATTTGACTTTGTTGTTGTTGTTGTTGTTTATTTGACGTTGTTGTTGTTGTTTATTTGACGTTGTTGTTGTTGTTGTTTATTTGACGTTGTTGTTGTTGTTGTTTATTTGACGTAGTTGTTGTTGTTTATTTGACGTTGTTGTTGTTGTTTATTTGACGTTGTTGTTGTTGTTATTGTTGTTGTTGTTTATTTGACGTTGTTGTTGTTGTTGTTTATTTGACGTTGTTGTTGTAGTTGTTGTTATTTATTTAACGTTGTGGTTGTTGTTGTTTATTTGACGTTGTTGTTGTTATTGTTTATTTGACGTTGTTGTTGTTGTTGTTTATTTGACGTTGTTGTTGTTGTTGTTTATTTGACGTTGTTGTTGTTGTTTAATTGACGCTGTTGTTATTGTTGTTTATTTGATGTTGTTGTTGTTATTTGACGTTGTTGTTGTTGTTGTTATTGTTGTTGTTGTTGGTGTTTATTTGATGTTGTTGTTGTTGTTTATTTGATGTTGTTGTTGTTGTTGTTTATTTGACGTTGTTGTTATTATTTATTTGATGTTGTTGTTGTTGTTTCTTTGACGTTGTTGTTGTTGTTGTTGACGTTGTTGTTGTTGTTGTTGTTGTTTATTTGACGTTGTTGTTGTTATTGTTTATTTGACGTTGTTGTTGTTGTTGACGTTGTTGTTGTTATTTATTTGACGTTGTTGTTGTTGATGTTATTGTTGTTGTTGTTTATTTGACGTTGTTGTTGTTGTTTATTTGACGTTGTTGTTGTTGTTTATTTGACATTGTTGTTGTTATTGTTTATTTGACGTTGTTGTTGTTGTTTATTTGACGTTGTTGTTGTTGTTGTTGGTGACGTTGTTGTTGTTGTTGTTGTTTATTTGACGTTGTTGTTGTTGTTGTCTATTTGACGTTGTTGTTGTTGTTTATTTGACGTAGTTGTTGTTGTATTTATTTGACGTTGTTGTTGTTGTTGTTTATTTGACGGTGTTGTTGTAGTTGTTGTTTATTTGACGTTGTTGTTGTTATTTATTTGACGTTGTTGTTGTTGTTATTTATTTGACGTTGTTGTTGTTGTTGACGTTGTTGGTGTTGTTGTTTATTTGACATTGTTGTCGTTATTGTTGTTGTTGTTGTTTATTTGACTTTGTTGTTGTTGTTGTTGTTTATTTGACGTTGTTGTTGTTGTTTATTTGACGTTGTTGTTGTTGTTGTTTATTTGACGTTGTTGTTGTTGTTGTTTATTTGACATTGTTATTGTTGTTTATTTGACGTTGTTTTTGTTATTTGACGTTGTTGTTGTTGTTGACGTTGTTGGTGTTGTTGTTTATTTGACGTTGTTGTTGTTGTTGTTGTTGTTATTGTTGTTGTTTATTTGACGTTGTTGTTGTTGTTGTTTATTTGACGTTGTTGTTGTTGTTTATTTGACGTTGTTGTTGTTGTTGTTGTTTATTTGACGTTGTTGTTGTGAATGTTTATTTGACATTGTTGTTGTTGTTGTTTATTTGACATTGTTGTTGTTGTTTATTTGACGTTGTTGTTGTTGTTGTTTATTTGACGTTGTTGTTGTTGTTTATTTGGCGTAGTTGTTGTTGTATTTATTTGACGTTGTTGTTGTTGTTGTTGTTTATTTGACGGTGTTGTTGTAGTTGTTGTTTATTTGACGTTGTTGTTGTTATTTATTTGACGTTGTTGTTGTTGTTGTTTATTTGACGTTGTTGTTGTTGTTGACGTTGTTGGTGTTGTTTGATTATTTGACATTGTTGTCGTTATTGTTGTTGTTGTTGTTTATTTGACTTTGTTGTTGTTGTTGTTGTTTATTTGACGTTGTTGTTGTTGTTTATTTGACGTTGTTGTTGTTGTTGTTGTTTATTTGACGTTGTTGTTGTTGTTGTTGTTTATTTGACATTGTTATTGTTGTTTATTTGACGTTGCTTTTGTTATTTGACGTTGTTGTTGTTGTTGACGTTGTTGGTGTTGTTATTTATTTAACGTTGTTGTTGTTGTTGTTGTTGTTTATTTGACGTTGTTGTTGTTATTGTTTATTTGACGTTGTTGTTGTTGTTGTTTATTTGACGTTGTTGTTGTTGTTGTTTATTTGACGTTGTTGTTGTTGTTTAATTGACGTTGTTGTTATTGTTGTTTATTTGACGTTGTTGTTGTTATTTGACGTTGTTGTTGTTGTTGTTATTGTTGTTGTTGTTGTTGTTTATTTGATGTTGTTGTTGTTGTTGTTGTTTATTTGATGTTGTTGTTGTTGTTGTTTATTTGACGTTGTTGTTGTTGTTTATTTGATGTTGTTGTTGTTGTTTCTTTGACGTTGTTGTTGTTGTTGTTGACGTTGTTGTTGTTGTTGTTGTTTATTTGACGTTGTTGTTGTTGATGTTATTGTTGTTGTTGTTTATTTGACGTTGTTGTTGTTGTTTATTTGACGTTGTTGTTGTTGTTGTTTATTTGACATTGTTGTTGTTATTGTTTATTTGACGTTGTTGTTGTTGTTTATTTGACGTTGTTGTTGTTGTTGTTGGTGACGTTGTTGTTGTTGTTGTTGTTGTTTATTTGACGTTGTTGTTGTTGTTGTTTATTTGACGTTGTTGTTGTTGTTTATTTGACGTAGTTGTTGTTGTATTTATTTGA
>OX451740.1:452368596-452391096 GCA_948472305.1 Vicia faba
TTTGACGTAATTGTTGTTGTTGGTGTTGTTGTTGTTGTTGTTTATTTGATGTTATTGTTGTTGTAATTTATTTGTCATTGTTAATGTTTTTGACGTTGTTGTTGTTGTTTTTGTTGTTTATTTGATGTTGTTGTTGTTGAAGTTGTTGGTGTTGTTGTTTATTTGACGTTGTTGTTGTTGTTGTTTACTTGACGTTGTTTTAGTTATTGTTGTTTATTTGACGTTGTTGTTGTTGTTTATTTGACGTTGTTGTTGTTGTTTATTTGACGTTGTTGTTGACATTGTTGTTGTTTATGTTATTGTTTATTTGACGTTGTTGTTGTTGTTTATTTCACGTAGTTGTTGTTGTTGACGTTGTTGTTGGTTTTGTTGTTGTTTATTTGACGTTTTTGTTGTTGTTGATGTTGTTGTTGTTGTTGTTTATTTGACTTTGTTGTTGTTGTTTATTTGACGTTGTTGTTGTTGTTTATTTGACGTTGTTGTTGTTGTTTATTTGACGTTGTTGTTGTTGTTGTTGTTTATTTGACATTGTTGTTGTTGTTGTTTATTTGACGTTGTTGTTGTTGTTGTTTATTTGTCGTTGTTGTTGTTATTTCATTGAAGTTGTTGTTGTTGTTGTTGATGTTGTTGTTGTTGTTGTTGTTGTTTATTTGACGTTGTTGTTGTTGTTGTTGTTTATTTGACGTTGTTGGTTTTGTAGACATTGTTGTTGTTTATTTGACGTTGTTGGTTTTGTAGACGTTGTTGTTGTTGTTATTTATTTGACGTTGTTGTTGTTGATGTTATTGTTGTTGTTGTTGTTTATTTGACGTTGCTGTTATTGTTTATTTGACATTGTTGTTGTTATTGTTTATTTGACGTTGTTGTTGTTGTTTATTTGACGTTGTTGTTGTTGTTGTTGGTGAGGTTGTTGTTGTTGTTGTTGTTTACTTGACGTTGTTGTTGTTGTTTACTTGACGTTGTTGTTGTTGTTTATTTGACGTTGTTGTTGTTGTTGTTTATTTGACGTAGTTGTTGTTGTTGACGTTGTTGTTGTTGTTGTTTATTTGACGTTTTTGTTGTTGTTGATGTTGTTGTTGTTTATTTGACGTTGTTGTTGTTGTTTATTTGACGTTGTTGTTGTTGTTGTTGTTATTGTTGTTGTTGTTTAGTTGACGTTGTTGTTGTTGTTGTTGTTGTTTATTTGACGTTGTTGTTGTTTATTTGACGTTGTTGTTGTTGTTTAATTGACGCTGTTGTTATTGTTGTTTATTTGACGTTGTTGTTGTTATTTGACGTTGTTGTTGTTGTTGTTGTTGTTATTGTTGTTGTTGTTGTTGTTGTTGTTGTTTATTTGATGTTGTTGTTGTTGTTGTTTATTTGATGTTGTTGTTGTTGTTGTTTATTTGACGTTGTTGTTGTTGTTTATTTGACGTTGTTGTTGTTGTTTCATTGACGTTGTTGTTGTTGTTGACGTTGTTGTTGTTGTTGTTGTTGTTTATTTGACGTTGTTGTTGTTGTTGTTGTTTATTTGACGTTGTTGTTGTTGTTGACGTTGTTGTTGTTGTTATTTATTTGACGTTGTTGTTGTTGATGTTATTGTTGTTGTTGTTGTTTATTTGACGTTGTTGTTGTTATTTATTTGACGTTGTTGTTGTTGTTGTTTATTTGACATTGTTGTTGTTATTGTTTATTTGACGTTGTTGTTGTTGTTTATTTGACGTTGTTGTTGTTGTTGTTATTGGTGACGTTGTTGTTGTTGTTGTTGTTGTTTATTTGACGTTGTTGTTGTTGTTGTTGTTTATTTGACGTTGTTGTTGTTGTTTATTTGACGTAGTTGTTGTTGTATTTATTTGACGTTGTTGTTGTTGTTTATTTGACGGTGTTGTTGTAGTTGTTGTTTATTTGACGTTGTTGTTGTTATTTATTTGACGTTGTTGTTGTTGTTGTTTATTTGACGTTGTTGTTGTTGTTGACGTTGTTGGTGTTGTTGTTTATTTGACATTGTTGTCGTTATTGTTGTTGTAGTTGTTTATTTGACGTTGTTGTTGTTGTTGTTGTTTATTTGACGTTGTTGTTGTTGTTTATTTGACGTTGTTGTTTATTTGACGTTGTTGTTGTTGTTATTGTTTATTTGACGTTGTTGTTGTTGTTGTTGTTGTTGTTGTTTATTTGACATTGTTATTGTTGTTTATTTGACGTTGTTTTTGTTATTTGACGTTGTTGTTGTTGTTGACGTTGTTGGCGTTGTTGTTTATTTGACGTTGTTGTTGTTGTTGTTGTTGTTGTTGTTGTTTAGTTGACGTTGTTATTGTTGTTTATTTGACGTTGTTTTTGTTATTTGACGTTGTTGTTGTTGTTGTATTTGTTGTTGTTGTTGTTGTTCTTTATTTGACGTTGTTGTTGTTGTTGTTTATTTGACATTGTTGTTGTTGTTGTTTATTTGATGTTTTTGTTGTTGTTGTTGTTGTTTATTTGACGTGGTTGTTGTTGTTGTAGTTTATTTGACGTAATTGTTGTTGTTGGTGTTGTTGTTGTTGTTGTTTATTTGATGTTATTGTTGTTGTAATTTATTTGTCATTGTTAATGTTTTTGACGTTGTTGTTGTTGTTTTTGTTGTTTATTTGATGTTGTTGTTGTTGAAGTTGTTGGTGTTGTTGTTTATTTGACGTTGTTGTTGTTGTTGTTTACTTGACGTTGTTTTAGTTATTGTTGTTTATTTGACGTTGTTGTTGTTGTTTATTTGACGTTGTTGTTGTTGTTTATTTGACGTTGTTGTTGACATTGTTGTTGTTTATGTTATTGTTTATTTGACGTTGTTGTTGTTGTTTATTTCACGTAGTTGTTGTTGTTGACGTTGTTGTTGGTTTTGTTGTTGTTTATTTGACGTTTTTGTTGTTGTTGATGTTGTTGTTGTTGTTGTTTATTTGACTTTGTTGTTGTTGTTTATTTGACGTTGTTGTTGTTGTTTATTTGACGTTGTTGTTGTTGTTTATTTGACGTTGTTGTTGTTGTTGTTGTTTATTTGACATTGTTGTTGTTGTTGTTTATTTGACGTTGTTGTTGTTGTTGTTTATTTGTCGTTGTTGTTGTTATTTCATTGAAGTTGTTGTTGTTGTTGTTGATGTTGTTGTTGTTGTTGTTGTTGTTTATTTGACGTTGTTGTTGTTGTTGTTGTTTATTTGACGTTGTTGGTTTTGTAGACATTGTTGTTGTTTATTTGACGTTGTTGGTTTTGTAGACGTTGTTGTTGTTGTTATTTATTTGACGTTGTTGTTGTTGATGTTATTGTTGTTGTTGTTGTTTATTTGACGTTGCTGTTATTGTTTATTTGACATTGTTGTTGTTATTGTTTATTTGACGTTGTTGTTGTTGTTTATTTGACGTTGTTGTTGTTGTTGTTGGTGAGGTTGTTGTTGTTGTTGTTGTTTACTTGACGTTGTTGTTGTTGTTTACTTGACGTTGTTGTTGTTGTTTATTTGACGTTGTTGTTGTTGTTGTTTATTTGACGTAGTTGTTGTTGTTGACGTTGTTGTTGTTGTTGTTTATTTGACGTTTTTGTTGTTGTTGATGTTGTTGTTGTTTATTTGACGTTGTTGTTGTTGTTTATTTGACGTTGTTGTTGTTGTTGTTGTTATTGTTGTTGTTGTTTAGTTGACGTTGTTGTTGTTGTTGTTGTTGTTTATTTGACGTTGTTGTTGTTTATTTGACGTTGTTGTTGTAGTTGTTGTTATTTATTTAACGTTGTTATTGTTGTTGTTGTTTATTTGACGTTGTTGTTGTTATTGTTTATTTGACGTTGTTGTTGTTGTTGTTTATTTGAAGTTGTTGTTGTTGTTGTTTATTTGACGTTGTTGTTGTTGTTTAATTGACGCTGTTGTTATTGTTGTTTATTTGACGTTGTTGTTGTTATTTGACGTTGTTGTTGTTGTTGTTGTTATTGTTGTTGTTGTTGTTGTTGTTGTTGTTTATTTGATGTTGTTGTTGTTGTTGTTTATTTGATGTTGTTGTTGTTGTTGTTTATTTGACGTTGTTGTTGTTGTTTATTTGACGTTGTTGTTGTTGTTTCATTGACGTTGTTGTTGTTGTTGACGTTGTTGTTGTTGTTGTTGTTGTTTATTTGACGTTGTTGTTGTTGTTGTTGTTTATTTGACGTTGTTGTTGTTGTTGACGTTGTTGTTGTTGTTATTTATTTGACGTTGTTGTTGTTGATGTTATTGTTGTTGTTGTTGTTTATTTGACGTTGTTGTTGTTATTTATTTGACGTTGTTGTTGTTTATTTGACATTGTTGTTGTTATTGTTTATTTGACGTTGTTGTTGTTGTTTATTTGACGTTGTTGTTGTTGTTGTTATTGGTGACGTTGTTGTTGTTGTTGTTGTTGTTTATTTGACGTTGTTGTTGTTGTTGTTGTTTATTTGACGTTGTTGTTGTTGTTTATTTGACGTAGTTGTTGTTGTATTTATTTGACGTTGTTGTTGTTGTTTATTTGACGGTGTTGTTGTAGTTGTTGTTTATTTGACGTTGTTGTTGTTATTTATTTGACGTTGTTGTTGTTGTTGTTTATTTGACGTTGTTGTTGTTGTTGACGTTGTTGGTGTTGTTGTTTATTTGACATTGTTGTCGTTATTGTTGTTGTAGTTGTTTATTTGACGTTGTTGTTGTTGTTGTTTATTTGACGTTGTTGTTTATTTGACGTTGTTGTTGTTGTTATTGTTTATTTGACGTTGTTGTTGTTGTTGTTGTTGTTTATTTGACATTGTTATTGTTGTTTATTTGACGTTGTTTTTGTTATTTGACGTTGTTGTTGTTGTTGACGTTGTTGGCGTTGTTGTTTATTTGACGTTGTTGTTGTTGTTGTTGTTGTTGTTTAGTTGACGTTGTTATTGTTGTTTATTTGACGTTGTTTTTGTTATTTGACGTTGTTGTTGTTGTTGTTGTTGTATTTGTTGTTGTTGTTGTTGTTCTTTATTTGACGTTGTTGTTGTTGTTGTTTATTTGACATTGTTGTTGTTGTTGTTTATTTGATGTTTTTGTTGTTGTTGTTGTTGTTTATTTGACGTGGTTGTTGTTGTTGTAGTTTATTTGACGTAATTGTTGTTGTTGGTGTTGTTGTTGTTGTTGTTTATTTGATGTTATTGTTGTTGTAATTTATTTGTCATTGTTAATGTTTTTGACGTTGTTGTTGTTGTTTTTGTTGTTTATTTGATGTTGTTGTTGTTGAAGTTGTTGGTGTTGTTGTTTATTTGACGTTGTTGTTGTTGTTGTTTACTTGACGTTGTTTTAGTTATTGTTGTTTATTTGACGTTGTTGTTGTTGTTTATTTGACGTTGTTGTTGTTGTTTATTTGACGTTGTTGTTGACATTGTTGTTGTTTATGTTATTGTTTATTTGACGTTGTTGTTGTTGTTTATTTCACGTAGTTGTTGTTGTTGACGTTGTTGTTGGTTTTGTTGTTGTTTATTTGACGTTTTTGTTGTTGTTGATGTTGTTGTTGTTGTTGTTTATTTGACTTTGTTGTTGTTGTTTATTTGACGTTGTTGTTGTTGTTTATTTGACGTTGTTGTTGTTGTTTATTTGACGTTGTTGTTGTTGTTGTTGTTTATTTGACATTGTTGTTGTTGTTGTTTATTTGACGTTGTTGTTGTTAATGTTTATTTGACATTGTTGTTCTTGTTGTTTATTTGACATTGTTGTTGTCATTTATTTGACATTGTTGTTGTTGTTGTTTATTTGACGTTGTTGTTGTTGTTGACGTTGTTGTTGTTGTTATTGTTTATTTGACGTTGTTGTTGTTGTTTATTTGACGTAGTTGTTGTTGTTGACATTGTTGTTGTTGTTGTTGTTTATTTAACGTTTTTGTTGTTGTTGATGTTGTTGTTGTTTTTGTTGTTGTTTATTTGACGTTGTTGTTGTTTATTTGACGTTGTTGTTGTTGTTGTTGTTTATTTGACGTTGTTGTTGTTGTTGTTGTTTATTTGACGTTGTTGTTGTAGTTGTTGTTGTTGTTGTTTATTTGACATTGTTTTTGTTGTTTATTTGACGTTGTTGTTGTTGTTTATTTGACGTTGTTGTTGTTGTTTATTTGACGTCGTCGTTGTTGTTGTTGTTGTTTATTTAACGTAGTTGTTGTTGTTGACGTTGTTGTTGTTGTTGTTTATTTGACGTTTTTGTTGTTGTTGATGTTGTTGTTGTTTATTTGACGTAGTTGTTGTTGTTGACATTGTTGTTGTTGTTGTTGTTTATTTAACGTTTTTGTTGTTGTTGATGTTGTTGTTGTTTTTGTTGTTGTTTATTTGACGTTGTTGTTGTTTATTTGACGTTGTTGTTGTTGTTGTTGTTTATTTGACGTTGTTGTTGTTGTTGTTGTTTATTTGACGTTGTTGTTGTAGTTGTTGTTGTTGTTGTTTATTTGACATTGTTTTTGTTGTTTATTTGACGTTGTTGTTGTTGTTTATTTGACGTTGTTGTTGTTGTTTATTTGACGTCGTCGTTGTTGTTGTTGTTGTTTATTTAACGTAGTTGTTGTTGTTGACGTTGTTGTTGTTGTTGTTTATTTGACGTTTTTGTTGTTGTTGATGTTGTTGTTGTTTATTTGACGTAGTTGTTGTTGTTGACATTGTTGTTGTTGTTGTTGTTTATTTAACGTTTTTGTTGTTGTTGATGTTGTTGTTGTTTTTGTTGTTGTTTATTTGACGTTGTTGTTGTTTATTTGACGTTGTTGTTGTTGTTGTTGTTGTTTATTTGACGTTGTTGTTGTTGTTGTTGTTTATTTGACGTTGTTGTTGTAGTTGTTGTTGTTGTTGTTTATTTGACATTGTTTTTGTTGTTTATTTGACGTTGTTGTTGTTGTTTATTTGACGTTGTTGTTGTTGTTTATTTGACGTCGTCGTTGTTGTTGTTGTTGTTTATTTAACGTAGTTGTTGTTGTTGACGTTGTTGTTGTTGTTGTTTATTTGACGTTTTTGTTGTTGTTGATGTTGTTGTTGTTTATTTGACGTTGTTGTTGTTGTTGTTTATTTGATGTTGTTGTTGTTGTTGTTTATTTGACGTTGTTGTTGTTGTTATTGTTGTTGTTGTTGTTTATTTGACGTTATTGTTGTTGTTGTTTATTTGACGTTGTTGTTATTTATTTAACGTTGTTATTGTTGTTGTTGTTTATTTGACGTTGTTGTAGTTATTGTTTATTTGACGTTGTTGTTGTTGTTGTTTATTTGACGTTGTTGTTGTTGTTGTTTATTTAACGTTGTTGTTGTTGTTTAATTGACTGTGTTGTTATTGTTGTTTATTTGACGTTGTTGTTGTTATTTGACGTTGTTGTTGTTGTTATTGTTGTTGTTGTTGTTGTTGTTTATTTGATGTTGTTGTTGTTGTTTATTTGATGTTGTTGTTGTTGTTGTTTATTTGGCGTTGTTGTTGTTGTTTAATTGACGTTGTTGTTGTTGTTTCTTTGAAGTTGTTGTTGTTGTTGTTGACGTTGTTGTTGTTGTTGTTGTTTATTTGACGTTGTTGTTGTTGTTGTTGTTTATTTGACGTTGTTGTTGTTGTTGTTGTTGTTTATTTGACGTTGTTGTTGTTGACGTTGTTGTTGTTGTTGACGTTGTTGTTGTTGTTGTTTATTTGACGTTGTTGTTGTTGTTGTTGACGGTGTTGTTGTTGTTGTTTATTTGACATTGTTGTTGTTGTTGTTGTTGACGTTGTTGTTGTTGTTGTTGTTTATTTGACGTTGTTGTTGTTGTTGTTGTTGTTGTTTTGACGTTGTTGTTGTTGTTATTGTTGTTGTTGTTCTTTATTTGACGTTGTTGTTGTTGTCGTTGTTTATTTGACGTTGTTGTAGTTGTTGTTGTTGTTGTTTATTTGACATTGTTTTTGTTGTTTATTTGACGTTGTTGTTGTTGTTTATTTGACGTTGTTGTTGTTGTTTATTTGACGTTGTTGTTGTTGTTGTTGACGTTGTTATTGTTGTTGTTTATTTGACGTTGTTGTTGTTGACGTTGTTGTTGTTGTTGTTGTTGACGTTGTTGTTGTTGTTGTTGTTTATTTGACGTTGTTGTTGTTGTTGTTGACGGTGTTGTTGTTGTTGTTTATTTGATATTGTTGTTGTTGTTGTTGACGTTGTTGTTGTTGTTGTTGTTGTTGTTGTTTATTTGACGTTGTTGTTGTTTACTTGACGTTGTTGTTGTTGTTTATTTGACGTTATTGTTGTTAACGTTGTTGTTGTTGTTGTTTATTTGACGTAGTTGTTGTTGTTGACGTTGTTGTTGTTGTTGTTGTTGTTTATTTGACGTTGTTGTTGTTTATTTGACGTTGTTGTTGTTGTGGTTGTTTATTTGACGTTGTTGTTGTTGTTGTTGTTGTTTATTTGACGTTGTTGTTGTTGTTATTGTTGTTGTTGTTTATTTGACGTTGTTGTTGTTGTTTATTTGACGTTGTTGTTGTTTATTTGACGTTGTTGTTGTAGTTGTTGTTATTTATTTAACGTTGTTATTGTTGTTATTGTTTATTTGACGTTGTTGTTGTTATTGTTTATTTCACGTTATTGTTGTTGTGGTTTATTTGACGTTGTTGTTGTTGTTGTTTATTTGACGTTGTTGTTGTTGTTTAATTGACGCTGTTGTTATTGTTGTTTATTTGACGTTGTTGTTGTTATTTGACGTTGTTGTTGTTGTTGTTGTTGTTGTTATTTTTGTTGTTGTTGTTGTTTATTTGATGTTGTTGTTGTTGTTTATTTGATGTTGTTGTTGTTGTTGTTGTTTATTTGACGTTGTTGTTGTTGTTGTTTATTTGTCGTTGTTGTTGTTGTTTCATTGAAGTTGTTGTTGTTGTTGTTGATGTTGTTGTTGTTGTTGTTGTTGTTTATTTGACGTTGTTGTTGTTGTTGTTGTTTATTTGACGTTGTTGGTTTTGTAGACGTTGTTGTTGTTGTTGTTGTTTATTTGACGTTGTTGGTTTTATAGACGTTGTTGTTGTTGTTGTTATTATTTATTTGACGTTGTTGTTGTTGATGTTATTGTTGTTGTTGTTGTTTATTTGACGTTGCTGTTGTTGTTTATTTGACATTGTTGTTGTTATTGTTTATTTGACGTTGTTGTTGTTGTTTATTTGACGTTGTTGTTGTTGTTGTTGTTGTTGGTGAGGTTGTTGTTGTTGTTGTTGTTTATTTGACGTTGTTGTTGTTGTTGTTTATTTGACGTTGTTGTTGTTGTTGTTGACGGTGTTGTTGTTGTTGTTTATTTGACATTGTTGTTGTTGTTGTTGTTGTTGACGTTGTTGTTGTTGTTGTTGTTGTTGTTTATTTGACGTTGTTGTTGTTGTTTACTTGACGTTGTTGTTGTTGTTTACTTGACGTTGTTGTTGTTGTTTATTTGACGTTGTTGTTGTTGTTGTTGTTGTTGTTTATTTGACGTAGTTGTTGTTGTTGACGTTGTTGTTGTTGTTGTTTATTTGACGTTTTTGTTGTTGTTGATGTTGTTGTTGTTTATTTGACGTTGTTGTTGTTTATTTGACGTTGTTGTTGTTGTTGTTGTTATTGTTGTTGTTGTTTAGTTGACGTTGTTGTTGTTGTTGTTGTTGTTTATTTGACGTTGTTGTTGTTTATTTGACGTTGTTGTTGTAGTTGTTGTTATTTATTTAACGTTGTTATTGTTGTTGTTGTTTATTTGACGTTGTTGTTGTTATTGTTTATTTGACGTTGTTGTTGTTGTTGTTTATTTGAAGTTGTTGTTGTTGTTGTTTATTTGACGTTGTTGTTGTTGTTTAATTGACGCTGTTGTTATTGTTGTTTATTTGACGTTGTTGTTGTTTTTTGACGTTGTTGTTGTTGTTGTTGTTATTGTTGTTGTTGTTGTTGTTGTTGTTGTTTATTTGATGTTGTTGTTGTTGTTGTTTATTTGATGTTGTTGTTGTTGTTTATTTGACGTTGTTGTTGTTGTTTATTTGACGTTGTTGTTGTTTCATTGACATTGTTGTTGTTGTTGACGTTGTTGTTGTTGTTGTTGTTGTTTATTTGACGTTGTTGTTGTTGTTGACGTTGTTGTTGTTGTTATTTATTTGACGTTGTTGTTGTTGATGTTATTGTTGTTGTTGTTGTTTATTTGACGTTGTTGTTGTTATTTATTTGACGTTGTTGTTGTTGTTTATTTGACATTGTTGTTGTTATTGTTTATTTGACGTTGTTGTTGTTGTTTATTTGACGTTGTTGTTGTTGTTGTTATTGGTGACGTTGTTGTTGTTGTTGTTGTTTATTTGACGTTGTTGTTGTTGTTGTTGTTTATTTGACGTTGTTGTTGTTGTTTATTTGACGTAGTTGTTGTTGTATTTATTTGACGTTGTTGTTGTTGTTTATTTGACGGTGTTGTTGTAGTTGTTGTTTATTTGACGTTGTTGTTGTTATTTATTTGACGTTGTTGTTGTTGTTGTTTATTTGACGTTGTTGTTGTTGTTGACGTTGTTGGTGTTGTTGTTTATCTGACATTGTTGTCGTTATGGTTGTTGTAGTTGTTTATTTGACGTTGTTGTTGTTGTTGTTGTTTATTTGACGTTGTTGTTGTTGTTATTGTTTATTTGACGTTGTTGTTGTTGTTTATTTGACATTGTTATTGTTGTTTATTTGACGTTGTTTTTGTTATTTGACGTTGTTGTTGTTGTTGACGTTGTTGGCGTTGTTGTTTATTTGACGTTGTTGTTGTTGTTGTTGTTGTTTAGTTGACGTTGTTATTGTTGTTTATTTGACGTTGTTTTTGTTATTTGACGTTGTTGTTGTTGTTGTATTTGTTGTTGTTGTTGTTGTTCTTTATTTGACGTTGTTGTTGTTGTTGTTTATTTGACATTGTTGTTGTTGTTGTTTATTTGATGTTTTTGTTGTTGTTGTTGTTGTTGTTTATTTGACGTGGTTGTTGTTGTTGTAGTTTATTTGACGTAATTGTTGTTGTTGGTGTTGTTGTTGTTGTTGTTTATTTGATGTTATTGTTGTTGTAATTTATTTGTCATTGTTAATGTTTTTGACGTTGTTGTTGTTGTTTTTGTTGTTTATTTGATGTTGTT
The DNA here is from genome assembly GCA_948472305.1 of Vicia faba. Classification (NCBI taxonomy): domain Eukaryota; kingdom Viridiplantae; phylum Streptophyta; class Magnoliopsida; order Fabales; family Fabaceae; genus Vicia; species Vicia faba. The sequence goes on from OX451740.1 coordinate 452,379,618, forward strand.
GTTGTTGAAGTTGTTGGTGTTGTTGTTTATTTGACGTTGTTGTTGTTGTTGTTTATTTGACGTTGTTTTAGTTATTGTTGTTTATTTGACGTTGTTGTTGTTGTTTATTTGACGTTGTTGTTGTTGTTTATTTGACGTTGTTGTTGTTGACATTGTTGTTGTTTATGTTATTGTTTATTTGACGTTGTTGTTGTTGTTTATTTCACGTAGTTGTTGCTGTTGACGTTGTTGTTGGTTTTGTTGTTGTTTATTTGACGTTTTTGTTGTTGTTGATGTTGTTGTTGTTGTTGTTTATTTGACTTTGTTGTTGTTGTTTATTTGACGTTGTTGTTGTTGTTTATTTGACGTTGTTGTTGTTGTTTATTTGACGTTGTTGTTGTTGTTGTTGTTTATTTGACGTTGTTGTTGTTGTTGTTGTTTATTTGACGTTGTTGTTGTTAATGTTTATTTGACATTGTTGTTCTTGTTGTTTATTTGACATTGTTGTTGTCATTTATTTGACATTGTTGTTGTTGTTGTTTATTTGACGTTGTTGTTGTTGTTGACGTTGTTGTTGTTGTTATTGTTTATTTGACGTTGTTGTTGTTGTTTATTTGACGTAGTTGTTGTTGTTGACGTTGTTGTTGTTGTTGTTGTTTATTTAACGTTTTTGTTGTTGTTGATGTTGTTGTTGTTTTTGTTGTTGTTTATTTGACGTTGTTGTTGTTTATTTGACGTTGTTGTTGTTGTTGTTTATTTGACGTTGTTGTTGTTGTTATTGTTGTTGTTGTTCTTTATTTGACGTTGTTGTTGTTGTTGTTGTTTATTTGACGTTGTTGTTGTAGTTGTTGTTGTTGTTGTTTATTTCACATTGTTTTTGTTGTTTATTTGACGTTGTTGTTGTTGTTTATTTGATGTTGTTGTTGTTGTTTATTTGACGTCGTTGTTGTTGTTGTTGTTGTTGTTTATTTGACGTAGTTGTTGTTGTTGACGTTGTTGTTGTTGTTGTTTATTTGACGTTTTTGTTGTTGTTGATGTTGTTGTTGTTTATTTGACGTTGTTGTTGTTGTTGTTGTTGTTTATTTGATGTTGTTGTTGTTGTTGTTTATTTGACGTTGTTGTTGTTGTTACTGTTGTTGTTGTTTATTTGACGTTATTGTTGTTGTTGTTTATTTGACGTTGTTGTTATTTATTTAACGTTGTTATTGTTGTTGTTGTTTATTTGACGTTGTTGTAGTTATTGTTTATTTGACGTTGTTGTTGTTGTTGTTTATTTGACGTTGTTGTTGTTGTTGTTTATTTGACGTTGTTGTTGTTGTTTAATTGACGGTGTTGTTATTATTGTTTATTTGACGTTGTTGTTGTTATTTGACGTTGTTGTTGTTGTTGTTATTGTTGTTGTTGTTGTTTATTTGATGTTGTTGTTGTTGTTTATTTGATGTTGTTGTTGTTGTTGTTGTTGTTTATTTGACGTTGTTGTTGTTGTTTAATTGACGTTGTTGTTGTTGTTTCTTTGAAGTTGTTGTTGTTGTTGTTGTTGACGTTGTTGTTGTTGTTGTTTATTTGACGTTGTTGTTGTTGTTGTTTATTTGACGTTGTTGTTGTTGTTGTTGTTTATTTGACGTTGTTGTTGTTGACGTTGTTGTTGTTGTTGACGTTGTTGTTAATGTTGTTTATTTGACGTTGTTGTTGTTGTTGTTGACGGTGTTGTTGTTGTTGTTTATTTGACATTGTTGTTGTTGTTGTTGTTGACGTTGTTGTTGTTGTTGTTGTTTATTTGACGTTGTTGTTGTTGTTGTTGTTGTTTACTTGACGTTGTTGTTGTTGTTTATTTGACGTTATTGTTGTTGACGTTGTTGTTGTTGTTGTTGTTTATTTGACGTTGTTGATGTTGTTGTTGTTTATTTGACGTTGTTGTTGTTGTTTAATTGACGCTGTTGTTATTGTTGTTTATTTGACGTTGTTGTTGTTATTTGACGTTGTTGTTGTTGTTGTTATTGTTGTTGTTGTTGTTGTTTATTTGATGTTGTTGTTGTTGTTGTTTATTTGATGTTGTTGTTGTTGTTGTTTATTTGACGTTGTTGTTGTTGTTTAATTGACGTTGTTGTTGTTGTTTCTTTGAAGTTGTTGTTGTTGTTGACGTTGTTGTTGTTGTTGTTGTTGTTTATTTGACGTTTTTGGTGTTGTTGTTTATTTGACGTTGTTGTTGTTGTTGTTGTTATTGTTATTGTTGTTGTTTATTTGACGTCGTTGTTGTTGTTGTTGTTGTTTATTTGACGTAGTTGTTGTTGTTGACGTTGTTGTTGTTGTTGTTTATTTGACGTTTTTGTTGTTGTTGATGTTGTTGTTGTTTATTTGACGTTATTGTTGTTGTTTATTTGATGTTGTTGTTGTTGTTTATTTGACGTTGTTGTTGTTATTGTTGTTGTTGTTTATTTAACGTTGTTGTTGTTGTTGTTGTTGTTGTTTAATTGACGTTGTTGTTGTTTATTTGTTGTTGTTGTTGTAGTTGTTGTTATTTATTTAACGTTGTTATTGTTGTTGTTGTTTATTTGACGTTGTTGTTGTTATTGTTTATTTGACGTTGTTGTTGTTGTTGTTTATTTGACGTTGTTGTTGTTGTTGTTTATTTGACGTTGTTGTTGTTGTTGTTTAATTGACGTTGTTGTTGTTGTTGACGTTGTTGTTGTTTATTTGACATTGTTTTTGTTGTTTATTTGACGTTGTTGTTGTTGTTTATTTGACGTTGTTGTTGTTGTTGTTGTTTATTTGACGTTGTTGTTGTTGTTGTTGTTGTTTATTTGACGTAGTTGTTGTTGTTGACGTTGTTGTTGTTGTTGTTTATTTGACGTTTTTGTTGTTGTTGATGTTGTTGTTGTTTATTTGACGTTGTTGTTGTTGTTGTTTATTTGATGTTGTTGTTGTTGTTGTTTATTTGACGTTGTTGTTGTTGTTATTGTTGTTGTTGTTTATTTGACGTTATTGTTGTTGTTGTTTATTTGACGTTGTTGTTATTTATTTAACGTTGTTATTGTTGTTGTTGTTTATTTGACGTTGTTGTAGTTATTGTTTATTTGACGTTGTTGTTGTTGTTGTTTATTTGACGTTGTTGTTGTTGTTGTTTATTTGACGTTGTTGTTGTTGTTTAATTGACGGTGTTGTTATTGTTGTTTATTTGACGTTGTTGTTGTTATTTGACGTTGTTGTTGTTGTTGTTATTGTTGTTGTTGTTGTTTATTTGATGTTGTTGTTGTTGTTTATTTGATGTTGTTGTTGTTGTTGTTGTTTATTTGACGTTGTTGTTGTTGTTTAATTGACGTTGTTGTTGTTGTTTCTTTGAAGTTGTTGTTGTTGTTGTTGACGTTGTTGTTGTTGTTGTTGTTTATTTGACGTTGTTGTTGTTGTTGTTGTTGTTTATTTGACGTTGTTGTTTTTGTTGTTGTTTATTTGACGTTGTTGTTGTTGACGTTGTTGTTGTTGTTGACGTTGTTGTTGTTGTTGTTTATTTGACGTTGTTGTTGTTGTTGTTGACGGTGTTGTTGTTGTTGTTTATTTGACATTGTTGTTGTTGTTGTTGACGTTGTTGTTGTTGTTGTTGTTTATTTGACGTTGTTGTTGTTGTTGTTGTTGTTTACTTGACGTTGTTGTTGTTGTTTATTTGACGTTATTGTTGTTGACGTTGTTGTTGTTGTTGTTGTTTATTTGACGTTGTTGATGTTGTTGTTGTTTATTTGACGTTGTTGTTGTTGTTTAATTGACGCTGTTGTTATTGTTGTTTATTTGACGTTGTTGTTGTTATTTGACGTTGTTGTTGTTGTTGTTATTGTTGTTGTTGTTGTTGTTTATTTGATGTTGTTGTTGTTGTTGTTTATTTGATGTTGTTGTTGTTGTTGTTTATTTGACGTTGTTGTTGTTGTTTAATTGACGTTGTTGTTGTTGTTTCTTTGAAGTTGTTGTTGTTGTTGACGTTGTTGTTGTTGTTGTTGTTGTTTATTTGACGTTTTTGGTGTTGTTGTTTATTTGACGTTGTTGTTGTTGTTGTTGTTATTGTTATTGTTGTTGTTTATTTGACGTCGTTGTTGTTGTTGTTGTTGTTTATTTGACGTAGTTGTTGTTGTTGACGTTGTTGTTGTTGTTGTTTATTTGACGTTTTTGTTGTTGTTGATGTTGTTGTTGTTTATTTGACGTTATTGTTGTTGTTTATTTGATGTTGTTGTTGTTGTTTATTTGACGTTGTTGTTGTTATTGTTGTTGTTGTTTATTTAACGTTGTTGTTGTTGTTGTTGTTGTTGTTTAATTGACGTTGTTGTTGTTTATTTGTTGTTGTTGTTGTAGTTGTTGTTATTTATTTAACGTTGTTATTGTTGTTGTTGTTTATTTGACGTTGTTGTTGTTATTGTTTATTTGACGTTGTTGTTGTTGTTGTTTATTTGACGTTGTTGTTGTTGTTGTTTATTTGACGTTGTTGTTGTTGTTGTTTAATTGACGTTGTTGTTGTTGTTGACGTTGTTGTTGTTTATTTGACATTGTTTTTGTTGTTTATTTGACGTTGTTGTTGTTGTTTATTTGACGTTGTTGTTGTTGTTGTTGTTTATTTGACGTTGTTGTTGTTGTTGTTGTTGTTTATTTGACGTAGTTGTTGTTGTTGACGTTGTTGTTGTTGTTGTTTATTTGACGTTTTTGTTGTTGTTGATGTTGTTGTTGTTTATTTGACGTTGTTGTTGTTGTTGTTTATTTGATGTTGTTGTTGTTGTTGTTTATTTGACGTTGTTGTTGTTGTTATTGTTGTTGTTGTTTATTTGACGTTATTGTTGTTGTTGTTTATTTGACGTTGTTGTTATTTATTTAACGTTGTTATTGTTGTTGTTGTTTATTTGACGTTGTTGTAGTTATTGTTTATTTGACGTTGTTGTTGTTGTTGTTTATTTGACGTTGTTGTTGTTGTTGTTTATTTGACGTTGTTGTTGTTGTTTAATTGACGGTGTTGTTATTGTTGTTTATTTGACGTTGTTGTTGTTATTTGACGTTGTTGTTGTTGTTGTTATTGTTGTTGTTGTTGTTTATTTGATGTTGTTGTTGTTGTTTATTTGATGTTGTTGTTGTTGTTGTTGTTTATTTGACGTTGTTGTTGTTGTTTAATTGACGTTGTTGTTGTTGTTTCTTTGAAGTTGTTGTTGTTGTTGTTGACGTTGTTGTTGTTGTTGTTGTTTATTTGACGTTGTTGTTGTTGTTGTTGTTGTTTATTTGACGTTGTTGTTTTTGTTGTTGTTTATTTGACGTTGTTGTTGTTGACGTTGTTGTTGTTGTTGACGTTGTTGTTGTTGTTGTTTATTTGACGTTGTTGTTGTTGTTGTTGACGGTGTTGTTGTTGTTGTTGTTTATTTGACATTGTTGTTGTTGTTGTTGACGTTGTTGTTGTTGTTGTTGTTTATTTGACGTTGTTGTTGTTGTTGTTGTTGTTTACTTGACGTTGTTGTTGTTGTTTATTTGACGTTATTGTTGTTGACGTTGTTGTTGTTGTTGTTGTTTATTTGACGTTGTTGTTGTTGTTGTTTATTTGACGTTGTTGTTGTTGTTTAATTGACGCTGTTGTTATTGTTGTTTATTTGACGTTGTTGTTGTTGTTGTTATTGTTGTTGTTGTTGTTGTTTATTTGATGTTGTTGTTGTTGTTGTTTATTTGATGTTGTTGTTGTTGTTGTTTATTTGACGTTGTTGTTGTTGTTTAATTGACGTTGTTGTTGTTGTTTCTTTGAAGTTGTTGTTGTTGTTGACGTTGTTGTTGTTGTTGTTGTTGTTTATTTGACGTTTTTGGTGTTGTTGTTTATTTGATGTTGTTGTTGTTGTTGTTATTGTTATTGTTGTTGTTTATTTGACGTTGTTGTTGTTGTTGTTGTTTATTTGACGTAGTTGTTGTTGTTGACGTTGTTGTTGTTGTTGTTTATTTGACGTTTTTGTTGTTGTTGATGTTGTTGTTGTTTATTTGACGTTATTGTTGTTGTTTATTTGATGTTGTTGTTGTTGTTTATTTGACGTTGTTGTTGTTGTTATTGTTGTTGTTGTTTATTTGACGTTGTTGTTGTTGTTGTTGTTGTTGTTTAATTGACGTTGTTGTTGTTTATTTGACGTTGTTGTTGTAGTTGTTGTTATTTATTTAACGTTGTTATTGTTGTTGTTGTTTATTTGACGTTGTTGTTGTTATTGTTTATTTGACGTTGTTGTTGTTGTTGTTTATTTGACGTTGTTGTTGTTGTTGTTGTTTATTTGACGTTGTTGTTGTTGTTGTTTAATTGACGTTGTTGTTGTTGTTGACGTTGTTGTTGTTGTTGTTGTTATTTATGTGATGTTGTTGTTGTTGATGATATTATTGTTGTTGTTGTTATTGTTGTTTATTTGACGTTGTTGTTGTTGTTGTTGTTTATTTGACGTTGTTGTTGTTGTTTATTTGACATTGTTGTTGCTATTGTTTATTTGACGTTGTTGTTATTGTTTATTTGACGTTGTTGTTGTTGTTGTTGACGTTGTTGTTGTTGTTGTTTATTTGACGTTGTTGTTGTTGTTGTTTATTTGACGTTGTTGTTGTTGTTGTTTATTTGACGTAGTTGTTGTTGTATTTATTTGACGTTTTTGTTGTTGTTGTTTATTTGACGGTGTTGTTGTTGTTGTTTATTTGACGTTGTTATTGTTGTTTATTTGAAGTTGTTGTTGTTGTTGTTTATTTGACGTTGTTGTTGTTGTTGACGTTGTTGGTGTTGTTGTTTATTTTACATTGTTGTTGTTATTGTTGTTGTTGTTGTTTATTTGACGTTGTTGTTGTTGTTTATTTGACGTTGTTGTTGTTGTTTGTTTGACGTTGTTGTTGTTGTTGTTTATTTGACGTTGTTGTTATTCTTATTGTTTATTTGACGTTGTTGTTGTTGTTGTTGTTTATTTGACATTGTTATTGTTGTTTATTTGACGTTGTTTTTGTTATTTGACGTTGTTGTTGTTGTTGACGTTGTTGGTGTTGTTGTTTATTTGACGTTGTTGTTGTTGTTATTGTTATTGTTGTTGTTTATTTGACGTCGTTGTTGTTGTTGTTGTTGTTTATTTGACGTAGTTGTTGTTGTTGACGTTGTTGTTGTTGTTTATTTGACGTTTTTGTTGTTGTTGATGTTGTTGTTGTTTATTTGACGTTGTTGTTGTTGTTTATTTGATGTTGTTGTTGTTGTTGTTTATTTGACGTTGTTGTTGTTGTTATTGTTGTTGTTGTTTATTTGACGTTGTTGTTGTTATTGTTTATTTGACGTTGTTGTTGTTTATTTGACGTTGTTGTTGTAGTTGTTGTTATTTATTTAACGTTGTTATTGTTGTTGTTGTTTATTTGACGTTGTTGTTGTTATTGTTTATTTGACGTTGTTGTTGTTGTTTATTTGACGTTGTTGTTGTTGTTGTTTATTTGACGTTGTTGTTGTTGTTTAATTGACGCTGTTGTTATTGTTGTTTATTTGACGTTGTTGTTGTTATTTGACGTTGTTGTTGTTGTTGTTATTGTTGTTGTTGTTTTTGTTTATTTGATGTTGTTGTTGTTGTTGTTTATTTGATGTTATTGTTGTTGTTGTTTATTTGACGTTGTTGTTGTTGTTTAATTGACGTTGTTGTTGTTGTTTCTTTGAAGTTGTTGTTGTTGTTGTTGACGTTGTTGTTGTTGTTGTTGTTTATTTGTTGTTGTTGTTGTTTATTTGACGCTGTTGTTGTTGTTGTTGTTTATTTGACGTTGTTGTTGTTGACGTTGTTGTTGTTGTTGACGTTGTTGTTGTTGTTGTTTATTTGACGTTGTTGTTGTTGTTGTTGACGGTGTTGTTGTTGTTGTTTATTTGACATTGTTGTTGTTGTTGTTGTTGTTAACGTTGTTGTTGTTGTTGTTGTTGTTTATTTGACGTTGTTGTTGTTGTTGTTGTTGTTGTTGTTTACTTGACGTTGTTGTTGTTGTTTATTTGACGTTATTGTTGTTGACGTTGTTGTTGTTGTTGTTTATTTGACGTTGTTGTTGTTGTTGTTTATTTGACGTTGTTGTTGTTGTTTAATTGACGCCGTTGTTATTGTTGTTTATTTGACGTTGTTGTTGTTATTTGACGTTGTTGTTGTTGTTGTTATTGTTGTTGTTGTTGTTGTTTATTTGATGTTGTTGTTGTTGTTGTTTATTTGACGTTGTTGTTGTTGTTTAATTGACGTTGTTGTTGTTGTTTCTTTGAAGTTGTTGTTGTTGTTGTTGACGTTGTTGTTGTTGTTGTTGTTTATTTGACGTTGTTGTTGTTGTTGTTGTTGTTTATTTGACGTTGTTGTTGTTGTTGACGTTGTTGTTGTTGTTGTTATTTATTTGACGTTGTTGTTGTTGATGATATTGTTGTTGTTGTTGTTGTTTATTTGACGTTGTTGTTGTTGTTGTTTATTTGACGTTGTTGTTGTTGTTTATTTGACATTGTTGTTGTTATTGTTTATTTGACGTTGTTGTTATTGTTTATTTGACGTTGTTGTTGTTGTTGTTGTTGACGTTGTTGTTGTTGTTGTTTATTTGACGTTGTTGTTGTTGTTTATTTGACGTTGTTATTGTTGTTGTTTATTTGACGTAGTTGTTGTTTTATTTATTTGACGTTTTTGTTGTTGTTGTTTATTTGACGGTGTTGTTGTAGTTGTTGTTTATTTGACATTGTTGTTGTTATTTATTTGACGTTGTTGTTGTTGTTGTTTATTTGACGTTGTTGTTGTTGTTGACGTTGTTGGTGTTGTTGTTTATTTGACATTGTTGTTGTTATTGTTGTTGTTGTTGTTGTTTATTTGACGTTGTTGTTGTTGTTGTTGTTGTTTATTTGACGTTGTTGTTGTTGTTTGTTTGACGTTGTTGTTGTTGTTGTTTATTTGACGTTGTTGTTGTTGTTATTGTTTATTTGACGTTGTTGTTGTTGTTGTTTATTTGACATTGTTATTGTTGTTTATTTAACGTTGTTTTTGTTATTTGACGTTGTTGTTGTTGTTGACGTTGTTGGTGTTGTTGTTTATTTGACGTTGTTGTTGTTATTGTTATTGTTATTGTTGTTGTTTATTTGACGTTGTTGTTGTTGTGGTTGTTGTTTATTTGACGTTGTTGTTGTTGTTGTTATTTATTTGACGTTGTTGTTGTTGTTGTTATTGTTTATTTGACGTTGTTGTTGTTGTTGTTGTTTATTTGACGTTGTTATTGTTGTTTATTTGACGTTGTTTTTATTATATGACGTTGTTGTTGTTGTTGTTGTATTTGTTGTTGTTGTTGTAGTTGTTCCTTATTTGACGTTGTTGTTGTTGTTGTTGTTTATTTGACGTTGTTGTTGCTGTTGTTTATTTTACGTTGTTGTTGTTGTTTATTTGACTTTGTTGTTGTTGTTGTTTATTTGATGTTGTTGTTGTTGTTGTTGTTTATTTGGCGTGGTTGTTGTTGTTGTTGTTTATTTGACGTAATTGTTGTTGTTGATGTTGTTGTTGTTGTTTATTTGATGTTATTGTTGTTGTAATTTATTTGTCATTGTTAATGTTTTTGACGTTGTTGTTGTTGTTTTTGTTGTTTATTTGATGTTGTTGTTGTTGAAGTTGTTGGTGTTGTTGTTTATTTGACGTTGTTGTTGTTGTTTATTTGACGTTGTTTTAGTTATTGTTGTTTATTTGACGTTGTTGTTGTTGTTGTTTATTTGACGTTGTTGTTGTTTACATTGTTGTTGTTTATGTTATTGTTTATTTGACGTTGTTGTTGTTTACATTGTTGTTGTTTATGTTATTGTTTATTTGACGTTGTTGTTGTTGTTTATTTGAAGTAGTTGTTGTTGTTGACGTTGTTGTTGTTGTTGTTTATTTGACGTTTTTGTTGTTGTTGATGTTGTTGTTGTTGTTGTTGTTTATTTCATGTTGTTGTTGTTGTTTATTTGACGTTGTTGTTGTTGTTGTTTATTTGACGTTGTTGTTGTTGTTTATTTGACGTTGTTGTTGTTGTTGTTGTTGTTTATTTGACGTTGTTTTTGTCGTTGTTTTTGTTGTTTATTTGACGTTGTTGTTGTTGTTGTTTATTTGACGTTGTTGTTGTTGTTGTTTATTTGACGTTGTTGTTGTTGTTGACGTTGTTGTTATTGTTGTTTATTTGACGTTGTTGTTGTTGTTGTTGTTTATTTGACGTTGTTGTTGTTGTTGACGTTGTTGTTGTTGTTGTTATTTATTTGACGTTGTTGTTGTTGTTATTGTTGTTGTTGTTGTTTATTTGACATTGTTGTTGTTGTTGTTTATTTGACGTTGTTGTTGTTGTTTATTTGACATTGTTGTTGTTGTTGTTGTTTATTTGACGTTGTTGTTGTTGTTGTTTATTTGACGTTGTTGTTGTTGTTGTTATTGTTGACGTTATTGTTGTTGTTGTTGTTTATTTGACATTGTTGTTGTTGTTTATTTGACGTTGTTGTTATTGTTATTTATTTGACGTAGTTGTTGTTGTATTTATTTGAGGTTGTTGTTGTTGTTGTTTATTTAACGGTGTTGTTGTAGTTGTTGTGTATTTGACGTTGTTGTTGTTGTTGTTGTTTATTTGACGTTGTTGTTGTTGTTGTTTATTTGACGTTGTTGTTGTTGACGTTGTTGTTGTTGTTTATTTGACGTTTTTGTTGTTCTTGATGTTGTTGTTGTTTTTGTTGTTGTTTATTTGACGTTGTTGTTGTTCTTGATGTTGTTGTTGTTTTTGTTGTTGTTGTTTATTTGACGTTGTTGTTGTTGTTTATTTGACGTTGTTGTTGTTGTTGTTGTATATTTAACGTTGTTGTTGTTGTTGTTATTGTTATTGTTGTTGTTGTTGTTGTTGTATATTTGACGTTGTTGTTGTTGTTGTTGTTATTGTTATTGTTGTTGTTGTTGTTTGTTTGATGTTGTTGTTGCTGTTGTTTATTTGACGTTGTTGTTGTTGTTTATTTGAAATGTTGTTGTTGTTATTGTTTATTTTACGTTGTTGTTGTTGTTGTTTATTTGACGTTGTTGTTGTTGTTATTGTTTATTTGACGTTGTTGTTGTTGTTGTTGTTTATTTGACGTTGTTTTTGTTATTTGACGTTGTTGTTGTATTTGTTGTTGTTGTTGTTATTCCTTATTTGACGTTGTTGTTGTTGTTGTTGTTTATTTGACGTTTTTGTTGTTGTTGTATTTGTTGTTGTTGTTGTTGTTCCTTATTTGACGTTGTTGTTGTTGTTGTTTATTTGACGTTGTTGTTGTTGTTGTTGTTCTTGTTGTTGTTTATTTGACGTTGTTGTTGTTGTTGTTGTTGTTTATTTGGCGTTGTTGTTGTTGTTGACGTTGTTGTTGTTGTTGTTGTTTATTTGACGTTGTTGTTGTTGTTGTTTATTTGACATAGTTGTTGTTGTTATTGTTGTTGTTGTTGTTTATTTGTTGTTGTTGTTGTTGTTGTTGTTGTTTATTTGACGTTGTTTTTGTTATTTGACGTTGTTGTTGTTGTATTTGTTG
>OX451740.1:452396096-452448596 GCA_948472305.1 Vicia faba
TTGTTTATTTGACGGTGTTGTTGTAGTTATTGTGTATTTGACGTTGTTGTTGTTGTTGTTTATTTGACGTTGTTGTTGTTGTTATTTATTTGACGTTGTTGTTGTTGACGTTGTTGTTGTTGTTGTTTATTTGACGTTGTTGTTGTTGTTGACGTTGTTGTTGTTGTTGACGTTGTTGTTGTTGTTGTTGTTGTTGTTTATTTAACGTTGTTGTTATTGTTTATTTGACGTTGTTGTTGTTGTTGATGTTTATTTGACATAGTTGTTGTTGTTATTGTTGTTGTTGTTGTTGTTGTTGTTGTTGTTGTTGTTGTTTATTTGACGTTGTTGTTGTTGACGTTGTTTGTGTTATTGTTTATTTGACGTTGTTGTTGTTATTGTTGTTGTTGTTGTTGTTTATTTGACGTTGTTGTTGTTGTTTATTTGACGTTGTTTTTGTTATTTGACGTTGTTGTTGTTGTATTTGTTGTTGTTCCGTATTTGACGTTGTTGTTGTTTATTTGACGTTTTTGTTGTTGTTGATGTTGTTTTGTTGTTGTTGTTTATTTGACGTTGTTGTTGTTATTGTTTATTTGATGTTGTTGTTGTTGTTAATGTTTATTTGACATTGTTGTTGTTGTTGTTGTTTATTTGACATTGTTGTTGTTGTTGTTGTTGTTGACGTTGTTATTGTTGTTGTTTATTTGACATTATTGTTGTTGTTGTTTATTTGACGTTGTTGTTGTTGTTGTTTATTTGACGTTGTTGTTGTTGTTTATTTGACGTTGTTATTGTTGACGTTGTTGTTGTTGTGATTGTTTATTTGACGTTGTTGTTGTTGTTGTTTATTTGACGTTGTTGTTGTTGTTTATTTGACGTTGTTGTTGTTGTTGACGTTGTTGTTATTGTTGTTTATTTGACGTTGTTGTTGTTGTTGTTGTTTATTTGACGTTGTTGTTGTTGTTGACGTTGTTGTTGTTGTTGTTATTTATTTGACGTTGTTATTGTTGTTATTGTTGTTGTTGTTGTTGTTTATTTGACATTGTTGTTGTTGTTGTTTATTTGACGTTGTTGTTGTTGTTTATTTGACATTGTTGTTGTTGTTGTTGTTGTTGTTTATTTGACGTTGTTGTTGTTGTTATTGTTGACGTTGTTGTTGTTGTTGTTGTTTATTTGACATTGTTGTTGTTGTTTATTTGACGTTGTTGTTATTGTTATTTATTTGACGTAGTTGTTGTTGTATTTATTTGAGGTTGTTGTTGTTGTTGTTTATTTGACGGTGTTGTTGTAGTTGTTGTGTATTTGACGTTGTTGTTGTTGTTTATTTGACGTTGTTGTTGTTGTTGTTGACGTTGTTGTTGTTGTTTATTTGACGTTTTTGTTGTTCTTGATGTTGTTGTTGTTTTTGTTGTTGTTTATTTGACGTTGTTGTTGTTCTTGATGTTGTTGTTGTTTATTTGACGTTGTTGTTGTCGTTTATTTGACGTTGTTGTTGTTGTTGTTGTATATTTGACGTTGTTGTTGTTGTTGTTATTGTTATTGTTGTTATTGTTGTTGTATATTTGACGTTGTTGTTGTTGTTGTTATTGTTATTGTTGTTGTTGTTGTTTGTTTGACGTTGTTGTTGCTGTTGTTTATTTGACGTTGTTGTTGTTGTTTATTTGAGTAATTGTTGTTGTTATTGTTTATTTTACGTTGTTGTTGTTGTTGTTTATTTGACGTTGTTGTTGTTGTTGACGTTGTTGTTGTTGTTGTTGTTGTTTATTTGACGTTGTTGTTGTTGTTGACGTTGTTGTTGATGTTGTTGTTGTTGTTGATGTTGTTGTTGTTGTTGTTGTTTATTTGACGTTGTTGTTGTTATTTATTTGACATTGTTGTTGTTGTTGACGGTGTTGTTGTTGTTATTTATTTGACATTGTTGTTGTTGTTGTTGACGTTGTTGTTGTTGTTGTTGTTTATTTAACGTTGTTGTTGTTGTTGTTTACTTGACGTTGTTGTTGTTGTTGTTTATTTGACGTTATTGTTGTTGACGTTGTTGTTGTTGTTGTTGGTTTGACGTTGTTGTTGTTGTTGTTTATTTGACGTAATTGTTGTTGTTGACGTTGTTGTTGTTGTTGTTGTTGTTTATTTGACGTTTTTGTTGTTGTTGATGTTGTTGTTGTTTATTTGATGCTGTTGTTGTTGTTGTTTATTTGACGTTGTTGTTGTTGTTGTTGTTTATTTGACGTTGTTATTGTTGTTGTTGTTTATTTGACGTTATTGATGTTGTTGTTTATTTGACGTTGATGTTGTTTATTTGACGTTGTTATTGTAGTTGTTGTTATTTATTTGACGTTGTTATTGTTTGTTTATTTGACGTTGTTGTTGTTGTTGTTTATTTGACGTTGTTGTTGTTGTTGTTGTTGTTTATTTGACGTTGTTGTTGTTGTTTATTTGACGTTGTTGTTGTTGTTGTTTATTTGACGTTGTTGTTGTTGTTGTTTAATTGACGTTGTTGTTATTGTTGTTTATTTGACGTTGTTGTTGTTATTTGACGTTGTTATTGTTGTTGTTATTATTGTTGTTGTTTATTTGATGTTGTTGTTGTTGTTTATTTTACGTTGTTGATGTTGTTTATTTGACATTGTTGTTGTTGTTGTTTATTTCACGTTGTTTTTGTTGTTTATTTGACGTTGTTGTTGTTGTTGTTGTTTATTTGACGTTGTTGTTGTTGTTGTTTATTTAACATTGTTGTTGTTGCTATTGTTGTTGTTGTTGTTTATTTGATGTTGTTGTTGTTGTTTATTTGACGTTGTTGTTATTTATTTGACGTTTTTGTTGTTGTTGTTGATGTTGTTGTTGTTGTTATTTATTTGACGTTGTTATTGTTGTTGTTGTTTATTTGACGTTGTTGTTGTTGTTGACGTTGTTGTTGTTGTTGTTGACGTTGTTGTTGTTGCTGTTGTTGTTTATTTAACGTTGTTGTTGTTGTTTATTTGACGTTGTTGTTGTTGTTGTTTATTTGACATAGTTGTTGTTGTTATTGTTGTTGTTGTTGTTGTTGTTGTTGTTGTTTATTTGACGTTGTTGTTGTTGACGTTGTTGGTGTTGTTGTTTATTTGACGTTGTTGTTGTTATTGTTGTTGTTGTTGTTTATTTGACGTTGTTGTTGTTGTTGTTTATTTGACGTTGTTGTTGTTGTTTATTTGACGTTGTTTCTGTTATTTGACATTGTTGTTGTTGTATTTGTTGTTGTTCCGTATTTGACGTTGTTGTTGTTTATTTGACGTTTTTGTTGTTGTTGATGTTGTTTTGTTGTTGTTGTTTATTTGACGTTGTTGTTGTTGTTTATTTGATGTTATTGTTGTTAATGTTTATTTGACATTGATGTTGTTGTTGTTGTTGTTTATTTGACATTGTTGTTTTTGTTGTTGTTGTTTTTGACGTTGTTTTTGTTGTTTATTTGACATTATTGTTGTTGTTGTTTATTTGACGTTGTTGTTGTTGTTGTTTATTTGACGTTGTTGTTGTTGTTTATTTGACGTTGTTATTGTTGACGTTGTTGTTATTGTGATTGTTTATTTGACGTAGTTGTTGTTGTTGACGTTGTTGTTGTTGTTGTTTATTTGACGTTTTCGTTGTTGTTGTTGATGTTGTTGTTGTTTTTGTTGTTGTTTATTTGACGTTGTTGTTGTTTATTTGACGTTGTTTTGTTGTTTATTTGACGTTGTTGTTGTTGTTGTTTATTTGACGTTGTTGTTGTTGTTGTTGTTGTTTATTTGACGTTGTTGTTGTTGTTGTTTATTTGACGTTGTTGTTGTTGTTGTTGTTGTTTATTTGACGTTGTTGTTGTTATTGTTATTGTTGTTGTTGTTCTTTATTTGACGTTGTTGTTGTTGTTGTTCTTTATTTGATGTTGGTGTTGTTGTTGTTTATTTGACGTTGTTGTTGTTGTTGTTTATTTGACGTTGTTGTTGTTGTTTATTTGATGTTGTTGTTGTTGTTGTTTATTTGACGTTGTTGTTGTTGTTGACGTTGTTGTTGTTGTTGTTGTTTATTTGACGTTGTTGTTGTTGTTGACGTTGTTGTTGATGTTGTTGTTGTTGTTGATGTTGTTGTTGTTGTTGTTGTTTATTTGACGTTGTTGTTGTTGTTTATTTGACATTGTTGTTGTTGTTGACAGTGTTGTTGTTGTTATTTATTTGACATTGTTGTTGTTGTTGTTGACGTTGTTGTTGTTGTTGTTGTTGTTTATTTAACGTTGTTGTTGTTGTTGTTTACTTGACGTTGTTGTTGTTGTTGTTTATTTGACGTTATTGTTGTTGACGTTGTTGTTGTTGTTGTTGTTTTGACGTTGTTGTTGTTGTTGTTTATTTGACGTAGTTGTTGTTGTTGACGTTGTTGTTGTTGTTGTTGTTGTTGTTTATTTGACGTTTTTGTTGTTGTTGATGTTGTTGTTGTTTATTTGATGCTGTTGTTGTTGTTGTTGTTTATTTGACGTTGTTGTTGTTGTTGTTGTTTATTTGACGTTGTTATTGTTGTTGTTGTTTATTTGACGTTATTGATGTTGTTGTTTATTTGACGTTGATGTTGTTTATTTGACCATGTTATTGTAGTTGTTGTTATTTATTTGACGTTGTTGTTGTTGTTGTTGTTTATTTGACGTTGTTGTTGTTGTTGTTGTTGTTGTTGTTTATTTGACGTTGTTGTTGTTGTTTATTTGACGTTGTTGTTGTTGTTGTTGTTTATTTGACGTTGTTGTTGTTGTTGTTTATTTAACGTTGTTGTTGTTGTTATTGTTGTTGTTATTGTTTATTTGATGTTGTTGTTGTTGTTTATTTGACGTTGTTGTTGTTGTTGTTTATTTGACGTTATTGTTGTTGTTGTTTATTTGACGTTGTTGTTGTTGTTGTTTATTTGACGTTGTTGTTGTTGTTGTTTATTTAACGTTGTTGTTGTTGCTATTGTTGTTGTTGTTGTTTATTTGATGTTGTTGTTGTTGTTTATTTGACGTTGTTGTTGTTGTTTATTTGACGTTGTTGTTGTTGTTGTTGTTTATTTGACGTTGTTGTTGTTGTTTATTTGACGTTGTTGTTGTTGTTGTTTATTTGACGTTGTTGTTGTTGTTGTTATTTAATTGACGTTGTTGTTATTGTTGTTTATTTGACGTTGTTGTTGTTATTTGACGTTGTTATTGTTGTTGTTATTATTGTTGTTGTTTATTTGATGTTGTTGTTGTTGTTTATTTTACGTTGTTGATGTTGTTTATTTGACATTGTTGTTGTTGTTGTTTATTTCACGTTGTTTTTGTTGTTTATTTGACGTTGTTGTTTTTGTTGTTTATTTGACGTTGTTGTTGTTGTTGTTTATTTAACATTGTTGTTGTTGCTATTGTTGTTGTTGTTGTTTATTTGATGTTGTTGTTGTTGTTTATTTGACGTTGTTGTTGTTGTTGTTGTTATTTATTTGACGTTTTTGTTGTTGTTGTTGATGTTGTTGTTGTTGTTATTTATTTGACGTTGTTATTGTTGTTGTTGTTTATTTGACGTTGGTGTTGTTGTTGTTGTTTATTTGACGTTGTTGTTGTTGTTGTTGTTGTTTATTTGACGTTGTTATTGTTGTTTATTTGACGTTGTTGTTGCTGTTGTTTATTTGACGTTGTTGTTGTTGTTGACGTTGTTGTTGTTGTTGTTTATTTGACGTTGTTGTTGTTGTTGACGTTGTTGTTGTTGTTGACGTTGTTGTTGTTGTTGTTTATTTAACGTTGTTGTTATTGTTTATTTGACGTTTTTGTTGTTGTTGTTTATTTGACATAGTTGTTGTTGTTATTGTTGTTGTTGTTGTTGTTGTTGTTGTTGTTGATTTGACGTTGTTGTTGTTGACGTTGTTTGTGTTATTGTTTATTTGACGTTGTTGTTGTTATTGTTGTTGTTGTTGTTGTTTATTTGACGTTGTTGTTGTTGTTGTTTATTTGACGTTGTTTTTGTTATTTGACGTTGTTGTTGTATTTGTTGTTGTTCCGTATTTGACGTTGTTGTTGTTTATTTGACGTTTTTGTTGTTGTTGATGTTGTTTTGTTGTTGTTGTTTATTTGACGTTGTTGTTGTTATTGTTTATTTGATGTTGTTGTTGTTAATGTTTATTTGACATTGTTGTTGTTGTTGTTGTTTATTTGACATTGTTGTTGTTGTTGTTGTTGTTGACGTTGTTATTGTTGTTGTTTATTTGACATTATTGTTGTTGTTGTTTATTTGACGTTGTTGTTGTTGTTGTTGTTGTTTATTTGACGTTGTTGTTGTTGTTGTTTATTTGACGTTGTTATTGTTGACGTTGTTGTTGTTGTGATTGTTTATTTGACGTTGTTGTTGTTGTTGTTTATTTGACGTTGTTGTTGTTGTTTATTTGACGTTGTTGTTGTTGTTGACGTTGTTGTTATTGTTACTTATTTGACGTTGTTGTTGTTGTTGTTTATTTGATGTTGTTGTTGTTGTTGACGTTGTTGTTGTTGTTGTTATTTATTTGACGTTGTTGTTGTTGTTATTGTTGTTGTTGTTGTTGTTTATTTGACATTGTTGTTGTTGTTGTTGTTTATTTGACGTTGTTGTTGTTGTTTATTTGACATTGTTGTTGTTGTTGTTGTTGTTGTTGTTTAGTTGACGTTGTTGTTGTTGTTATTGTTGACGTTGTTGTTGTTGTTGTTTATTTGACATTGTTGTTGTTGTTTATTTGACGTTGTTGTTATTGTTATTTATTTGACGTAGTTGTTGTTGTATTTATTTGAGGTTGTTGTTATTGTTGTTGTTTATTTGACGGTGTTGTTGTAGTTATTGTGTATTTGACGTTGTTGTTGTTCTTTATTTGACGTTGTTGTTGTTGTTATTTATTTGACGTTGTTGTTGTTGACGTTGTTGTTGTTGTTGTTTATTTGACGTTGTTGTTGTTGTTGACGTTGTTGTTGCTGTTGTTTATTTAACGTTGTTGTTATTGTTTATTTGACGTTGTTGTTGTTGTTGTTGTTTATTTGACATAGTTGTTGTTGTTATTGTTGTTGTTGTTGTTGTTGTTGTTGTTGTTGTTTATTTGACGTTGTTGTTGTTGACGTTTTTTGTGTTATTGTTTATTTGACGTTGTTGTTGTTATTGTTGTTGTTGTTGTTGTTTATTTGACGTTGTTGTTGTTGTTTATTTGACGTTGTTTTTGTTATTTGACGTTGTTGTTGTTGTATTTGTTGTTGTTCCGTATTTGACGTTGTTGTTGTTTATTTGACGTTTTTGTTGTTGTTGATGTTGTTTTGTTGTTGTTGTTTATTTGACGTTGTTGTTGTTATTGTTTATTTGATGTTGTTGTTGTTGTTAATGTTTATTTGACATTGTTGTTGTTGTTGTTGTTTATTTGACATTGTTGTTGTTGTTGTTGTTGTTGTTGACGTTGTTATTGTTGTTGTTTATTTGACATTATTGTTGTTGTTGTTTATTTGACGTTGTTGTTGTTGTTGTTTATTTGACGTTGTTGTTGTTGTTTATTTGACGTTGTTATTGTTGACGTTGTTGTTGTTGTGATTGTTTATTTGACGTTGTTGTTGTTGTTGTTGTTTATTTGACGTTGTTGTTGTTGTTTATTTGACGTTGTTGTTGTTGTTGACGTTGTTGTTATTGTTGTTTATTTGACGTTGTTGTTGTTGTTGTTTATTTGACGTTGTTGTTGTTGTTGACGTTGTTGTTGTTGTTGTTATTTATTTGACGTTGTTATTGTTGTTATTGTTGTTGTTGTTGTTGTTTATTTGACATTGTTGTTGTTGTTGTTGTTTATTTGACGTTGTTGTTGTTGTTTATTTGACATTGTTGTTGTTGTTGTTGTTGTTTATTTGACGTTGTTGTTGTTGTTATTGTTGACGTTGTTGTTGTTGTTGTTTATTTGACATTGTTGTTGTTGTTTATTTGACGTTGTTGTTATTGTTATTTATTTGACGTAGTTGTTGTTGTATTTATTTGAGGTTGTTGTTGTTGTTGTTTATTTGACGGTGTTGTTGTAGTTGTTGTGTATTTGACGTTGTTGTTGTTGTTTATTTGACGTTGTTGTTGTTGTTATTTATTTGACGTTGTTGTTGTTGACGTTGTTGTTGTTGTTTATTTGACGTTTTTGTTGTTCTTGATGTTGTTGTTGTTTTTGTTGTTGTTTATTTGACGTTGTTGTTGTTCTTGATGTTGTTGTTGTTTTTGTTGTTGTTGTTTATTTGACGTTGTTGTTGTCGTTTATTTGACGTTGTTGTTGTTGTTGTTGTATATTTGACGTTGTTGTTGTTGTTGTTATTGTTATTGTTGTTGTTGTTGTTGTATATTTGACGTTGTTGTTGTTGTTGTTATTGTTATTGTTGTTGTTGTTGTTTGTTTGACGTTGTTGTTGCTGTTGTTTATTTGACGTTGTTGTTGTTGTTTATTTGAGTTGTTGTTGTTGTTATTGGTTATTTTACGTTGTTGTTGTTGTTGTTTATTTGACGTTGTTGTTGTTGTTGACGTTGTTGTTGTTGTTGTTGTTTATTTGACGTTGTTGTTGTTGTTGACGTTGTTGTTGATGTTGTTGTTGTTGTTGATGTTGTTGTTGTTGTTGTTGTTTATTTGACGTTGTTGTTGTTGTTTATTTGACATTGTTGTTGTTGTTGACGGTGTTGTTGTTGTTATTTATTTGACATTGTTGTTGTTGTTGTTGACGTTGTTGTTGTTGTTGTTGTTTATTTAACGTTGTTGTTGTTGTTGTTTACTTGACGTTGTTGTTGTTGTTGTTTATTTGACGTTATTGTTGTTGACGTTGTTGTTGTTGTTGTTGGTTTGACGTTGTTGTTGTTGTTGTTTATTTGACGTAGTTGTTGTTGTTGACGTTGTTGTTGTTGTTGTTGTTGTTGTTTATTTGACGTTTTTGTTGTTGTTGATGTTGTTGTTGTTTATTTGATGCTGTTGTTGTTGTTGTTTATTTGACGTTGTTGTTGTTGTTGTTGTTTATTTGACGTTGTTATTGTTGTTGTTGTTTATTTGACGTTATTGATGTTGTTGTTTATTTGACGTTGATGTTGTTTATTTGACGTTGTTATTGTAGTTGTTGTTATTTATTTGACGTTGTTATTGTTTGTTTATTTGACGTTGTTGTTGTTGTTGTTGTTCATTTGACGTTGTTGTTGTTGTTGTTGTTGTTGTTTATTTGACGTTGTTGTTGTTGTTTATTTGACGTTGTTGTTGTTGTTGTTGTTTATTTGACGTTGTTGTTGTTGTTGTTTATTTAACGTTGTTGTTGTTGTTATTGTTGTTGTTATTGTTTATTTGATGTTGTTGTTGTTGTTTATTTGACGTTGTTGTTGTTGTTGTTTATTTGACGTTATTGTTGTTGTTGTTTATTTGACGTTGTTGTTGTTGTTGTTTATTTGACGTTGTTGTTGTTGTTGTTGTTGTTGTTTATTTGACGTTGTTGTTGTTGTTTATTTGACGTTGTTGTTGTTGTTGTTTATTTGACGTTGTTGTTGTTGTTGTTGTTGTTTAATTGACGTTGTTGTTATTGTTGTTTATTTGACGTTGTTGTTGTTATTTGACGTTGTTATTGTTGTTGTTATTATTGTTGTTGTTTATTTGATGTTGTTGTTGTTGTTGTTTATTTTACGTTGTTGATGTTGTTTATTTGACATTGTTGTTGTTGTTGTTTATTTCACGTTGTTTTTGTTGTTTATTTGACGTTGTTGTTGTTGTTGTTGTTTATTTGACGTTGTTGTTGTTGTTGTTGTTGTTTATTTAACATTGTTGTTGTTGCTATTGTTGTTGTTGTTGTTTATTTGATGTTGTTGTTGTTGTTTATTTGACGTTGTTGTTATTTATTTGACGTTTTTGTTGTTGTTGTTGATGTTGTTGTTGTTGTTATTTATTTGACGTTGTTATTGTTGTTGTTGTTTATTTGACGTTGGTGTTGTTGTTGTTGTTTATTTGACGTTGTTGTTGTTGTTGTTGTTTATTTGACGTTGTTGTTGTTGTTTATTTGACGTTGTTGTTGCTGTTGTTTATTTGACGTTGTTGTTGTTGTTGACGTTGTTGTTGTTGTTGTTGTTTATTTGACGTTGTTGTTGTTGTTTATTTGACGTTGTTGTTGTTGTTGTTGTTTATTTGACGTTGTTGTTGTTGTTGTTTATTTAACGTTGTTGTTGTTGTTATTGTTGTTGTTATTGTTTATTTGATGTTGTTGTTGTTGTTTATTTGACGTTGTTGTTGTTGTTGTTTATTTGACGTTATTGTTGTTGTTGTTTATTTGACGTTGTTGTTGTTGTTGTTTATTTGACGTTGTTGTTGTTGTTGTTTATTTAACGTTGTTGTTGTTGCTATTGTTGTTGTTGTTGTTTATTTGATGTTGTTGTTGTTGTTTATTTGACGTTGTTGTTGTTGTTTATTTGACGTTGTTGTTGTTGTTGTTGTTTATTTGACGTTGTTGTTGTTGTTTATTTGACGTTGTTGTTGTTGTTGTTTATTTGACGTTGTTGTTGTTGTTGTTATTTAATTGACGTTGTTGTTATTGTTGTTTATTTGACGTTGTTGTTGTTATTTGACGTTGTTATTGTTGTTGTTATTATTGTTGTTGTTTATTTGATGTTGTTGTTGTTGTTTATTTTACGTTGTTGATGTTGTTTATTTGACATTGTTGTTGTTGTTGTTTATTTCACGTTGTTTTTGTTGTTTATTTGACGTTGTTGTTTTTGTTGTTTATTTGACGTTGTTGTTGTTGTTGTTTATTTAACATTGTTGTTGTTGCTATTGTTGTTGTTGTTGTTTATTTGATGTTGTTGTTGTTGTTTATTTGACGTTGTTGTTGTTGTTGTTGTTATTTATTTGACGTTTTTGTTGTTGTTGTTGATGTTGTTGTTGTTGTTATTTATTTGACGTTGTTATTGTTGTTGTTGTTTATTTGACGTTGGTGTTGTTGTTGTTGTTTATTTGACGTTGTTGTTGTTGTTGTTGTTGTTTATTTGACGTTGTTATTGTTGTTTATTTGACGTTGTTGTTGCTGTTGTTTATTTGACGTTGTTGTTGTTGTTGACGTTGTTGTTGTTGTTGTTTATTTGACGTTGTTGTTGTTGTTGACGTTGTTGTTGTTGTTGACGTTGTTGTTGTTGTTGTTTATTTAACGTTGTTGTTATTGTTTATTTGACGTTTTTGTTGTTGTTGTTTATTTGACATAGTTGTTGTTGTTATTGTTGTTGTTGTTGTTGTTGTTGTTGTTGATTTGACGTTGTTGTTGTTGACGTTGTTTGTGTTATTGTTTATTTGACGTTGTTGTTGTTATTGTTGTTGTTGTTGTTGTTTATTTGACGTTGTTGTTGTTGTTGTTTATTTGACGTTGTTTTTGTTATTTGACGTTGTTGTTGTATTTGTTGTTGTTCCGTATTTGACGTTGTTGTTGTTTATTTGACGTTTTTGTTGTTGTTGATGTTGTTTTGTTGTTGTTGTTTATTTGACGTTGTTGTTGTTATTGTTTATTTGATGTTGTTGTTGTTAATGTTTATTTGACATTGTTGTTGTTGTTGTTGTTTATTTGACATTGTTGTTGTTGTTGTTGTTGTTGACGTTGTTATTGTTGTTGTTTATTTGACATTATTGTTGTTGTTGTTTATTTGACGTTGTTGTTGTTGTTGTTGTTGTTTATTTGACGTTGTTGTTGTTGTTGTTTATTTGACGTTGTTATTGTTGACGTTGTTGTTGTTGTGATTGTTTATTTGACGTTGTTGTTGTTGTTGTTTATTTGACGTTGTTGTTGTTGTTTATTTGACGTTGTTGTTGTTGTTGACGTTGTTGTTATTGTTACTTATTTGACGTTGTTGTTGTTGTTGTTTATTTGATGTTGTTGTTGTTGTTGACGTTGTTGTTGTTGTTGTTATTTATTTGACGTTGTTGTTGTTGTTATTGTTGTTGTTGTTGTTGTTTATTTGACATTGTTGTTGTTGTTGTTGTTTATTTGACGTTGTTGTTGTTGTTTATTTGACATTGTTGTTGTTGTTGTTGTTGTTGTTGTTTAGTTGACGTTGTTGTTGTTGTTATTGTTGACGTTGTTGTTGTTGTTGTTTATTTGACATTGTTGTTGTTGTTTATTTGACGTTGTTGTTATTGTTATTTATTTGACGTAGTTGTTGTTGTATTTATTTGAGGTTGTTGTTATTGTTGTTGTTTATTTGACGGTGTTGTTGTAGTTATTGTGTATTTGACGTTGTTGTTGTTCTTTATTTGACGTTGTTGTTGTTGTTATTTATTTGACGTTGTTGTTGTTGACGTTGTTGTTGTTGTTGTTTATTTGACGTTGTTGTTGTTGTTGACGTTGTTGTTGCTGTTGTTTATTTAACGTTGTTGTTATTGTTTATTTGACGTTGTTGTTGTTGTTGTTGTTTATTTGACATAGTTGTTGTTGTTATTGTTGTTGTTGTTGTTGTTGTTGTTGTTGTTGTTTATTTGACGTTGTTGTTGTTGACGTTTTTTGTGTTATTGTTTATTTGACGTTGTTGTTGTTATTGTTGTTGTTGTTGTTGTTTATTTGACGTTGTTGTTGTTGTTTATTTGACGTTGTTTTTGTTATTTGACGTTGTTGTTGTTGTATTTGTTGTTGTTCCGTATTTGACGTTGTTGTTGTTTATTTGACGTTTTTGTTGTTGTTGATGTTGTTTTGTTGTTGTTGTTTATTTGACGTTGTTGTTGTTATTGTTTATTTGATGTTGTTGTTGTTGTTAATGTTTATTTGACATTGTTGTTGTTGTTGTTGTTTATTTGACATTGTTGTTGTTGTTGTTGTTGTTGTTGACGTTGTTATTGTTGTTGTTTATTTGACATTATTGTTGTTGTTGTTTATTTGACGTTGTTGTTGTTGTTGTTTATTTGACGTTGTTGTTGTTGTTTATTTGACGTTGTTATTGTTGACGTTGTTGTTGTTGTGATTGTTTATTTGACGTTGTTGTTGTTGTTGTTGTTTATTTGACGTTGTTGTTGTTGTTTATTTGACGTTGTTGTTGTTGTTGACGTTGTTGTTATTGTTGTTTATTTGACGTTGTTGTTGTTGTTGTTTATTTGACGTTGTTGTTGTTGTTGACGTTGTTGTTGTTGTTGTTATTTATTTGACGTTGTTATTGTTGTTATTGTTGTTGTTGTTGTTGTTTATTTGACATTGTTGTTGTTGTTGTTGTTTATTTGACGTTGTTGTTGTTGTTTATTTGACATTGTTGTTGTTGTTGTTGTTGTTTATTTGACGTTGTTGTTGTTGTTATTGTTGACGTTGTTGTTGTTGTTGTTTATTTGACATTGTTGTTGTTGTTTATTTGACGTTGTTGTTATTGTTATTTATTTGACGTAGTTGTTGTTGTATTTATTTGAGGTTGTTGTTGTTGTTGTTTATTTGACGGTGTTGTTGTAGTTGTTGTGTATTTGACGTTGTTGTTGTTGTTTATTTGACGTTGTTGTTGTTGTTATTTATTTGACGTTGTTGTTGTTGACGTTGTTGTTGTTGTTTATTTGACGTTTTTGTTGTTCTTGATGTTGTTGTTGTTTTTGTTGTTGTTTATTTGACGTTGTTGTTGTTCTTGATGTTGTTGTTGTTTTTGTTGTTGTTGTTTATTTGACGTTGTTGTTGTCGTTTATTTGACGTTGTTGTTGTTGTTGTTGTATATTTGACGTTGTTGTTGTTGTTGTTATTGTTATTGTTGTTGTTGTTGTTGTATATTTGACGTTGTTGTTGTTGTTGTTATTGTTATTGTTGTTGTTGTTGTTTGTTTGACGTTGTTGTTGCTGTTGTTTATTTGACGTTGTTGTTGTTGTTTATTTGAGTTGTTGTTGTTGTTATTGGTTATTTTACGTTGTTGTTGTTGTTGTTTATTTGACGTTGTTGTTGTTGTTGACGTTGTTGTTGTTGTTGTTGTTTATTTGACGTTGTTGTTGTTGTTGACGTTGTTGTTGATGTTGTTGTTGTTGTTGATGTTGTTGTTGTTGTTGTTGTTTATTTGACGTTGTTGTTGTTGTTTATTTGACATTGTTGTTGTTGTTGACGGTGTTGTTGTTGTTATTTATTTGACATTGTTGTTGTTGTTGTTGACGTTGTTGTTGTTGTTGTTGTTTATTTAACGTTGTTGTTGTTGTTGTTTACTTGACGTTGTTGTTGTTGTTGTTTATTTGACGTTATTGTTGTTGACGTTGTTGTTGTTGTTGTTGGTTTGACGTTGTTGTTGTTGTTGTTTATTTGACGTAGTTGTTGTTGTTGACGTTGTTGTTGTTGTTGTTGTTGTTGTTTATTTGACGTTTTTGTTGTTGTTGATGTTGTTGTTGTTTATTTGATGCTGTTGTTGTTGTTGTTTATTTGACGTTGTTGTTGTTGTTGTTGTTTATTTGACGTTGTTATTGTTGTTGTTGTTTATTTGACGTTATTGATGTTGTTGTTTATTTGACGTTGATGTTGTTTATTTGACGTTGTTATTGTAGTTGTTGTTATTTATTTGACGTTGTTATTGTTTGTTTATTTGACGTTGTTGTTGTTGTTGTTGTTCATTTGACGTTGTTGTTGTTGTTGTTGTTGTTGTTTATTTGACGTTGTTGTTGTTGTTTATTTGACGTTGTTGTTGTTGTTGTTGTTTATTTGACGTTGTTGTTGTTGTTGTTTATTTAACGTTGTTGTTGTTGTTATTGTTGTTGTTATTGTTTATTTGATGTTGTTGTTGTTGTTTATTTGACGTTGTTGTTGTTGTTGTTTATTTGACGTTATTGTTGTTGTTGTTTATTTGACGTTGTTGTTGTTGTTGTTTATTTGACGTTGTTGTTGTTGTTGTTGTTGTTGTTTATTTGACGTTGTTGTTGTTGTTTATTTGACGTTGTTGTTGTTGTTGTTTATTTGACGTTGTTGTTGTTGTTGTTGTTGTTTAATTGACGTTGTTGTTATTGT
The DNA here is from genome assembly GCA_948472305.1 of Vicia faba. Taxonomy (NCBI): domain Eukaryota; kingdom Viridiplantae; phylum Streptophyta; class Magnoliopsida; order Fabales; family Fabaceae; genus Vicia; species Vicia faba. The sequence goes on from OX451740.1 coordinate 452,410,989, forward strand.
TGTTTATTTGACGTTGTTGTTGTTATTTGACGTTGTTATTGTTGTTGTTATTATTGTTGTTGTTTATTTGATGTTGTTGTTGTTGTTGTTTATTTTACGTTGTTGATGTTGTTTATTTGACATTGTTGTTGTTGTTGTTTATTTCACGTTGTTTTTGTTGTTTATTTGACGTTGTTGTTGTTGTTGTTGTTTATTTGACGTTGTTGTTGTTGTTGTTGTTGTTTATTTAACATTGTTGTTGTTGCTATTGTTGTTGTTGTTGTTTATTTGATGTTGTTGTTGTTGTTTATTTGACGTTGTTGTTATTTATTTGACGTTTTTGTTGTTGTTGTTGATGTTGTTGTTGTTGTTATTTATTTGACGTTGTTATTGTTGTTGTTGTTTATTTGACGTTGGTGTTGTTGTTGTTGTTTATTTGACGTTGTTGTTGTTGTTGTTGTTTATTTGACGTTGTTGTTGTTGTTTATTTGACGTTGTTGTTGCTGTTGTTTATTTGACGTTGTTGTTGTTGTTGACGTTGTTGTTGTTGTTGTTGTTTATTTGACGTTGTTGTTGTTGTTGACGTTGTTGTTGTTGTTGACGTTGTTGTTGTTGTTGTTTATTTAACGTTGTTGTTATTGTTTATTTGACGTTTTTGTTGTTGTTGTTTATTTGACATAGTTGTTGTTGTTATTGTTGTTGTTGTTGTTGTTGTTGTTGATTTGACGTTGTTGTTGTTGACGTTGTTTGTGTTATTGTTTATTTGACGTTGTTGTTGTTATTGTTGTTGTTGTTGTTGTTTATTTGACGTTGTTGTTGTTGTTTATTTGACGTTGTTTTTGTTATTTGACGTTGTTGTTGTATTTGTTGTTGTTCCGTATTTGACGTTGTTGTTGTTTATTTGACGTTTTTGTTGTTGTTGATGTTGTTTTGTTGTTGTTGTTTATTTGACGTTGTTGTTGTTATTGTTTATTTGATGTTGTTGTTGTTAATGTTTATTTGACATTGTTGTTGTTGTTGTTGTTTATTTGACATTGTTGTTGTTGTTGTTGTTGTTGACGTTGTTATTGTTGTTGTTTATTTGACATTATTGTTGTTGTTGTTTATTTGACGTTGTTGTTGTTGTTGTTGTTTATTTGACATTGTTGTTGTTGTTGTTTATTTGACGTTGTTATTGTTGACGTTGTTGTTGTTGAGATTGTTTATTTGACGTTGTTGTTGTTGTTGTTTATTTGACGTTGTTGTTGTTGTTGTTTATTTGACGTTGTTATTGTTGACGTTGTTGTTGTTGTGATTGTTTATTTGACGTTGTTGTTGTTGTTTATTTGACGTTGTTGTTGTTGTTTATTTGACGTTGTTGTTGTTGTTGACGTTGTTGTTATTGTTGTTTATTTGACGTTGTTGTTGTTGTTGTTTATTTGACGTTGTTGTTGTTGTTGACGTTGTTGTTGTTGTTGTTATTTATTTGACGTTGTTGTTGTTGTTATTGTTGTTGTTGTTGTTGTTTATTTGACATTGTTGTTGTTGTTGTTTATTTGACGTTGTTGTTGTTGTTTATTTGACATTGTTGTTGTTGTTGTTGTTGTTGTTTATTTGACGTTGTTGTTGTTGTTATTGTTGACGTTGTTGTTGTTGTTGTTTATTTGACATTGTTGTTGTTGTTGTTTATTTGACGTTGTTGTTATTGTTATTTATTTGACGTAGTTGTTGTTGTATTTATTTGAGGTTGTTGTTGTTGTTGTTGTTTATTTGACGGTGTTGTTGTAGTTGTTGTGTATTTGACGTTGTTGTTGTTGTTGTTTATTTGACGTTGTTGTTGTTGTTATTTATTTGACGTTGTTGTTGTTGACGTTGTTGTTGTTGTTGTTTATTTGACGTTGTTGTTGTTGTTGACGTTGTTGTTGTTGTTGACGTTGTTGTTGTTGTTGTTGTTTATTTAACGTTGTTGTTATTGTTTATTTGACGTTGTTGTTGTTGTTGTTGTTTATTTGACATAGTTGTTGTTGTTATTGTTGTTGTTGTTGTTGTTGTTGTTGTTGTTTATTTGACGTTGTTGTTGTTGACGTTGTTTGTGTTATTGTTTATTTGACGTTGTTGTTGTTATTGTTGTTGTTGTTGTTTATTTGACGTTGTTGTTGTTGTTGTTTATTTGACGTTGTTTTTGTTATTTGACGTTGTTGTTGTTGTATTTGTTGTTGTTCCGTATTTGACGTTGTTGTTGTTTATTTGACGTTTTTGTTGTTGTTGATGTTGTTTTGTTGTTGTTGTTTATTTGACGTTGTTGTTGTTATTGTTTATTTGATGTTGTTGTTGTTGTTAATGTTTATTTGACATTGTTGTTGTTGTTGTTGTTTATTTGACATTGTTGTTGTTGTTGTTGTTGACGTTGTTATTGTTGTTGTTTATTTGACATTATTGTTGTTGTTGTTTATTTGACGTTGTTGTTGTTGTTGTTTATTTGACGTTGTTGTTGTTGTTTATTTGACGTTGTTATTGTTGACGTTGTTGTTGTTGTGATTGTTTATTTGACGTTGTTGTTGTTGTTGACGTTGTTGTTATTGTTGTTTATTTGACGTTGTTGTTGTTGTTGTTGTTTATTTGACGTTGTTGTTGTTGTTGACGTTGTTGTTGTTGTTGTTATTTATTTGACGTTGTTATTGTTGTTATTGTTGTTGTTGTTGTTGTTTATTTGACATTGTTGTTGTTGTTGTTTATTTGACGTTGTTGTTGTTGTTTATTTGACATTGTTGTTGTTGTTGTTGTTTATTTGACGTTGTTGTTGTTGTTATTGTTGACGTTGTTGTTGTTGTTGTTGTTTATTTGACATTGTTGTTGTTGTTTATTTGACGTTGTTGTTATTGTTATTTATTTGACGTAGTTGTTGTTGTATTTATTTGAGGTTGTTGTTGTTGTTGTTTATTTGACGGTGTTGTTGTAGTTGTTGTGTATTTGACGTTGTTGTTGTTGTTTATTTGACGTTGTTGTTGTTGTTATTTATTTGACGTTGTTGTTGTTGACGTTGTTGTTGTTGTTTATTTGACGTTTTTGTTGTTCTTGATGTTGTTGTTGTTTTTGTTGTTGTTTATTTGACGTTGTTGTTGTTCTTGATGTTGTTGTTGTTTTTGTTGTTGTTGTTTATTTGACGTTGTTGTTGTTGTTTATTTGACGTTGTTGTTGTTGTTGTTGTATATTTGACGTTGTTGTTGTTGTTGTTATTGTTATTGTTGTTGTTGTTGTTGTTGTATATTTGACGTTGTTGTTGTTGTTGTTATTGTTATTGTTGTTGTTGTTGTTTGTTTGACGTTGTTGTTGCTGTTGTTTATTTGACGTTGTTGTTGTTGTTTAATTGAGTTATTGTTGTTGTTATTGTTTATTTTACGTTGTTGTTGTTGTTGTTGTTTATTTGACGTTGTTGTTGTTATTGTTTATTTGACGTTGTTGTTGTTGTTGTTTATTTGACGTTGTTTTTGTTATTTGACGTTGTTGTTGTATTTGTTGTTGTTGTTGTTGTTCCTTATTTGACGTTGTTGTTGTTGTTTATTTGACGTTTTGTTGTTGTTGTATTTGTTGTTGTTGTTGTTGTTGTTCCTTATTTGACGTTGTTGTTGTTGTTGTTGTTGTTGTTGTTGTTGTTGTTGTTTATTTGACGTTGTTGTTGTTGTTGTTGTTGTTGTTTATTTGACGTTGTTGTTGTTGTTGTTGTTGTTGTTGTTTATTTGGCGTTGTTGTTGTTGTTGGCATTGTTGTTGTTGTTGTTGTTGTTTATTTGACGTTGTTGTTGTTGTTTATTTGACATAGTTGTTGTTGTTATTGTTGTTGTTGTTGTTTATTTGTCGTTGTTGTTGTTGTTGTTGTTGTTGTTGTTGTTTATTTGACGTTGTTGTTGTTGTTTATTTGACGTTGTTGGTGTTGTTGTTTATTTGACGTTGTTGTTGTTGTTTATTTGACGTTGTTGTTGTTGTATTTGTTGTTGTTCCGTATTTGACGTTGTTGTTATTGTTGTTGTTTATTTGACGTTTTTGTTATTGTTGATGTTGTTTTGTTGTTGTTGTTTATTTGACGTTGTTGTTGTTGTTGTTTATTTGACGTTGTTGTTGTTAATGTTTATTTGACATTGTTGTTGTTGTTGTTGTTGTTGTTTATTTGACATTGTTGTTGTTGTTGTTGACGTTGTTGTTGTTTATTTGACATTGTTGTTGTTGTTGTTGTTTATTTGACGTTGTGGTTGTTGTTGTTGTTTATTTGATGTTGTTGTTGTTATTTATTTGACGTTGTTATTGTTGACATTGTTGTTGTTTATGTTATTGTTTATTTGACGTTGTTGTTGTTGTTGTTGTTGTTGTTTATTTGATGTAGTTGTTGTTGTTGACGTTGTTGTTGTTTATTTTACGTTTTTGTTGTTGCTGATGTTGTTGTTGTTGTTATTTATTTGAAGTTGTTGTTGTTGTTTATTTGACATTGTTGTTGTTGTTTATTTGACATTGTTATTGTTGTTGTTTATTTGACGTTGTTTTTGTCGTTGTTTTTGTTGTTTATTTGGCGTTGTTTTTGTCGTTGTTTTTGTTGTTTATTTGACGTTGTTGTTGTTGTTTATTTGACGTTGTTGTTGTTGTTTATTTGTTGTTGTTGTTGTTGACGTTGTTGTTATTGTTGTTTATTTGACGTTGTTGTTGTTGTTGACGTTGTTGTTGTTGTTGTTGTTGTTATTTATTTGACGTTGTTGTTTTTGTTATTGTTGTTGTTGTTGTTGTTGTTTATTTGACGTTGTTGTTGTTGTTGTTTATTTGACGTTGTTGTTGTTCTTTATTTGACATTGTTGTTGTTATTGTTTATTTGACGTTGTTGTTGTTATTTATTTGACGTTGTTGTTGTTGTTGTTGACGTTGTTGTTGTTGTTGTTGTTTATTTGACGTTGTTGTTGTTGATGTTTATTTGACGTTGTTGTTATTGTTATTTATTTGACGTAGTTGTTGTTGTATTTATTTGACGTTGTTGTTGTTGTTGTTGTTGTTTATTTGACGGTGTTGTTGTAGTTATTGTGTATTTGACATTGTTGTTGTTGTTGTTATTTATTTGACGTTGTTGTTGTTGTTGTTTATTTGACGTTGTTGTTGTTGACGTTGTTGTTGTTGTTTATTTGACGTTTTTGTTGTTCTTGATGTTGTTGTTGTTTTTGTTGTTGTTTATTTGACGTTGTTGTTGTTCTTGATGTTGTTGTTGTTTTTGTTGTTGTTTATTTGACGTTGTTGTTGTTGTTTATTTGACGTTGTTGTTGTTGTTGTTATTGTTATTGTTGATGTTGTTGTTTATTTGACGTTGTTGTTGCTGTTGTTTATTTAACGTTGTTGTTGTTGTTTATTTGACGTTGTTGTTGTTGTTGTTGTTATTGTTTATTTGACGTTGTCGTTGTTGTTGTTGTTTATTTGACGTTGTTGTTGTTGTTATTGTTTATTTGACGTTGTTGTTGTTGTTGTTTATTTGACGTTGTTATTGTTGTTTATTTGACGTTGTTTTTGTTATTTGACGTTGTTGTTGTTGTTGTTGTTCCTTATTTGACGTTGTTGTTGTTGTTTATTTGACGTTTTTGTTGTTGTTGTTGTTCCTTATTTGACGTTGTTGTTGTTGTTGTTTATTTGACGTTGTTGTTGCTGTTGTTTATTTGACGTTGTTGTTGTTGTTTTTGTTGTTGTTGTTTATTTGACATTGTTGTTGTTGTTGTTGTTGTTTATTTGACGTTGGTGTTGTTGTTGACATTGTTGTTGTTGTTGTTGTTGTGTATTTAACGTTGTTGTTGTTGTTTATTTGACGTTGTTGTTGTTGATTTTTATTTGACATAGTTGTTGTTGTTATTGTTGTTGTTGTTGTTGTTGTTGTTGTTGTTGTTGTTGTTGTTGACGTTGTTGTTATTGTTGTTTATTTGACGTTGTTGTTGTTGTTGACGTTGTTGTTGTTGTTGTTGTTGTTATTTATTTGACGTTGTTGTTTTTGTTATTGTTGTTGTTGTTGTTGTTGTTTATTTGACGTTGTTGTTGTTGTTGTTTATTTGACGTTGTTGTTGTTCTTTATTTGACATTGTTGTTGTTATTGTTTATTTGACGTTGTTGTTGTTATTTATTTGACGTTGTTGTTGTTGTTGTTGACGTTGTTGTTGTTGTTGTTGTTTATTTGACGTTGTTGTTGTTGATGTTTATTTGACGTTGTTGTTATTGTTATTTATTTGACGTAGTTGTTGTTGTATTTATTTGACGTTGTTGTTGTTGTTGTTGTTGTTGTTTATTTGACGGTGTTGTTGTAGTTATTGTGTATTTGACATTGTTGTTGTTGTTGTTATTTATTTGACGTTGTTGTTGTTGTTGTTTATTTGACGTTGTTGTTGTTGACGTTGTTGTTGTTGTTTATTTGACGTTTTTGTTGTTCTTGATGTTGTTGTTGTTTTTGTTGTTGTTTATTTGACGTTGTTGTTGTTCTTGATGTTGTTGTTGTTTTTGTTGTTGTTTATTTGACGTTGTTGTTGTTTATTTGACGTTGTTGTTGTTGTTGTTATTGTTATTGTTGATGTTGTTGTTTATTTGACGTTGTTGTTGCTGTTGTTTATTTAACGTTGTTGTTGTTGTTTATTTGACGTTGTTGTTGTTGTTGTTGTTATTGTTTATTTGACGTTGTCGTTGTTGTTGTTGTTTATTTGACGTTGTTGTTGTTGTTATTGTTTATTTGACGTTGTTGTTGTTGTTGTTTATTTGACGTTGTTATTGTTGTTTATTTGACGTTGTTTTTGTTATTTGACGTTGTTGTTGTTGTTGTTGTTCCTTATTTGACGTTGTTGTTGTTGTTTATTTGACGTTTTTGTTGTTGTTGTTGTTCCTTATTTGACGTTGTTGTTGTTGTTGTTTATTTGACGTTGTTGTTGCTGTTGTTTATTTGACGTTGTTGTTGTTGTTTTTGTTGTTGTTGTTTATTTGACATTGTTGTTGTTGTTGTTGTTGTTTATTTGACGTTGGTGTTGTTGTTGACATTGTTGTTGTTGTTGTTGTTGTGTATTTAACGTTGTTGTTGTTGTTTATTTGACGTTGTTGTTGTTGATTTTTATTTGACATAGTTGTTGTTGTTATTGTTGTTGTTGTTGTTGTTGTTGTTGTTGTTGTTGTTGTTGTTGTTGTTGTTGTTGTTGTTGTTTATTTCACGTTGTTGTTGTTATTGTTGTTGTTGTTCTAGTTTATTTGACGTTGTTGTTGTTGTTGTTGTTGTTTATTTGACGTTGTTGTTGTTGTTGTTTATTTGACGTTGTTTTTGTTATTTGACGTTGTTGTTGTTGTATTTGTTGTTGTTCCGTATTTGACGTTGTTGTTGTTTATTTGACGTTTTTGTTGTTGTTGATGTTGTTTTGTTATTGTTGTTTATTTGGCGTTGTTGTTGTTGTTTATTTGATGTTGTTGTTGTTAATGTTTATTTGACATTGTTGTTGTTGTTGTTGTTTATTTGACATTGTTGTTGTTGTTGTTGTTGTTGTTGACGTTGTTGTTGTAGTTGTTTATTTGACATTATTGTTGTTGTTGTTTATTTGACGTTGTTGTTGTTGTTGTTGTTTATTTGACGTTGTTATTGTTGACGTTGTTGTTGTTGTGATTGTTTATTTGACGTTGTTGTTGTTGTTTATTTGACGTAGTTGTTGTTGTTAACGTTGTTGTTGTTGTTGTTTATTTGACGTTTTCGTTGTTGTTGTTGATGTTGTTGTTGTTTTTGTTGTTGTTTATTTAACGTTGTTGTTGTTGTTTATTTGACGTTGTTGTTGTTGTTTATTTGACGTTGTTGTTGTTGTTGTTGTTGTTGTTTATTTGACGTTATTGTTGTTGTTGTTTATTTGACGTTGTTGTTGTTGTTATTGTTGTTTATTTGACGTTGTTGTTGTTATTGTTATTGTTGTTGTTGTTCTATATTTGACGATTTTGTTGTTGTTGTTCTTTATTTGATGTTGGTGTTGTTGTTGTTTATTTGACGTTGTTGTTGTTGTTGTTTATTTGACGTTGTTGTTGTTGTTTAGTTGTTGTTGTTGTTGTTGTTGTTGTTTATTTGACGTTGTTGTTGTTGACGTTGTTGTTGTTGTTGTTTATTTGACGTTGTTGTTGTTGTTGACGTTGTTGTTGATGTTGTTGTTGTTGATGTTGTTGTTGTTGTTGTTGTTTATTTGACGTTGTTGTTGTTGTTTATTTGACATTGTTGTTGTTGTTGACGGTGTTGTTGTTGTTGTTTATTTGACATTGTTGTTGTTGTTGTTGTTGACGTTGTTGTTGTTGTTGTTTATTTAACGTTGTTGTTGTTGTTGTTTACTTGACGTTGTTATTGTTGTTGTTTATTTGACGTTATTGTTGTTGACGTTGTTGTTGTTGTTGTTGTTGGTTTGACGTTGTTGTTGTTGTTGTTGTTGTTGTTGTTGTTGTTTATTTGACGTAGTTGTTGTTGTTGACGTTGTTGTTGTTGTTGTTTATTTGACGTTTTTGTTGTTGTTGATGTTGTTGTTGTTTATTTGACGCTGTTGTTGTTGTTTATTTGACGTTGTTGTTGTTGTTGTTGTTTATTTGACGTTGTTATTGTTGTTGTTGTTTATTTGACGTTATTGATGTTGTTGTTTATTTGACGTTGATGTTGTAATTTGACGTTGTTGTTGTAGTTGTTGTTATTTATTTGACGTTGTTATTGTTTGTTTATTTGACGTTGTTGTTGTTTTTGTTTATTTGACGTTGTTGTTGTTGTTGTTGTTGTTGTTGTTGTTGTTTATTTGACGTTGTTGTTGTTGTTTATTTGACGTTGTTGTTGTTGTTGTTGTTTATTTGACGTTGTTGTTATTGTTGTTTATTTAACGTTGTTGTTGTTGTTATTGTTGTTGTTATTGTTTATTTGATGTTGTTGTTGTTGTTGTTTATTTGACGTTGTTGTTGTTGTTGTTTATTTGACGTTTTTGTTGTTGTTGATGTTGTTGTTGTTGTTATTTATTTGACATTATTATTGTTGTTGTTGTTTATTTGACGTTGTTGTGGTTGTTTATTTGACGTTATTGTTGTTGTTGTTTATTTGACGTTGTTGTTGTTGTTGTTGTTTATTTGACGTTGTTGTTGTTGTTGTTGTTTATTTAACGTTGTTGTTGTTATTGTTGTTGTTGTTCTTTATTTGATGTTGTTGTTGTTGTTGTTTATTTGACGTTGTTGTTGTTGTTGTTTATTTGACGTTGTTGTTGTTGTTGTTGTTGTTGTTGTTGTTTATTTGACGTTGTTGTTGTTGTTTATTTGACGTTGTTGTTGTTGTTGTTGTTTAATTGCCGTTGTTATTGTTGTTGTTATTATTGATGTTGTTTATTTGACATTGTTGTTGTTGTTGTTTATTTCACGTTGTTTTTGTTGTTTATTTGACGTTGTTGTGGTTGTTGTTTATTTGACGTTGTTGTTGTTGTTGTTTATTTAACATTGTTGTTGTTACTATTGTTGTTGTTGTTGTTTATTTGATGTTGTTGTTGTTGTTGTTTATTTGACGTTGTTGTTGTTGTTGTTGTTGTTATTTATTTGACGTTTTTGTTGTTGTTGATGTTGTTGTTGTTGTTATTTATTTGACGTTGTTATTGTTGTTGTTGTTTATTTGACGTTGGTGTTGTTGTTGTTGTTGTTTATTTGACGTTGTTGTTGTTGTTGTTGTTTATTTGACGTTGTTGTTGTTGTTTATTTGACGTTGTTGTTGCTGTTGTTTATTTGACGTTGTTGTTGTTGTTGACGTTGTTGTTGTTGTTGTTTATTTGACGTTGTTGTTGTTGTTGACGTTGTTGTTGTTGTTGACGTTGTTGTTGTTGTTGACGTTGTTGTTGTTGTTGTTGTTTATTTAACGTTGTTGTTATTGTTTATTTGACGTTGTTGTTGTTGTTGTTTATTTGACATAGTTGTTGTTGTTATTGTTGTTGTTGTTGTTGTTGTTTATTTGACGTTGTTGTTGTTGACGTTGTTGGTGTTGTTGTTTATTTGACGTTGTTGTTGTTATTGTTGTTGTTGTTGTTTATTTGACGTTGTTGTTGTTGTTGTTTATTTGACGTTGTTTTTGTTATTTGACGTTGTTGTTGTTGTATTTGTTGTTGTTCTGTATTTGACGTTGTTGTTGTTTATTTGACGTTTTTGTTGTTGTTGATGTTGTTTTGTTGTTGTTGTTTATTTGACGTTGTTGTTGTTGTTGTTTATTTGATGTTGTTGTTGTTAATGTTTATATGACATTGTTGTTGTTGTTGTTGTTGTTGTTTATTTGACATTGTTGTTGTTGTTGTTGACGTTGTTATTGTTGTTGTTTATTTGACATTATTGTTGTTGTTGTTTATTTGACGTTGTTGTTGTTGTTGTTTATTTGACGTTGTTGTTGTTGTTTATTTGACGTTGTTATTGTTGACGTTGTTGTTGTTGTGATTGTTTATTTGACGTTGTTGTTGTTGTTTATTTGACGTAGTTGTTGTTGTTGACGTTGTTGTTGTTGTTGTTTATTTGATGTTTTCATTGTTGTTGTTGATGTTGTTGTTGTTTTTGTTGTTGTTTATTTGACGTTGTTGTTGTTGTTTATTTGACGTTGTTGTTGTTGTTTATTTGACGTTGTTGTTGTTGTTGTTTATTTGACGTTGTTGTTGTTGTTGTTGTTGTTGTTTATTTGACATTGTTGTTGTTATTGTTATTGTTGTTGTTGTTCTTTATTTGACGTTGTTGTTGTCGTTGTTCTTTATTTGACGTTGGTGTTGTTGTTGTTTATTTGACGTTGTTGTTGTTGTTGTTTATTTGACGTTGTTGTTGTTGTTTATTTGATGTTGTTGTTGTTGTTTATTTGACGTTGTTGTTGTTGACGTTGTTGTTGTTGTTGTTTATTTGACGTTGTTGTTGTTGTTGACGTTGTTGTTGATGTTGTTGTTGTTGTTGATGTTGTTGTTGTTGTTGTTTATTTGACGTTGTTGTTGTTGTTTATTTGACATTGTTGTTGTTGTTGACGGTGTTGTTGTTGTTGTTTATTTGACATTGTTGTTGTTGTTGTTGACGTTGTTGTTGTTGTTGTTGTTTATTTAACGTTGTTGTTGTTGTTGTTGTTTACTTGACGTTGTTGTTGTTGTTGTTTATTTGACGTTATTGTTGTTGACATTGTTGTTGTTGTTGTTGGTTTGACGTTGTTGTTGTTGTTGTTGTTGTTTTTGTTTATTTGACGTAGTTGTTGTTGTTGACGTTGTTGTTGTTGTTGTTGTTTATTTGACGTTTTTGTTGTTGTTGATGTTGTTGTTGTTTATTTGACACTGTTGTTGTTGTTTATTTGACGTTGTTGTTATTGTTGTTGTTGTTTATTTGACGTTGTTTATGTTGACGTTGTTAATGTTGGTTTGACGTTGTTGTTGTAGTTGTTGTTATTTATTTGACGTTGTTATTGTTTGTTTATTTGACGTTGTTGTTGTTGTTGTTTATTTGACATTGTTGTTGTTGTTGTTGTTGTTTATTTGACGTTGTTGTTGTTGTTTATTTGACGTTGTTGTTGTTGTTGTTTATTTGACGTTGTTGTTGTTGTTTATTTGACGTTGTTGTTGTTGTTGTTGTTTATTTGACGTTGTTGTTGTTGTTGTTTATTTAACGTTGTTGTTGTTGTTATTGTTGTTGTTATTGTTTATTTGATGTTGTTGTTGTTGTTGTTTATTTGACGTTGTTGTTGTTGTTGTTTATTTGACGTTTTTGTTGTTGTTGACGTTGTTGTTGTTGTTGTTTATTTGACATTGTTATTGTTGTTGTTGTTTATTTGACGTTGTTGTTGTTGTTTATTTGACGTTATTGTTGTTGTTGTTTATTTGACGTTGTTGTTGTTGTTGTTTATTTGACGTTGTTGTTGTTGTTGTTTATTTATCGTTGTTGTTGTTGTTATTGTTGTTGTTGTTGTTTATTTGATGTTGTTGTTGTTGTTGTTTATTTGACGTTGTTGTTGTTGTTGTTGTTTATTTGACGTTGTTATTGTTGTTGTTGTTTATTTGACGTTGTTGTTGTTGTTTATTTGACGTTGTTGTTGTTGTTGTTGTTTATTTGACGTTGTTGTTGTTGTTTAATTGACGTTGTTGTTATTGTTGTTTATTTGACGTTGTTGTTGTTATTTGACGTTGTTATTGTTGTTGTTATTGTTGTTGTTGTTTATTTGATGTTGTTGTTGTTGTTGTTGTTGTTGTTTATTTTACGTTGTTGTTGTTGTTTATTTGACATTGTTGTTGTTGTTGTTTATTTCACGTTGTTTTTGTTGTTTATTTGACGTTGTTGTTGTTGTTGTTTATTTGACGTTGTTGTTGTTGTTGTTTATTTAACATTGTTGTTGTTGCTATTGTTGTTGTTGTTGTTTATTTGATGTTGTTGTTGTTGTTTATTTGACGTTGTTGTTGTTGTTATTTATTTGACGTTTTTGTTGTTGTTGATGTTGTTGTTGTTGTTATTTATTTGACGTTGTTATTGTTGTTGTTGTTTATTTGACGTTGGTGTTGTTGTTGTTGTTTATTTGACGTTGTTGTTGTTGTTGTTGTTTATTTGACGTTGTTGTTGTTGTTTATTTGACGTTGTTGTTGTTGTTGTTTATTTGACGTTGTTGTTGTTGTTGACGTTGTTGTTGTTGTTGTTTATTTAACGTTGTTGTTGTTGTTGACGTTGTTGTTGTTGTTGTTTATTTAACGTTGTTGTTATTGTTTATTTGACGTTTTTGTTGTTGTTGTTTATTTGACATAGTTGTTGTTGTTATTGTTGTTGTTGTTGTTGTTGTTGTTGTTGTTGTTGATTTGACGTTGTTGTTGTTGACGTTGTTTGTGTTATTGTTTATTTGACGTTGTTGTTGTTATTGTTGTTGTTGTTGTTGTTTATTTGACGTTGTTGTTGTTGTTGTTTATTTGACGTTGTTTTTGTTATTTGACGTTGTTGTTGTATTTGTTGTTGTTCCGTATTTGACGTTGTTGTTGTTTATTTGACGTTTTTGTTGTTGTTGATGTTGTTTTGTTGTTGTTGTTTATTTGACGTTGTTGTTGTTATTGTTTATTTGATGTTGTTGTTGTTAATGTTTATTTGACATTGTTGTTGTTGTTGTTGTTTATTTGACATTGTTGTTGTTGTTGTTGTTGTTGTTGACGTTGTTATTGTTGTTGTTTATTTGACATTATTGTTGTTGTTGTTTATTTGACGTTGTTGTTGTTGTTGTTGTTTATTTGACGTTGTTGTTGTTGTTGTTTATTTGACGTTGTTATTGTTGACGTTGTTGTTGTTGTGATTGTTTATTTGACGTTGTTGTTGTTGTTGTTTATTTGACGTTGTTGTTGTTGTTTATTTGACGTTGTTGTTGTTGTTGACGTTGTTGTTATTGTTTTTTATTTGACGTTGTTGTTGTTGTTGTTTATTTGACGTTGTTGTTGTTGTTGACGTTGTTGTTGTTGTTGTTATTTATTTGACGTTGTTGTTGTTGTTATTGTTGTTGTTGTTGTTGTTTATTTGACATTGTTGTTGTTGTTGTTGTTTATTTGACGTTGTTGTTGTTGTTTATTTGACATTGTTGTTGTTGTTGTTGTTGTTTATTTGACGTTGTTGTTGTTGTTATTGTTGACGTTGTTGTTGTTGTTGTTTATTTGACATTGTTGTTGTTGTTTATTTGACGTTGTTGTTATTGTTATTTATTTGACGTAGTTGTTGTTGTATTTATTTGAGGTTGTTGTTGTTGTTGTTTATTTGACGGTGTTGTTGTAGTTGTTGTGTATTTGACGTTGTTGTTGTTGTTGTTTATTTGACGTTGTTGTTGTTGTTATTTATTTGACGTTGTTGTTGTTGACGTTGTTGTTGTTGTTTATTTGACGTTGTTGTTGTTGACGTTGTTGTTGTTGTTGACGTTGTTGTTGTTGTTGTTGTTGTTTATTTAACGTTGTTGTTATTGTTTATTTGACGTTGTTGTTGTTGTTGTTGTTTATTTGACATAGTTGTTGTTGTTATTGTTGTTGTTGTTGTTGTTGTTGTTGTTTATTTGACGTTGTTGTTGTTGACGTTGTTTGTGTTATTGTTTATTTGACGTTGTTGTTGTTATTGTTGTTGTTGTTGTTGTTTATTTGACGTTGTTGTTGTTGTTGTTTATTTGACGTTGTTTTTGTTATTTGACGTTGTTGTTGTTGTATTTGTTGTTGTTCCGTATTTGACGTTGTTGTTGTTTATTTGACGTTTTTGTTGTTGTTGATGTTGTTTTGTTGTTGTTGTTTATTTGACGTTGTTGTTGTTATTGTTTATTTGATGTTGTTGTTGTTGTTGTTAATGTTTATTTGACATTGTTGTTGTTGTTGTTGTTTATTTGACATTGTTGTTGTTGTTGTTGTTGACGTTGTTATTGTTGTTGTTTATTTGACATTATTGTTGTTGTTGTTTATTTGACGTTGTTGTTGTTGTTGTTTATTTGACGTTGTTGTTGTTGTTTATTTGACGTTGTTATTGTTGACGTTGTTGTTGTTGTGATTGTTTATTTGACGTTGTTGTTGTTGTTGACGTTGTTGTTATTGTTGTTTATTTGACGTTGTTGTTGTTGTTGTTTATTTGACGTTGTTGTTGTTGTTGACGTTGTTGTTGTTGTTGTTATTTATTTGACGTTGTTATTGTTGTTATTGTTGTTGTTGTTGTTGTTTATTTGACATTGTTGTTGTTGTTGTTGTTGTTTATTTGACGTTGTTGTTATTGTTTATTTGACATTGTTGTTGTTGTTGTTGTTGTTTATTTGACGTTGTTGTTGTTGTTATTGTTGACGTTGTTGTTGTTGTTGTTGTTTATTTGACATTGTTGTTGTTGTTTATTTGACGTTGTTGTTATTGTTATTTATTTGACGTAGTTGTTGTTGTATTTATTTGAGGTTGTTGTTGTTGTTGTTTATTTGACGGTGTTGTTGTAGTTGTTGTGTATTTGACGTTGTTGTTGTTGTTTATTTGACGTTGTTGTTGTTGTTATTTATTTGACGTTGTTGTTGTTGACGTTGTTGTTGTTGTTTATTTGACGTTTTTGTTGTTCTTGATGTTGTTGTTGTTTTTGTTGTTGTTTATTTGATGTTGTTGTTGTTCTTGATGTTGTTGTTGTTTTTGTTGTTGTTGTTTATTTGACGTTGTTGTTGTTGTTTATTTGACGTTGTTGTTGTTGTTGTTGTATATTTGACGTTGTTGTTGTTGTTGTTATTGTTATTGTTGTTGTTGTTGTTGTATATTTGACGTTGTTGTTGTTGTTGTTATTGTTATTGTTGTTGTTGTTGTTTGTTTGACGTTGTTGTTGCTGTTGTTTATTTGATGTTGTTGTTGTTGTTTATTTGAGTTGTTGTTGTTGTTATTGTTTATTTTACGTTGTTGTTGTTGTTGTTTATTTGACGTTGTTGTTGTTATTGTTTATTTGACGTTGTTGTTGTTGTTGTTTATTTGACGTTGTTTTTGTTATTTGACGTTGTTGTTGTATTTGTTGTTGTTGTTGTTGTTCCTTATTTGACGTTGTTGTTGTTGTTGTTTATTTGACGTTTTGTTGTTGTTGTATTTGTTGTTGTTGTTGTTGTTGTTCCTTATTTGACGTTGTTGTTGTTGTTGTTGTTGTTGTTGTTGTTTATTTGACGTTGTTGTTGTTGTTGTTGTTGTTGTTGTTTATTTGACGTTGTTGTTGTTGTTGTTGTTGTTGTTTATTTGGCGTTGTTGTTGTTGTTGGCGTTGTTGTTGTTGTTGTTGTTGTTGTTGTTTATTTGACGTTGTTGTTGTTGTTTATTTGACATAGTTGTTGTTGTTATTGTTGTTGTTGTTGTTTATTTGTCGTTGTTGTTGTTGTTGTTGTTGTTGTTGTTTATTTGACGTTGTTGTTGTTGTTTATTTGACGTTGTTGGTGTTGTTGTTTATTTGACGTTGTTGTTGTTGTTTATTTGACGTTGTTGTTGTTGTATTTGTTGTTGTTCCGTATTTGACGTTGTTGTTATTGTTGTTGTTTATTTGACGTTTTTGTTATTGTTGATGTTGTTTTGTTGTTGTTGTTTATTTGACGTTGTTGTTGTTGTTGTTTATTTGACGTTGTTGTTGTTAATGTTTATTTGACATTGTTGTTGTTGTTGTTGTTGTTTATTTGACATTGTTGTTGTTGTTGTTGTTGACGTTGTTGTTGTTTATTTGACATTGTTGTTGTTGTTGTTGTTTATTTGACGTTGTGGTTGTTGTTGTTGTTTATTTGATGTTGTTGTTGTTATTTATTTGACGTTGTTGTTGTTGACATTGTTGTTGTTTATGTTATTGTTTATTTGACGTTGTTGTTGTTGTTGTTGTTTATTTGATGTAGTTGTTGTTGTTGACGTTGTTGTTGTTTATTTGACGTATTTGTTGTTGCTGATGTTGTTGTTGTTGTTATTTATTTGAAGTTGTTGTTGTTGTTTATTTGACGCTGTTGTTGTTGTTTATTTGACATTGTTATTGTTGTTGTTTATTTGACGTTGTTTTTGTCGTTGTTTTTGTTGTTTATTTGGCGTTGTTTTTGTCGTTGTTTTTGTTGTTTATTTGACGTTGTTGTTGTTGTTGTTTATTTGACGTTGTTGTTGTTGTTGTTGTTTATTTGTTGTTGTTGTTGTTGACGTTGTTGTTATTGTTGTTTATTTGACGTTGTTGTTGTTGTTGACGTTGTTGTTGTTGTTGTTATTTATTTGACGTTGTTGTTTTTGTTATTGTTGTTGTTGTTGTTGTTGTTGTTTATTTGACGTTGTTGTTGTTGTTGTTTATTTGACGTTGTTGTTGTTCTTTATTTGACATTGTTGTTGTTATTGTTTATTTGACGTTGTTGTTGTTATTTATTTGACGTTGTTGTTGTTGTTGTTGACGTTGTTGTTGTTGTTGTTGTTGTTTATTTGACGTTGTTGTTGTTGATGTTTATTTGACGTTGTTGTTATTGTTATTTATTTGACGTAGTTGTTGTTGTATTTATTTGACGTTGTTGTTGTTGTTGTTGTTTATTTGACGGTGTTGTTGTAGTTATTGTGTATTTGACATTGTTGTTGTTGTTGTTATTTATTTGACGTTGTTGTTGTTGTTGTTTATTTGACGTTGTTGTTGTTGACGTTGTTGTTGTTGTTTATTTGACGTTTTTGTTGTTCTTGATGTTGTTGTTGTTTTTGTTGTTGTTTATTTGACGTTGTTGTTGTTGTTTATTTGACGTTGTTGCTGTTGTTGTTATTGTTATTGTTGATGTTGTTGTTTATTTGACGTTGTTGTTGCTGTTGTTTATTTAACGTTGTTGTTGTTGTTTATTTGACGTTGTTGTTGTTGTTGTTATTGTTTATTTGACGTTGTCGTTGTTGTTGTTGTTTATTTGACGTTGTTGTTGTTGTTATTGTTTATTTGACGTTGTTGTTGTTGTTGTTGTTTATTTGACGTTGTTATTGTTGTTTATTTGACGTTGTTTTTGTTATTTGACGTTGTTGTTGTTGTTGTTGTTCCTTATTTGACGTTGTTGTTGTTGTTTATTTGACGTTTTTGTTGTTGTTGTTGTTCCTTATTTGACGTTGTTGTTGTTGTTGTTTATTTGACGTTGTTGTTGCTGTTGTTTATTTGACGTTGTTGTTGTTGTTTTTGTTGTTGTTGTTTATTTGACATTGTTGTTGTTGTTGTTGTTTATTTGACGTTGGTGTTGTTGTTGACATTGTTGTTGTTGTTGTTGTTGTTTATTTAACGTTGTTGTTGTTGTTTATTTGACGTTGTTGTTGTTGATTTTTATTTGACATAGTTGTTGTTGTTATTGTTGTTGTTGTTGTTGTTGTTGTTGTTGTTGTTGTTGTTGTTGTTGTTTATTTGACGTTGTTGTTGTTGACGTTGTTGGTGTTGTTGTTTATTTGACGTTGTTGTTGTTATTGTTGTTGTTGTTCTAGTTTATTTGACGTTGTTGTTGTTGTTGTTGTTTATTTGACGTTGTTGTTGTTGTTGTTGTTTATTTGACGTTGTTTTTGTTATTTGACGTTGTTGTTGTTGTATTTGTTGCTGTTCCGTATTTGACGTTGTTGTTGTTTATTTGACGTTTTTGTTGTTGTTGATGTTGTTTTGTTATTGTTGTTTATTTGGCGTTGTTGTTGTTGTTTATTTGATGTTGTTGTTAATGTTTATTTGACATTGTTGTTGTTGTTGTTGTTGTTTATTTGACATTGTTGTTGTTGTTGTTGTTGTTGTTGACGTTGTTGTTGTTGTTGTTTATTTGACATTATTGTTGTTGTTGTTTATTTGACGTTGTTGTTGTTGTTGTTGTTTATTTGACGTTGTTATTGTTGACGTTGTTGTTGTTGTGATTGTTTATTTGACGTTGTTGTTGTTGTTTATTTGACGTAGTTGTTGTTGTTAACGTTGTTGTTGTTGTTGTTTATTTGACGTTTTCGTTGTTGTTGTTGATGTTGTTGTTGTTTTTGTTGTTGTTTATTTATTGTTGTTGTTGTTGTTTATTTGACGTTGTTGTTGTTGTTTATTTGACGTTGTTGTTGTTGTTGTTGTTGTTTATTTGACGTTATTGTTGTTGTTGTTTATTTGACGTTGTTGTTGTTATTGTTGTTTATTTGACGTTGTTGTTGTTATTGTTATTGTTGTTGTTGTTCTTTATTTGACGTTGTTGTTGTTGTTGTTCTTTATTTGATGTTGGTGTTGTTGTTGTTTATTTGACGTTGTTGTTGTTGTTGTTTATTTGACGTTGTTTTTGTTGTTTATTTGACGTTGTTGTTGTTGTTGTTTATTTGACGTTGTTGTTGTTGTTGTTTATTTAACATTGTTGTTGTTGCTATTGTTGTTGTTGTTGTTTATTTGATGTTGTTGTTGTTGTTTATTTGACGTTGTTGTTGTTGTTATTTATTTGACGTTTTTGTTGTTGTTGATGTTGTTGTTGTTGTTATTTATTTGACGTTGTTATTGTTGTTGTTGTTTATTTGACGTTGGTGTTGTTGTTGTTGTTTATTTGACGTTGTTGTTGTTGTTGTTGTTTATTTGACGTTGTTGTTGTTGTTTATTTGACGTTGTTGTTGTTGTTGTTTATTTGACGTTGTTGTTGTTGTTGACGTTGTTGTTGTTGTTGTTGTTTATTTAACGTTGTTGTTGTTGTTGACGTTGTTGTTGTTGTTGTTTATTTAACGTTGTTGTTATTGTTTATTTGACGTTTTTGTTGTTGTTGTTTATTTGACATAGTTGTTGTTGTTATTGTTGTTGTTGTTGTTGTTGTTGTTGTTGTTGTTGATTTGACGTTGTTGTTGTTGACGTTGTTTGTGTTATTGTTTATTTGACGTTGTTGTTGTTATTGTTGTTGTTGTTGTTGTTTATTTGACGTTGTTGTTGTTGTTGTTTATTTGACGTTGTTTTTGTTATTTGACGTTGTTGTTGTATTTGTTGTTGTTCCGTATTTGACGTTGTTGTTGTTTATTTGACGTTTTTGTTGTTGTTGATGTTGTTTTGTTGTTGTTGTTTATTTGACGTTGTTGTTGTTATTGTTTATTTGATGTTGTTGTTGTTAATGTTTATTTGACATTGTTGTTGTTGTTGTTGTTTATTTGACATTGTTGTTGTTGTTGTTGTTGTTGTTGACGTTGTTATTGTTGTTGTTTATTTGACATTATTGTTGTTGTTGTTTATTTGACGTTGTTGTTGTTGTTGTTGTTTATTTGACGTTGTTGTTGTTGTTGTTTATTTGACGTTGTTATTGTTGACGTTGTTGTTGTTGTGATTGTTTATTTGACGTTGTTGTTGTTGTTGTTTATTTGACGTTGTTGTTGTTGTTTATTTGACGTTGTTGTTGTTGTTGACGTTGTTGTTATTGTTTTTTATTTGACGTTGTTGTTGTTGTTGTTTATTTGACGTTGTTGTTGTTGTTGACGTTGTTGTTGTTGTTGTTATTTATTTGACGTTGTTGTTGTTGTTATTGTTGTTGTTGTTGTTGTTTATTTGACATTGTTGTTGTTGTTGTTGTTTATTTGACGTTGTTGTTGTTGTTTATTTGACATTGTTGTTGTTGTTGTTGTTGTTTATTTGACGTTGTTGTTGTTGTTATTGTTGACGTTGTTGTTGTTGTTGTTTATTTGACATTGTTGTTGTTGTTTATTTGACGTTGTTGTTATTGTTATTTATTTGACGTAGTTGTTGTTGTATTTATTTGAGGTTGTTGTTGTTGTTGTTTATTTGACGGTGTTGTTGTAGTTGTTGTGTATTTGACGTTGTTGTTGTTGTTGTTTATTTGACGTTGTTGTTGTTGTTATTTATTTGACGTTGTTGTTGTTGATGTTGTTGTTGTTGTTTATTTGACGTTGTTGTTGTTGACGTTGTTGTTGTTGTTGACGTTGTTGTTGTTGTTGTTGTTGTTTATTTAACGTTGTTGTTATTGTTTATTTGACGTTGTTGTTGTTGTTGTTGTTTATTTGACATAGTTGTTGTTGTTATTGTTGTTGTTGTTGTTGTTGTTGTTTATTTGACGTTGTTGTTGTTGACGTTGTTTGTGTTATTGTTTATTTGACGTTGTTGTTGTTATTGTTGTTGTTGTTGTTGTTTATTTGACGTTGTTGTTGTTGTTGTTTATTTGACGTTGTTTTTGTTATTTGACGTTGTTGTTGTTGTATTTGTTGTTGTTCCGTATTTGACGTTGTTGTTGTTTATTTGACGTTTTTGTTGTTGTTGATGTTGTTTTGTTGTTGTTGTTTATTTGACGTTGTTGTTGTTATTGTTTATTTGATGTTGTTGTTGTTGTTGTTAATGTTTATTTGACATTGTTGTTGTTGTTGTTGTTTATTTGACATTGTTGTTGTTGTTGTTGTTGTTGACGTTGTTATTGTTGTTGTTTATTTGACATTATTGTTGTTGTTGTTTATTTGACGTTGTTGTTGTTGTTGTTTATTTGACGTTGTTGTTGTTGTTTATTTGACGTTGTTATTGTTGACGTTGTTGTTGTTGTGATTGTTTATTTGACGTTGTTGTTGTTGTTGACGTTGTTGTTATTGTTGTTTATTTGACGTTGTTGTTGTTGTTGTTTATTTGACGTTGTTGTTGTTGTTGACGTTGTTGTTGTTGTTGTTATTTATTTGACGTTGTTATTGTTGTTATTGTTGTTGTTGTTGTTGTTTATTTGACATTGTTGTTGTTGTTGTTGTTGTTTATTTGACGTTGTTGTTATTGTTTATTTGACATTGTTGTTGTTGTTGTTGTTTATTTGACGTTGTTGTTGTTGTTATTGTTGACGTTGTTGTTGTTGTTGTTGTTTATTTGACATTGTTGTTGTTGTTTATTTGACGTTGTTGTTATTGTTATTTATTTGACGTAGTTGTTGTTGTATTTATTTGAGGTTGTTGTTGTTGTTGTTTATTTGACGGTGTTGTTGTAGTTGTTGTGTATTTGACGTTGTTGTTGTTGTTTATTTGACGTTGTTGTTGTTGTTATTTATTTGACGTTGTTGTTGTTGACGTTGTTGTTGTTGTTTATTTGACGTTTTTGTTGTTCTTGATGTTGTTGTTGTTTTTGTTGTTGTTTATTTGATGTTGTTGTTGTTCTTGATGTTGTTGTTGTTTTTGTTGTTGTTGTTTATTTGACGTTGTTGTTGTTGTTTATTTGACGTTGTTGTTGTTGTTGTTGTATATTTGACGTTGTTGTTGTTGTTGTTATTGTTATTGTTGTTGTTGTTGTTGTATATTTGACGTTGTTGTTGTTGTTGTTATTGTTATTGTTGTTGTTGTTGTTTGTTTGACGTTGTTGTTGCTGTTGTTTATTTGATGTTGTTGTTGTTGTTTATTTGAGTTGTTGTTGTTGTTATTGTTTATTTTACGTTGTTGTTGTTGTTGTTTATTTGACGTTGTTGTTGTTATTGTTTATTTGACGTTGTTGTTGTTGTTGTTTATTTGACGTTGTTTTTGTTATTTGACGTTGTTGTTGTATTTGTTGTTGTTGTTGTTGTTCCTTATTTGACGTTGTTGTTGTTGTTGTTTATTTGACGTTTTGTTGTTGTTGTATTTGTTGTTGTTGTTGTTGTTGTTCCTTATTTGACGTTGTTGTTGTTGTTGTTGTTGTTGTTTATTTGACGTTGTTGTTGTTGTTGTTGTTGTTGTTTATTTGACGTTGTTGTTGTTGTTGTTGTTGTTGTTTATTTGGCGTTGTTGTTGTTGTTGGCGTTGTTGTTGTTGTTGTTGTTGTTGTTGTTTATTTGACGTTGTTGTTGTTGTTTATTTGACATAGTTGTTGTTGTTATTGTTGTTGTTGTTGTTTATTTGTCGTTGTTGTTGTTGTTGTTGTTGTTGTTGTTTATTTGACGTTGTTGTTGTTGTTTATTTGACGTTGTTGGTGTTGTTGTTTATTTGACGTTGTTGTTGTTGTTTATTTGACGTTGTTGTTGTTGTATTTGTTGTTGTTCCGTATTTGACGTTGTTGTTATTGTTGTTGTTTATTTGACGTTTTTGTTATTGTTGATGTTGTTTTGTTGTTGTTGTTTATTTGACGTTGTTGTTGTTGTTGTTTATTTGACGTTGTTGTTGTTAATGTTTATTTGACATTGTTGTTGTTGTTGTTGTTGTTTATTTGACATTGTTGTTGTTGTTGTTGTTGACGTTGTTGTTGTTTATTTGACATTGTTGTTGTTGTTGTTGTTTATTTGACGTTGTGGTTGTTGTTGTTGTTTATTTGATGTTGTTGTTGTTATTTATTTGACGTTGTTGTTGTTGACATTGTTGTTGTTTATGTTATTGTTTATTTGACGTTGTTGTTGTTGTTGTTGTTTATTTGATGTAGTTGTTGTTGTTGACGTTGTTGTTGTTTATTTGACGTTTTTGTTGTTGCTGATGTTGTTGTTGTTGTTATTTATTTGAAGTTGTTGTTGTTGTTTATTTGACGCTGTTGTTGTTGTTTATTTGACATTGTTATTGTTGTTGTTTATTTGACGTTGTTTTTGTCGTTGTTTTTGTTGTTTATTTGGCGTTGTTTTTGTCGTTGTTTTTGTTGTTTATTTGACGTTGTTGTTGTTGTTGTTTATTTGACGTTGTTGTTGTTGTTGTTGTTTATTTGTTGTTGTTGTTGTTGACGTTGTTGTTATTGTTGTTTATTTGACGTTGTTGTTGTTGTTGACGTTGTTGTTGTTGTTGTTATTTATTTGACGTTGTTGTTTTTGTTATTGTTGTTGTTGTTGTTGTTGTTGTTTATTTGACGTTGTTGTTGTTGTTGTTTATTTGACGTTGTTGTTGTTCTTTATTTGACATTGTTGTTGTTATTGTTTATTTGACGTTGTTGTTGTTATTTATTTGACGTTGTTGTTGTTGTTGTTGACGTTGTTGTTGTTGTTGTTGTTGTTTATTTGACGTTGTTGTTGTTGATGTTTATTTGACGTTGTTGTTATTGTTATTTATTTGACGTAGTTGTTGTTGTATTTATTTGACGTTGTTGTTGTTGTTGTTGTTTATTTGACGGTGTTGTTGTAGTTATTGTGTATTTGACATTGTTGTTGTTGTTGTTATTTATTTGACGTTGTTGTTGTTGTTGTTTATTTGACGTTGTTGTTGTTGACGTTGTTGTTGTTGTTTATTTGACGTTTTTGTTGTTCTTGATGTTGTTGTTGTTTTTGTTGTTGTTTATTTGACGTTGTTGTTGTTGTTTATTTGACGTTGTTGCTGTTGTTGTTATTGTTATTGTTGATGTTGTTGTTTATTTGACGTTGTTGTTGCTGTTGTTTATTTAACGTTGTTGTTGTTGTTTATTTGACGTTGTTGTTGTTGTTGTTATTGTTTATTTGACGTTGTCGTTGTTGTTGTTGTTTATTTGACGTTGTTGTTGTTGTTATTGTTTATTTGACGTTGTTGTTGTTGTTGTTGTTTATTTGACGTTGTTATTGTTGTTTATTTGACGTTGTTTTTGTTATTTGACGTTGTTGTTGTTGTTGTTGTTCCTTATTTGACGTTGTTGTTGTTGTTTATTTGACGTTTTTGTTGTTGTTGTTGTTCCTTATTTGACGTTGTTGTTGTTGTTGTTTATTTGACGTTGTTGTTGCTGTTGTTTATTTGACGTTGTTGTTGTTGTTTTTGTTGTTGTTGTTTATTTGACATTGTTGTTGTTGTTGTTGTTTATTTGACGTTGGTGTTGTTGTTGACATTGTTGTTGTTGTTGTTGTTGTTTATTTAACGTTGTTGTTGTTGTTTATTTGACGTTGTTGTTGTTGATTTTTATTTGACATAGTTGTTGTTGTTATTGTTGTTGTTGTTGTTGTTGTTGTTGTTGTTGTTGTTGTTGTTGTTGTTTATTTGACGTTGTTGTTGTTGACGTTGTTGGTGTTGTTGTTTATTTGACGTTGTTGTTGTTATTGTTGTTGTTGTTCTAGTTTATTTGACGTTGTTGTTGTTGTTGTTGTTTATTTGACGTTGTTGTTGTTGTTGTTGTTTATTTGACGTTGTTTTTGTTATTTGACGTTGTTGTTGTTGTATTTGTTGCTGTTCCGTATTTGACGTTGTTGTTGTTTATTTGACGTTTTTGTTGTTGTTGTTGTTGTTTTGTTATTGTTGTTTATTTGGCGTTGTTGTTGTTGTTTATTTGATGTTGTTGTTAATGTTTATTTGACATTGTTGTTGTTGTTGTTGTTGTTTATTTGACATTGTTGTTGTTGTTGTTGTTGTTGTTGACGTTGTTGTTGTTGTTGTTTATTTGACATTATTGTTGTTGTTGTTTATTTGACGTTGTTGTTGTTGTTGTTTATTTGACGTTGTTATTGTTGACGTTGTTGTTGTTGTGATTGTTTATTTGACGTTGTTGTTGTTGTTTATTTGACGTAGTTGTTGTTGTTAACGTTGTTGTTGTTGTTGTTTATTTGACGTTTTCGTTGTTGTTGTTGATGTTGTTGTTGTTTTTGTTGTTGTTTATTTATTGTTGTTGTTGTTGTTTATTTGACGTTGTTGTTGTTGTTTATTTGACGTTGTTGTTGTTGTTGTTGTTGTTTATTTGACGTTATTGTTGTTGTTGTTTATTTGACGTTGTTGTTGTTATTGTTGTTTATTTGACGTTGTTGTTGTTATTGTTATTGTTGTTGTTGTTCTTTATTTGACGTTGTTGTTGTTGTTGTTCTTTATTTGATGTTGGTGTTGTTGTTGTTTATTTGACGTTGTTGTTGTTGTTGTTTATTTGACGTTGTTGTTGTTGTTTAGTTGTTGTTGTTGTTGTTGTTGTTGTTTATTTGACGTTGTTGTTGTTGTTGACGTTGTTGTTGTTGTTGTTTATTTGACGTTGTTGTTGTTGTTGACGTTGTTGTTGATGTTGTTGTTGTTGTTGATGTTGTTGTTGTTGTTGTTTATTTGACGTTGTTGTTGTTGTTTATTTGACATTGTTGTTGTTGTTGACGGTGTTGTTGTTGTTGTTTATTTGACATTGTTGTTGTTGTTGTTGACGTTGTTGTTGTTGTTGTTGTTGTTTATTTAACGTTGTTGTTGTTGTTGTTTACTTGACGTTGTTGTTGTTGTTGTTTATTTGACGTTATTGTTGTTGACGTTGTTGTTGTTGTTGTTGGTTTGACGTTGTTGTTGCTGTTGTTGTTGTTGTTGTTTATTTGACGTAGTTGTTGTTGTTGACGTTGTTGTTGTTGTTGTTGTTTATTTGACGTTTTTGTTGTTGTTGATGTTGTTGTTGTTTATTTGACGCTGTTGTTGTTGTTTATTTGACGTTGTTGTTGTTGTTGTTGTTTATTTGACGTTGTTATTGTTGTTGTTGTTTATTTGACGTTATTGATGTTGTTGTTTATTTGACGTTGATGTTGTTTATTTGACGTTGTTGTTGTAGTTGTTGTTATTTATTTGACGTTGTTATTGTTTGTTTATTTGACGTTGTTGTTGTTTTTGTTTATTTGACGTTGTTGTTGTTGTTGTTGTTGTTGTTTATTTGACGTTGTTGTTGTTGTTTATTTGACGTTGTTGTTGTTGTTGTTGTTGTTTATTTGACGTTGTTGTTATTGTTGTTTATTTAACGTTGTTGTTGTTGTTATTGTTGTTGTTATTGTTTATTTGATGTTGTTGTTGTTGTTGTTTATTTGACGTTGTTGTTGTTGTTGTTTATTTGACGTTTTTGTTGTTGTTGATGTTGTTGTTGTTGTTATTTATTTGACATCGTTTTTGTTGTTGTTGTTGTTGTTTATTTGACGTTGTTGTTGTTGTTGTTGTTGTTTATTTAACGTTGTTGTTGTTATTGTTGTTGTTGTTCTTTATTGGACGTTGTTGTTGTTGTTGTTTATTTGACGTTGTTGTTGTTGTTGTTTATTTGACGTTGTTGTTGTTGTTGTTGTTGTTTATTTGACGTTGTTGTTGTTGTTTATTTGACGTTGTTGTTGTTGTTGTTTAATTGACGTTGTTATTGTTGTTGTTATTATTGATGTTGTTTATTTGACATTGTTGTTGTTGTACTTTATTTCACGTTGTTTTTGTTGTTTATTTGACGTTGTTGTGGTTGTTGTTTATTTGACGTTGTTGTTGTTGTTGTTTATTTAACATTGTTGTTGTTGCTATTGTTGTTGTTGTTGTTTATTTGATGTTGTTGTTGTTGTTGTTTATTTGACGTTGTTGTTGTTGTTGTTATTTATTTGACGTTTTTGTTGTTGTAGATGTTGTTGTTGTTGTTATTTATTTGACGTTGTTATTGTTGTTGTTGTTTATTTGACGTTGGTGTTGTTGTTGTTGTTTATTTGACGTTGTTGTTGTTGTTGTTGTTTATTTGACGTTGTTGTTGTTGTTTATTTGACGTTGTTGTTGCTGTTGTTTATTTGACGTTGTTGTTGTTGTTGACGTTGTTGTTGTTGTTGTTGTTGTTTATTTGACGTTGTTGTTGTTGTTGACGTTGTTGTTGTTGTTGACGTTGTTGTTGTTGTTGACGTTGTTGTTGTTGTTGTTGTTTATTTAACGTTGTTGTTATTGTTTATTTGACGTTGTTGTTGTTGTTGTTTATTTGACATAGTTGTTGTTGTTATTGTTGTTGTTGTTGTTGTTGTTGTTTATTTGACGTTGTTGTTGTTGACGTTGTTGGTGTTGTTGTTTATTTGACGTTGTTGTTGTTATTGTTGTTGTTGTTGTTTATTTGACGTTGTTGTTGTTGTTGTTTATTTGACGTTGTTTTTGTTATTTGACGTTGTTGTTGTTGTATTTGTTGTTGTTCCGTATTTGACGTTGTTGTTGTTTATTTGACGTTTTTGTTGTTGTTGATGTTGTTTTGTTGTTGTTGTTTATTTGACGTTGTTGTTGTTGTTGTTTATTTGATGTTGTTGTTGTTAATGTTTATATGACATTGTTGTTGTTGTTGTTGTTGTTGTTTATTTGACATTGTTGTTGTTGTTGTTGACGTTGTTATTGTTGTTGTTTATTTGACATTATTGTTGTTGTTGTTTATTTGACGTTGTTGTTGTTGTTGTTTATTTGACGTTGTTGTTGTTGTTGTTTATTTGACGTTGTTATTGTTGACGTTGTTGTTGTTGTGATTGTTTATTTGACGTTGTTGTTGTTGTTTATTTGACGTAGTTGTTGTTGTTGACGTTGTTGTTGTTGTTGTTTATTTGATGTTTTCATTGTTGTTGTTGATGTTGTTTATTTGACGTTGTTGTTGTTGTTTATTTGACGTTGTTGTTGTTGTTTATTTGACGTTGTTGTTGTTGTTGTTTATTTGACGTTGTTGTTGTTGTTGTTGTTGTTTATTTGACATTGTTGTTGTTATTGTTATTGTTGTTGTTGTTCTTTATTTGACGTTGTTGTTGTCGTTGTTCTTTTTTTGACGTTGGTGTTGTTGTTGTTTATTTGACGTTGTTGTTGTTGTTGTTTATTTGACGTTGTTGTTGTTGTTTATTTGATGTTGTTGTTGTTGTTTATTTGACGTTGTTGTTGTTGTTGACGTTGTTGTTGTTGTTGTTGTTTATTTGACGTTGTTGTTGTTGTTGACGTTGTTGTTGATGTTGTTGTTGTTGTTGATGTTGTTGTTGTTGTTGTTTATTTGACGTTGTTGTTGTTGTTTATTTGACATTGTTGTTGTTGTTGACGGTGTTGTTGTTGTTGTTTATTTGACATTGTTGTTGTTGTTGTTGACGTTGTTGTTGTTGTTGTTGTTTATTTAACGTTGTTGTTGTTGTTGTTGTTGTTTACTTGACGTTGTTGTTGTTGTTGTTTATTTGACGTTATTGTTGTTGACATTGTTGTTGTTGTTGTTGGTTTGACGTTGTTGTTGTTGTTGTTGTTTTTGTTTATTTGACGTAGTTGTTGTTGTTGACGTTGTTGTTGTTGTTGTTGTTTATTTGACGTTTTTGTTGTTGTTGATGTTGTTGTTGTTTATTTGACACTGTTGTTGTTGTTTATTTGACGTTGTTGTTATTGTTGTTGTTGTTTATTTGACGTTGTTTATGTTGACGTTGTTAATGTTGGTTTGACGTTGTTGTTGTAGTTGTTGTTATTTATTTGACGTTGTTATTGTTTGTTTATTTGACGTTGTTGTTGTTGTTGTTTATTTGACATTGTTGTTGTTGTTGTTGTTTATTTGACGTTGTTGTTGTTGTTTATTTGACGTTGTTGTTGTTGTTGTTTATTTGACGTTGTTGTTGTTGTTTATTTGACGTTGTTGTTGTTGTTGTTTATTTGACGTT
This sequence comes from Vicia faba, assembly GCA_948472305.1. Taxonomy (NCBI): domain Eukaryota; kingdom Viridiplantae; phylum Streptophyta; class Magnoliopsida; order Fabales; family Fabaceae; genus Vicia; species Vicia faba. Next base: position 452,439,584 of record OX451740.1, read on the forward strand.
GTTGTTGTTGTTGTTTATTTAACGTTGTTGTTGTTGTTATTGTTGTTGTTATTGTTTATTTGATGTTGTTGTTGTTGTTGTTTATTTGACGTTGTTGTTGTTGTTGTTTATTTGACGTTTTTGTTGTTGTTGACGTTGTTGTTGTTGTTGTTTATTTGACGTTGTTATTGTTGTTGTTGTTTATTTGACGTTGTTGTTGTTGTTTATTTGACGTTGTTGTTGTTGTTGTTGTTGTTGTTTATTTGACGTTGTTGTTGTTGTTGTTTAATTGACGTTGTTGTTGTTGTTGTTTATTTAACGTTGTTGTTGTTATTTGACCTTGTTATTGTTGTTGTTATTGTTGTTGTTGTTTATTTGATGTTGTTGTTGTTGTTGTTGTTTATTTTACGTTGTTGTTGTTGTTTATTTGACATTGTTGTTGTTGTTGTTTATTTCACGTTGTTTTTGTTGTTTATTTGACGTTGTTGTTGTTGTTGTTTATTTGACGTTGTTGTTGTTGTTGTTTATTTAACATTGTTGTTGTTGCTATTGTTGTTGTTGTTGTTGTTTATTTGATGTTGTTGTTGTTGTTTATTTGACGTTGTTGTTATTGTTGTTGTTGTTGTTTATTTGACGTTTTTGTTGTTGTTGATGTTGTTGTTGTTGTTATTTATTTGACGTTGTTATTGTTGTTGTTGTTTATTTGACGTTGGTGTTGTTGTTGTTGTTTATTTGACGTTGTTGTTGTTGTTGTTTATTTGACGTTGTTGTTGTTGTTTATTTGACGTTGTTGTTGCTGTTGTTTATTTGACGTTGTTGTTGTTGACGTTGTTGTTGTTGTTGTTGACGTTGTTGTTGCTGTTGACGTTGTTGTTGTTGTTGTTGTTTATTTGACGTTGTTGTTGTTGTTTATTTGACATTGTTGTTGTTGTTGACGGTGTTGTTGTTGTTGTTTATTTGACATTGTTGTTGTTGTTGTTGTTGACGTTGTTGTTGTTGTTGTTGTTTATTTGACGTTGTTGTTGTTGTTGTTTACTTGACGTTGTTGTTGTTGTTTATTTGACGTTATTGTAATTGACGTTGTTGTTGTTGTTGTTGGTTTGACGTTGTTGTTGTTGTTTATTTGACGTAGTTGTTGTTGTTGACGTTGTTGTTGTTGTTGTTGTTTATTTGACGTTTTTGTTGTTGTTGTTGATGTTGTTGTTGTTTTTGTTGTTGTTTATTTGACGTTGTTGTTGTTTATTTGACGTTGTTGTTGTTGTTGTTTATTTGACGTTGTTGTTGTTGTTTATTTGACGTTGTTGTTGTTATTGTTATTGTTGTTGTTGTTCTTTATTTGACATTGTTGTTGTTGTTGTTGTTTATTTGACGTTGGTGTTGTTGTTGTTGTTTATTTGACGTTGTTGTTTTTGTTGTTTATTTGACGTTGTTGTTGTTGTTTATTTGACGTTGTTGTTGTTGTTTATTTGACGTTGTTGTTGTTGTTGAAATTGTTGTTGTTGTTGTTGTTGTTTATTTGACGTTGTTGTTGTTGTTGACGTTGTTGTTGTTGTTGTTGACGTTGTTGTTGTTGTTGATGTTGTTGTTGTTGTTGTTTATTTGACGTTGTTGTTGTTGTTTATTTGACATTGTTGTTGTTGACGTTGCTGTTGTTGTTTATTTGACATTGTTGTTGTTGTTGTTGACGTTGTTGTTGTTGTTGTTGTTTATTTAACGTTGTTGTTGTTGTTGTTTACTTGACGTTGTTGTTGTTGTTGTTTATTTGACGTTATTATTATTGACGTTGTCGTTGTTGTTGTTGGTTTGACGTTGTTGTTGTTTATTTGACGTAGTTGTTGTTGTTGACGTTGTTGTTGTTGTTGTTGTTGTTTATTTGACGTTTTTGTTGTTGTTGATGTTGTTGTTGTTTATTTGACGCTGTTGTTGTTTATTTGACGTTGTTGTTGTTGTTGTTGTTTATTTGACGTTGTTATTGTTGTTGTTGTTTATTTGACGTTGTTGTTGTTGTTTATTTGACGTTGTTGTTGTTTATTTGACGTTTTTGTTGTTGTTGATGTTGTTTTGTTGTTGTTGTTTATTTGACGTTGTTGTTGTTGTTGTTTATTTGATGTTGTTGTTGTTAATGTTTATTTGACATTGTTGTTGTTGTTGTTGTTGTTGTTTATTTGACATTGTTGTTGTTGTTGTTGACGTTGTTATTGTTGTTGTTTATTTGACATTATTGTTGTTGTTGTTTATTTGACGTTGTTGTTGTTGTTGTTTATTTGACGTTGTTGTTGTTGTTGTTTATTTGACGTTGTTATTGTTGACGTTGTTGTTGTTGTGATTGTTTATTTGACGTTGTTGTTGTTGTTTATTTGACGTAGTTGTTGTTGTTGACGTTGTTGTTGTTGTTGTTTATTTGATGTTTTCATTGTTGTTGTTGATGTTGTTGTTGTTTTTGTTGTTGTTTATTTGACATTGTTGTTGTTGTTTATTTGACGTTGTTGTTGTTGTTGTTTATTTGACGTTGTTGTTGTTGTTGTTTATTTGACGTTGTTGTTGTTGTTTATTTGACGTTGGTGTTGTTGTTGTTTATTTGACGTTGTTGTTGTTGTTGTTTATTTGACGTTGTTGTTGTTGTTTATTTGATGTTGTTGTTGTTGTTGTTTATTTGACGTTGTTGTTGTTGTTGACGTTGTTGTTGTTGTTGTTTATTTGACGTTGTTGTTGTTGTTGACGTTGTTGTTTATGTTGTTGTTGTTGTTGATGTTGTTGTTGTTGTTGTTTATTTGACGTTGTTGTTGTTGTTTATTTGACATTGTTGTTGTTGTTGACGGTGTTGTTGTTGTTGTTTATTTGACATTGTTGTTGTTGTTGTTGACGTTGTTGTTGTTGTTGTTGTTTATTTAACGTTGTTGTTGTTGTTGTTGTTTACTTGACGTTGTTGTTGTTGTTGTTGTTTATTTGACGTTATTGTTGTTGACATTGTTGTTGTTGTTGTTGGTTTGACGTTGTTGTTGTTGTTGTTGTTGTTGTTGTTGTTTTTGTTTATTTGACGTAGTTGTTGTTGTTGACGTTGTTGTTGTTGTTGTTTATTTGACGTTTTTGTTGTTGTTGATGTTGTTGTTGTTTATTTGACACTGTTGTTGTTGTTTATTTGACGTTGTTGTTATTGTTGTTGTTGTTTATTTGACGTTGTTAATGTTGTTGTTTATTTGACGTTGATGTTGTTTATTTGACGTTGTTGTTGTAGTTGTTGTTATTTATTTGACGTTGTTATTGTTTGTTTATTTGACGTTGTTGTTGTTGTTGTTTATTTGACATTGTTGTTGTTGTTGTTGTTTATTTGACGTTGTTGTTGTTGTTGTTTATTTGACGTTGTTGTTGTTGTTGTTTATTTGACGTTGTTGTTGTTGTTTATTTGACGTTGTTGTTGTTGTTGTTGTTTATTTGACGTTGTTGTTGTTGTTGTTTATTTAACGTTGTTGTTGTTATTGTTGTTGTTATTGTTTATTTGATGTTGTTGTTGTTGTTGTTTATTTGACGTTTTTGTTGTTGTTGACGTTGTTGTTGTTGTTATTTATTTGACATTGTTATTGTTGTTGTTGTTTATTTGACGTTGTTGTTGTTGTTTATTTGACGTTATTGTTGTTGTTGATTATTTGACGTTGTTGTTGTTGTTGTTTATTTGACGTTGTTGTTGTTGTTGTTTATTTAACGTTGTTGTTGTTGTTATTGTTGTTGTTGTTGTTGTTGTTTATTTGATGTTGTTGTTGTTGTTTATTTGACGTTGTTGTTGTTGTTGTTGTTGTTTATTTGACGTTGTTATTGTTATTGTTGTTTATTTGACGTTGTTGTTGTTGTTTATTTGACGTTGTTGTTGTTGTTGTTTATTTGACGTTGTTGTTGTTGTTGTTTAATTGACGTTGTTGTTATTGTTGTTTATTTGACGTTGTTGTTGTTATTTGACGTTGTTATTGTTGTTGTTATTGTTGTTGTTGTTTATTTGATGTTGTTGTTGTTGTTGTTGTTTATTTTACGTTGTTGTTGTTGTTTATTTGACATTGTTGTTGTTGTTGTTTATTTCACGTTGTTTTTGTTGTTTATTTGACGTTGTTGTTGTTGTTGTTTATTTGACGTTGTTGTTGTTGTTGTTTATTTAACATTGTTGTTGTTGCTATTGTTGTTGTTGTTGTTTATTTGATGTTGTTGTTGTTGTTTATTTGACGTTGTTGTTATTGTTGTTGTTGTTGTTTATTTGACGTTTTTGTTGTTGTTGATGTTGTTGTTGTTGTTATTTATTTGACGTTGTTATTGTTGTTGTTGTTTATTTGACGTTGGTGTTGTTGTTGTTGTTTATTTGACGTTGTTGTTGTTGTTGTTGTTTATTTGACGTTGTTGTTGTTGTTTATTTGACGTTGTTGTTGCTGTTGTTTATTTGACGTTGTTGTTGTTGTTGTTGACGTTGTTGTTGCTGTTGACGTTGTTGTTGTTGTTGACGTTGTTGTTGTTGTTGTTGTTTATTTGACGTTGTTGTTGTTGTTTATTTGACATTGTTGTTGTTGTTGACGGTGTTGTTGTTGTTGTTTATTTGACATTGTTGTTGTTGTTGTTGACGTTGTTGTTGTTGTTGTTGTTGTTTATTTGACGTTGTTGTTGTTGTTGTTTACTTGACGTTGTTGTTGTTGTTTATTTGACGTTATTGTAATTGACGTTGTTGTTGTTGTTGTTGTTGTTGTTGGTTTGACGTTGTTGTTGTTGTTTATTTGACGTAGTTGTTGTTGTTGACGTTGTTGTTGTTGTTGTTGTTGTTTATTTGACGTTTTTGTTGTTGTTGTTGATGTTGTTGTTGTTTTTGTTGTTGTTTATTTGACGTTGTTGTTGTTTATTTGACGTTGTTGTTGTTGTTGTTTATTTGACGTTGTTGTTGTTGTTGTTTATTTGACGTTGTTGTTGTTATTGTTATTGTTGTTGTTGTTCTTTATTTGACATTGTTGTTGTTGTTGTTGTTTATTTGACGTTGTTGTTGTTGTTGTTGTTTATTTGACGTTGTTGTTTTTGTTGTTTATTTGACGTTGTTGTTGTTGTTTATTTGACGTTGTTGTTGTTGTTTATTTGACGTTGTTCTTGTTGTTGACATTGTTGTTGTTGTTGTTTATTTGACGTTGTTGTTGTTGTTGACGTTGTTGTTGTTGTTGTTGACGTTGTTGTTGTTGTTGATGTTGTTGTTGTTGTTGTTTATTTGACGTTGTTGTTGTTTATTTGACATTGTTGTTGTTGTTGACGTTGCTGTTGTTGTTTATTTGACCTTGTTGTTGTTGTTGTTGACGTTGTTGTTGTTGTTGTTGTTTATTTAACGTTGTTGTTGTTGTTGTTTACTTGACGTTGTTGTTGTTGTTGTTTATTTGACGTTATTATTATTGACGTTGTTGTTGTTGTTGTTGGTTTGACGTTGTTTTTGTTGTTGTTGTTGTTTATTTGACGTAGTTGTTGTTGTTGACGTTGTTGTTGTTGTTGTTGTTGTTTATTTGACGTTTTTGTTGTTGTTGATGTTGTTGTTGTTTATTTGACGCTGTTGTTGTTTATTTGACGTTGTTGTTGTTGTTGTTTATTTGACGTTGTTATTGTTGTTGTTGTTTATTTGACGTTGTTGTTGTTGTTTATTTGACGTTGTTGTTGTTTATTTGACGTTGTTGTTGTAGTTGTTGTTATTTATTTGACGTTGTTATTGTTTGTTTATTTGATGTTGTTGTTATTGTTTATTTGACGTTGTTGTTGTTGTTGTTTATTTGACGTTGTTGTTGTTGTTGTTTATTTAACGTTGTTGTTGTTGTTATTGTTGTTGTTTACTTGACGTTGTTGTTGTTGTTGTTTATTTGACGTTATTGTTGTTCACGTTGTTGTTGTTGTTGTTGGTTTGACGTTATTGTTGTTGTTGTTGTTTATTTGACGTAGTTGTTGTTGTTGTTGTTTATTTGACGTTTTTGTTGTTGTTGATGTTGTTGTTGTTTATTTGACGCTGTTGTTGTTGTTTATTTGACGTTGTTGTTGTTGTTGTTGTTTATTTGACGTTGTTATTGTTGTTGTTATTTATTTGACGTTGTTGATGTTGTTGTTTATTTGACGTTGTTGTTGTAGTTGTTGTTATTTATTTGACGTTGTTATTGTTTGTTTATCTGACGTTGTTGTTGTTGTTGTTTATTTGACGTTGTTGTTGTTGTTGTTGTTTATTTGACGTTGTTGTTGTTGTTTATTTGACGTTGTTGTTGTTGTTGTTTATTTGACGTTGTTGTTGTTGTTGTTTATTTAACATTGTTGTTGTTGCTATTGTTGTTGTTGTTGTTTATTTGATGTTGTTGTTGTTGTTTATTTGACGTTGTTGTTATTGTTGTTGTTGTTGTTTATTTGACGTTTTTGTTGTTGTTGATGTTGTTGTTGTTGTTATTTATTTGACGTTGTTATTGTTGTTGTTGTTTATTTGACGTTGGTGTTGTTGTTGTTGTTTATTTGACGTTGTTGTTGTTGTTGTTTATTTGACGTTGTTGTTGTTGTTTATTTGACGTTGTTATTGCTGTTGTTTATTTGACGTTGTTGTTGTTGTTGACGTTGTTGTTGTTGTTGTTGACGTTGTTGTTGCTGTTGACGTTGTTGTTGTTGTTGACGTTGTTGTTGTTGTTGTTGTTTATTTGACGTTGTTGTTGTTGTTTATTTGACATTGTTGTTGTTGTTGACGGTGTTGTTGTTGTTGTTTATTTGACATTGTTGTTGTTGTTGTTGACGTTGTTGTTGTTGTTGTTGTTGTTTATTTGACGTTGTTGTTGTTGTTGTTTACTTGACGTTGTTGTTGTTGTTTATTTGACGTTATTGTAATTGACGTTGTTGTTGTTGTTGTTGTTGGTTTGACGTTGTTGTTGTTGTTTATTTGACGTACTTGTTGTTGTTGACGTTGTTGTTGTTGTTGTTGTTGTTTATTTGACGTTTTTGTTGTTGTTGATGTTGTTGTTGTTTTTGTTGTTGTTTATTTGACGTTGTTGTTGTTTATTTGACGTTGTTGTTGTTGTTGTTTATTTGACGTTGTTGTTGTTGTTGTTTATTTGACGTTGTTGTTGTTATTGTTATTGTTGTTGTTGTTCTTTATTTGACATTGTTGTTGTTGTTGTTGTTTATTTGACGTTGTTGTTGTTGTTGTTGTTTATTTGACGTTGTTGTTTTTGTTGTTTATTTGACGTTGTTGTTGTTGTTTATTTGACGTTGTTGTTGTTGTTTATTTGACGTTGTTCTTGTTGTTGACATTGTTGTTGTTGTTGTTTATTTGACGTTGTTGTTGTTGTTGACGTTGTTGTTGTTGTTGTTGACGTTGTTGTTGTTGTTGATGTTGTTGTTGTTGTTGTTTATTTGACGTTGTTGTTGTTGTTTATTTGACATTGTTGTTGTTGTTGACGTTGCTGTTGTTGTTTATTTGACATTGTTGTTGTTGTTGTTGACGTTGTTGTTGTTGTTGTTGTTTATTTAACGTTGTTGTTGTTGTTGTTTACTTGACGTTGTTGTTGTTGTTGTTGTTGTTTATTTGACGTTATTATTATTGACGTTGTCGTTGTTGTTGTTGGTTTGACGTTGTTTTTGTTGTTGTTGTTGTTTATTTGACGTAGTTGTTGTTGTTGACGTTGTTGTTGTTGTTGTTGTTGTTTATTTGACGTTTTTGATGTTGTTGATGTTGTTGTTGTTTATTTGACGCTGTTGTTGTTTATTTGACGTTGTTGTTGTTGTTGTTTATTTGACGTTGTTATTGTTGTTGTTGTTTATTTGACGTTGTTGTTGTTGTTTATTTGACGTTGTTGTTGTTTATTTGACGTTGTTGTTGTAGTTGTTGTTATTTATTTGACGTTGTTATTGTTTGTTTATTTGATGTTGTTGTTATTGTTTATTTGACGTTGTTGTTGTTGTTGTTTATTTGACGTTGTTGTTGTTGTTGTTTATTTAACGTTGTTGTTGTTGTTATTGTTGTTGTTTACTTGACGTTGTTGTTGTTGTTGTTTATTTGACGTTATTGTTGTTCACGTTGTTGTTGTTGTTGTTGTTGGTTTGACGTTATTGTTGTTGTTGTTGTTTATTTGACGTAGTTGTTGTTGTTGTTGTTTATTTGACGTTTTTGTTGTTGTTGATGTTGTTGTTGTTTATTTGACGCTGTTGTTGTTGTTTATTTGACGTTGTTGTTGTTGTTGTTGTTTATTTGACGTTGTTATTGTTGTTGTTATTTATTTGACGTTGTTGATGTTGTTGTTTATTTGACGTTGTTGTTGTAGTTGTTGTTATTTATTTGACGTTGTTATTGTTTGTTTATCTGACGTTGTTGTTGTTGTTGTTTATTTGACGTTGTTGTTGTTGTTGTTGTTTATTTGACGTTGTTGTTGTTGTTTAATTGACGTTGTGGTTTATTTGACGTTGTTGTTGTTGTTTATTTAACGTTGTTGTTGTTGTTATTGTTGTTGTTATTGTTTATTTGATGTTGTTGTTGTTGTTGTTTATTTGACGTTGTTGTTGTTGTTGTTGTTGTTGTTGTTGTTATTGTTGTTGTTGTTTATTTAACGTTGTTGTTGTTGTTATTGTTGTTGTTTACTTGACGTTGTTGTTGTTGTTGTTTATTTGACGTTATTGTTGTTCACGTTGTTGTTGTTGTTGTTGTTGGTTTGACGTTATTGTTGTTGTTGTTGTTTATTTGACGTAGTTGTTGTTGTTGTTGTTTATTTGACGTTTTTGTTGTTGTTGATGTTGTTGTTGTTTATTTGACGCTGTTGTTGTTGTTTATTTGACGTTGTTGTTGTTGTTGTTGTTTATTTGACGTTGTTATTGTTGTTGTTATTTATTTGACGTTGTTGATGTTGTTGTTTATTTGACGTTGTTGTTGTAGTTGTTGTTATTTATTTGACGTTGTTATTGTTTGTTTATCTGACGTTGTTGTTGTTGTTGTTTATTTGACGTTGTTGTTGTTGTTGTTGTTTATTTGACGTTGTTGTTGTTGTTTATTTGACGTTGTTGTTGTTGTTGTTTATTT
>OX451740.1:452453596-452541096 GCA_948472305.1 Vicia faba
TGTTGTTGTTTATTTGACGTTTTTGTTGTTGTTGATGTTGTTGTTGTTGTTGTTATTTATTTGACGTTGTTATTGTTGTTGTTGTTTATTTGACGTTGTTGTTGTTGTTGTTTATTTGACGTTATTGTTGTTGTTGTTTATTTGACGTTGTTGTTGTTGTTTATTTGACGTTGTTGTTGTTGTAGTTTATTTAACGTTGTTGTTGTTGTTATTGTTGTTGTTGTTGTCTATTTGATGTTGTTGTTGTTGTTGTTTATTTGACGTTGTTGTTGTTGTTGTTGTTTATTTGACGTTGTTGTTGTTGTTGTTGTTTATTTGACGTTGTTGTTGTTGTTTATTTGACGTTGTTGTCGTTGTTGTTGTTTATTTGACGATGTTGTTGTTGTTGTTGTTTAATTGACGTTTTTATTATTGTTGTTTATTTGACGTTGTTGTTGTTATTTGACGTTGTTATTGTTGTTGTTATTGTTGTTGTTGTTTATTTGATGTTGTTGTTGTTGTTGTTTATTTTACGTTGTTGTTGTTGTTGTTTATTTGACATTGTTGTTGTTGTTGTTGTTAATTTCACGTTGTTTTTGTTGTTTATTTGACGTTGTTGTTGTTGTTGTTTATTTGACGTTGTTGTTGTTGTTGTTTACTTAACATTGTTGTTGTTGCTATTGTTGTTGTTGTTGTTTATTTGATGTTGTTGTTGTTGTTGTTTATTTGACGTTGTTGTTGTTGTTGTTGTTGTTGTTTATTTGACGTTTTTGTTGTTGTTGATGTTGTTGTTGTTGTTATTTATTTGACGTTGTTATTGTTGTTGTTGTTTATTTGACGTTGGTGTTGTTGTTGTTGTTGTTTATTTGACGTTGTTGTTGTTGTTTATTTGACGTTGTTGTATCTGTTGTTTATTTGACGTTGTTGTTGTTGTTGACGTTGTTGTTGTTGTTTATTTGACGTTGTTGTTGTTGTTGACGTTGTTGTTGTTGACGTTGTTGTTGTTGTTGTTGTTGTTTATTTGACGTTGTTGTTGTTGTTTATTTGACATTGTTGTTGTTGTTGACGGTGTTGTTGTTGTTGTTGTTTATTTGACATTGTTGTTGTTGTTGTTGTTGACGTTGTTGTTGTTGTTGTTGTTGTTGTTTATTTGATGTTGTTGTTGTTGTTGTTTACTTGACGTTGTTGTTGTTGTTTATTTGACGTTATTGTTGTTGACGTTGTTGTTGTTGTTGTTGGTTTGACGTTGTTGTTGTTGTTGTTTATTTGACGTAGTTGTTGTTGTTGACGTTGTTGTTGTTGTTGTTGTTGTTTATTTGACGTTTTTGTTGTTGTTGTTGATGTTGTTGTTGTTTTTGTTGTTGTTTATTTGACGTTGTTGTTTATTTGACGTTGTTGTTGTTGTTGTTTATTTGACATTGTTGTTGTTGTTGTTTATTTGACGTTGTTGTTGTTATTGTTATTGTTGTTGTTGTTCTTTATTTGACGTTGTTGTTGTTGTTGTTTATTTGACGTTGGTGTTGTTGTTGTTGTTTATTTGACGTTGTTGTTTTTGTTGTTTATTTGACGTTGTTGTTGTTGTTTATTTGACGTTGTTGTTGTTGTTGACGTTGTTGTTGTTGTTGACGTTGTTGTTGTTGTTGATGTTGTTGTTATTGTTGTTTATTTGACGTTGTTGTTGTTGTTTATTTGACTTTGTTGTTGTTGTTGTTTATTTGACATTGTTGTTGTTGTTGTTGTTGACGTTGTTGTTGTTGTTGTTTATTTAACGTTGTTGTTGTTGTTGTTTACTTGACGTTGTTGTTGTTGTTGTTGTTTATTCGACGTTATTATTGTTGACGTTGTTGTTGTTGTTATTGGTTTGACGTTGTTGTTGTTGTTGTTTATTTGACGTAGTTGTTGTTGTTGACGTTGTTGTTGTTATTGTTTATTTGACGTTTTTGTTGTTGTTGATGTTGTTGTTGTTTATTTGACGCTGTTGTTGTTGTTTATTTGACGTTGTTGTTGTTGTTGTTTATTTGACGTTGTTATTGTTGTTGTTGTTTATTTGACGTTGTTGTTGTTGTTGTTTATTTGACGTTGTTGTTGTTTATTTGACGTTGTTGTTGTAGTTGTTGTTATTTATTTGACGTTGTTATTGTTTGTTTATTTGACGTTGTTGTTGTTGTTGTTTATTTGACGTTGTTGTTGTTGTTGTTCATTTGATGTTGTTGTTGTTGTTTATTTGATGTTGTTGTTGTTGTTGTTGTTTATTTGACGTTGTTGTTGTTGTTGTTGTTTATTTAACGTTGTTGTTGTTGTTGTTGTTTATTTGACGTTATTGTTGTTGACGTTGTTGTTGTTGTTGGTTTGATGTTGTTGTTGTTGTTGTTGTTGTGTTTATTTGACGTAGTTGTTGTTGTTGTTTATTTGACGTTTTTGTTGTTGTTGATGTTGTTGTTGTTTATTTGACGCTGTTGTTGTTGTTTATTTGACGTTGTTGTTGTTGTTGTTGTTGTTTATTTGACGTTGTTATTGTTGTTGTTGTTTATTTGACGTTGTTGATGTTGTTGTTTATTTGACGTTGATGTTGTTTATTTGACGTTGTTGTTGTAGTTGTTGTTATTTATTTGACGTTGTTGTTGTTGTTTATTTGACGTTGTTGTTGTTGTTGTTGTTTATTCGACGTTGCTGTTGTTGTTGTTGTTGTTTATTTGACGTTGCTGTTGTTGTTTATTTGGCGTTGTTGTTGTTGTTGTTATTTATTTGACGTTGTTGTTGTTGTTGTTTATTTAACGTTGTTGTTGTTGTTATTGTTGTTGTTATTGTTTATTTGATGTTGTTGTTGTTGTTGTTGTTTATTTGACGTTGTTGTTGTTGTTGATGTTGTTGTTGTTGTTATTTATTTGACGTTGTTATTGTTGTTGTTGTTTATTTGACGTTGGTGTTGTTGTTGTTGTTTATTTGACGTTGTTGTTGTTGTTGTTGTTTATTTGACGTTGTTGTTGTTGTTTATTTGAGGTTGTTGTTGCTGTTGTTTATTTGACGTTGTTGTTGTTGTTGACGTTGTTGTTGTTGTTGTTGACGTTGTTGTTGTTGTTGACGTTGTTGTTGTTGTTGACGTTGTTGTTGTTGTTGTTGTTTATTTGACGTTGTTGTTGTTGTTTATTTGACATTGTTGTTGTTGTTGACGGTGTTATTGTTGTTGTTTATTTGACATTGTTGTTGTTGTTGTTGTTGACGTTGTTGTTCTTGTTGTTGTTGTTGTTGTTGTTTACTTGACGTTGTTGTTGTTGTTTATTTGACGTAGTTGTTGTTGTTGACGTTGTTGTTGTTGTTGTTGTTTATTTGACGTTTTTGTTGTTGTTGTTGATGTTGTTGTTGTTTTTGTTGTTGTTTATTTGACGTTGTTGTTGTTTATTTGACGTTGTTGTTGTTGTTGTTTATTTGACGTTGTTGTTGTTGTTGTTTATTTGACGTTGTTGTTGTTATTGTTATTGTTGTTGTTGTTCTTTATTTGACATTGTTGTTGTTGTTGTTGTTTATTTGACGTTGGTGTTGTTGTTGTTTACTTGACGTTGTTGTTTTTGTTGTTTATTTGACGTTGTTGTTGTTGTTTATTTGACGTTGTTGTTGTTGTTGACATTGTTGTTGTTGTTGTTGTTTATTTGACGTTGTTGTTGTTGTTGACGTTGTTGTTGTTGTTGTTGACGTTGTTGTTGTTGTTGATGTTGTTGTTGTTGTTGTTTATTTGACGTTGTTGTTGTTGTTTATTTGACATTGTTGTTGTTGTTGACGTTGTTGTTGTTGTTTATTTGACATTGTTGTTGTTGTTGTTGACGTTGTTGTTGTTGTTGTTGTTTATTTAACGTTGTTGTTGTTGTTGTTTACTTGACGTTGTTGTTGTTGTTGTTTATTTGACGTTATTATTATTGACGTTGTCGTTGTTGTTGTTGGGTTGACGTTGTTGTTGTTGTTGTTGTTGTTGTTGTTTATTTGACGTAGTTGTTGTTGTTGATGTTGTTGTTGTTGTTGTTTATTTGACGTTTTTGTTGTTGTTGATGTTGTTGTTATTTATTTGACGCTGTTGTTGTTTATTTGACGTTGTTGTTGTTGTTGTTTATTTGACGTTGTTATTGTTGTTGTTGTTTATTTGACGTTGTTGTTGTTGTTGTTTATTTGACGTTGTTGTTGTTTATTTGACGTTGTTGTTGTAGTTGTTGTTATTTATTTGACGTTTTTATTGTTTGTTTATTTGATGTTGTTGTTGTTGTTTATTTAACGTTGTTGTTGTTGTTGTTGTTTATTCGATGTTGTTGTTGTTGTTTATTTGATGTTGTTGTTGTTGTTTATTTGACGTTGTTGTTATTGTTGTTTATTTAACGTTGTTGTTGTTGTTATTGTTGTTGTTTACTTGACGTTGTTGTTGTTGTTGTTTATTTGACGTTATTGTTGTTGACGTTGTTGTTGTTGTTGTTGTTGTTGGTTTGACGTTATTGTTGTTGTTGTTGTTGTTTATTTGACGTAGTTGTTGTTGTTGTTGTTTATTTGACGTTTTTGTTGTTGTTGATGTTGTTGTTGTTTATTTGACGCTGTTGTTGTTGTTTATTTGACGTTGTTGTTGTTATTGTTGTTTATTTGACGTTGTTATTGTTGTTGTTGTTTATTTGACGTTGTTGATGTTGTTGTTTATTTGACGTTGATGTTGTTTATTTGACGTTGTTGTTGTAGTTGTTGTTATTTATTTGACGTTGTTATTGTTTGTTTATCTGACGTTGTAGTTGTTGTTGTTTATTTGACGTTGTTGTTGTTGTTGTTGTTGTTTATTTGACGTTGTTGTTGTTGTTTATTTGACGTTGTTGTTGTTTATTTGACGTTGTTGTTGTTGTTTATTTAACGTTGTTGTTGTTGTTATTGTTGTTGTTATTGTTTATTTGATGTTGTTGTTGTTGTTGTTTATTTGACGTTGTTGTTGTTGTTGTTGTTTATTTGACGTTTTTGTTGTTGTTGATGTTGTTGTTATTTATTTGACGTTGTTATTGTTGTTGTTGTTTATTTGACGTTGTTGTTGTTGTTGTTTATTTGACATTATTGTTGTTGTTGTTTATTTGACGTTGTTGTTGTTGTTGTTTATTTGACGTTGTTGTTGTTGTTGTTGTTTATTTAACGTTGTTGTTGTTGTTATTGTTGTTGTTGTTGTTGTTTATTTGATGTTGTTGTTGTTGTTGTTTATTTGACGTTGTTGTTGTTGTTTATTTGACGTTGTTGTTGTTGTTGTTTATTTGACGTTGTTGTTGTTGTTGTTGTTGTTTAATTGACGTTGTTGTTATTGTTGTTTATTTGACGTTGTTGTTGTTATTTGACGTTGTTATTGTTGTTGTTATTGTTGTTGTTGTTTATTTGATGTTGTTGTTGTTGTTGTTTATTTTACGTTGTTGTTGTTGTTTATTTGACATTGTTGTTGTTGTTGTTGTTTATTTCACGTTGTTTTTGTCGTTGTTTTTGTTGTTTATTTGACGTTGTTGTTGTTGTTGTTTATTTGACGTTGTTGTTGATGTTGTTTATTTAACATTGTTGTTGTTGCTATTGTTGTTGTTGTTGTTTATTTGATGTTGTTGTTGTTGTTGTTTATTTGACGTTGTTGTTGTTGTTGTTGTTGTTTATTTGACGTTTTTGTCGTTGTTGATGTTGTTGTTGTTGTTATTTATTTAACGTTGGTATTGTTGTTGTTGTTTATTTGACGTTGGTGTTGTTGTTGTTGTTTATTTGACGTTGTTGTTGTTGTTGTTGTTTATTTGACGTTGTTGTTGTTGTTTATTTGACATTGTTGTTGTTGTTTATTTGACGTTGTTGTTGTTGTTGTTGACGTTGTTGTTGTTGTTGTTTATTTGACGTTGTTGTTGTTGTTGACGTTGTTGTTGTTGTTGACGTTGTTGTTGTTGTTGACGTTGTTGTTGATGTTGACGTTGTTGTTGTTGTTGTTTATTTGACGTTGTTGTTGTTGTTGTTTATTTGACATTGTTGTTGTTGTTGACGGTGTTGTTGTTGTTGTTTATTTGACATTGTTGTTGTTGTTGTTGACGTTGTTGTTGTTGTTGTTGTTTATTTGACGTTGTTGTTGTTGTTGTTTACTTGACGTTGTTGTTGTTGTTTATTTGATGTTATTGTTGTTGACATTGTTGTTGTTGTTGTTGGTTTGACGTTGTTGTTGTTGTTTATTTGACGTAGTTGATGTTGTTGACGTTGTTGTTGTTGTTTATTTGACGTTTTTGTTGTTGTTGTTGATGTTGTTGTTGTTTTTGTTGTTGTTTATTTGACGTTGTTGTCGTTTATTTGACGTTGTTGTTGTTGTTGTTTATTTGACGTTGTTGTTGTTGTTGTTGTTGTTTATTTGACGTTGTTGTTGTTGTTTATTTGACGTTGTTATTGTTGACGTTGTTGTTGTTGTGATTGTTTATTTGACGTTGTTGTTGTTGTTTATTTGACGTAGTTGTTGTTGTTGACGTTGTTGTTGTTGTTGTTTATTTGACGTTTTTGTTGTTGTTGTTGATGTTGTTGTTGTTTTTGTTGTTGTTTATTTGACGTTGTTGTTGTTGTTGTTTATTTGACGTTGTTGTTGTTGTTTATTTGACGTTGTTGTTGTTGTTTATTTGACGTTGTTGTTGTTGTTGTTGTTGTTTATTTGACGTTGTTGTTGTTATTGTTATTGTTGTTGTTGTTCTTTATTTGACGTTGTTGTTGTTGTTGTTCTTTATTTGACGTTGGTGTTGTTGTTGTTTATTTGACGTTGTTGTTGTTGTTGTTTATTTGACGTTGTTGTTGTTGTTTATTTGATGTTGTTGTTGTTGTTTATTTGACGTTGTTGTTGTTGTTGACGTTGTTGTTGTTGTAGTTTATTTGACGTTGTTGTTGTTGTTGATGTTGTTGTTGACGTTGTTGTTGTTGTTGATGTTATTGTTATTGTTGTTGTTTATTTGACGTTGTTCTTGTTGTTTATTTGACATTGTTGTTGTTGTTGACGGTGTTGTTGTTGTTGTTGTTGTTTATTTGACATTGTTATTGTTGTTGTTGACGTTGTTGTTGTTGTTGTTATTTATTTAACGTTGTTGTTGTTGTTGTTTACTTGACGTTGTTGTTGTTGTTGTTTATTTGACGTTATTGTTGTTGACGTTGTTGTTGTTGTTGTTGGTTTGACGTTGTTGTTGTTGTTGTTGTTTATTTGACGTAGTTGTTGTTGTTGACGTTGTTGTTGTTGTTATTTATTTGACGTTTTTGTTGTTGTTGATGTTGTTGTTGTTTATTTGACGCTGTTGTTGTTGTTTATTTGACGTTGTTGTTGTTGTTGTTTATTTGGCGTTGTTATTGTTGTTGTTGTTTATTTGACGTTGTTGATGTTGTTGTTTATTTGACGTTGATGTTGTTTATTTGACGTTGTTGTTGTAGTTGTTGTTATTTATTTGACGTTGTTATTGTTTGTTTATTTGACGTTGTTGTTGCTGTTGTTTATTTGACGTTGTTGTTGTTGTTGTTGTTGTTTATTTGACGTTGTTGTTGTTGTTGTTTATTTGACGTTGTTGTTGTTGTTGTTTATTTAACGTTGTTGTTGTTGTTATTGTTGTTGTTATTGTTTATTTGATGTTGTTGTTGTTGTTTATTTGACGTTGTTGTTGTTGTTGTTGTTGTTTATTTGACGTTTTTGTTGTTGTTGATGTTGTTGTTGTTGTTATTTATTTGACGTTGTTATTGTTGTTGTTGTTTATTTGACGTTGTTGTTGTTGTTGTTTATTTGACGTTATTGTTGTTGTTGTTTATTTGACGTTGTTGTTGTTGTTTATTTGACGTTATTGTTGTTGTTGTTGTTTATTTGACGTTGTTGTTGTTGTTTAATTGACGTTGTTATTATTGTTGTTTATTTGACGTTGTTGTTGTTATTTGACGTTGTTATTGTTGTTGTTATTGTTGTTGTTGTTTATTTGATGTTGTTGTTGTTGTTGTTTATTTTACGTTGTTGTTGTTGTTTATTTGACATTGTTGTTGTTGTTGTTGTTAATTTCACGTTGTTTTTGTTGTTTATTTGACGTTGTTGTTGTTGTTGTTTATTTGACGTTGTTGTTGTTGTTGTTTACTTAACATTGTTGTTGTTGCTATTGTTGTTGTTGTTGTTTATTTGACGTTGTTGTTGTTGTTGTTTATTTGACGTTGTTGTTGTTGTTGTTTATTTGACGTTTTTGTTGTTGTTGATGTTGTTGTTGTTGTTATTTATTTGACGTTGTTATTGTTGTTGTTGTTTATTTGACGTTGGTGTTGTTGTTGTTGTTTATTTGACGTTGTTGTTGTTGTTGTTTATTTGACGTTGTTGTTGCTGTTGTTTATTTGACGTTGTTGTTGTTGACGTTGTTGTTGTTGTTTATTTGACGTTGTTGTTGTTGTTGACGTTGTTGTTGTTGACGTTGTTGTTGTTGTTGAGGTTGCTGTTGTTGTTGTTTATTTGACGTTGTTGTTGTTGTTTATTTGACATTGTTGTTGTTGTTGACGGTGTTGTTGTTGTTGTTTATTTGACATTGTTGTTGTTGTTGTTGTTGACGTTGTTATTGTTGTTGTTGTTGTTGTTTATTTGATGTTGTTGTTGTTGTTGTTTACTTGACGTTGTTGTTGTTGTTTATTTGACGTTATTGTTGTTGACGTTGTTGTTGTTGTTGTTGTTGGTTTGACGTTGTTGTTGTTGTTGTTGTTTATTTGACGTAGTTGTTGTTGTTGACGTTGTTGTTGTTGTTGTTGTTGTTTATTTGACGTTTTTGTTGTTGTTGTTGATGTTGTTGTTGTTTTTGTTGTTGTTTATTTGACGTTGTTGTTTATTTGACGTTGTTGTTGTTGTTGTTTATTTGACGTTGTTGTTGTTGTTTATTTGACGTTGTTGTTGTTATTGTTATTGTTGTCGTTGTTCTTTATTTGACGTTGTTGTTGTTGTTGTTGTTTATTTGACGTTGGTGTTGTTGTTGTTGTTTATTTGACGTTGTTGTTTTTGTTGTTTATTTGACGTTGTTGTTGTTGTTTATTTGACGTTGTTGTTGTTGTTGACGTTGTTGTTGTTGTTGACGTTGTTGTTATTGTTGATGTTGTTGTTATTGTTGTTTATTTGACGTTGTTGTTGTTGTTTAGTTGACATTGTTGTTGTTGTTGACGTTGTTGTTGTTGTTGTTTATTTGACATTGTTGTTGTTGTTGTTGACGTTGTTGTTGTTGTTGTTTATTTAACGTTGTTATTGTTGTCGTTGTTTACTTGACGTTGTTGTTGTTGTTGTTGTTTATTCGACGTTATTATTGTTGACGTTGTTGTTGTTGTTAGTTTGACGTTGTTGTTGTTGTTGTTTATTTGACGTAGTTGTTGTTGTTGACGTTGTTGTTGTTATTGTTTATTTGACGTTTTTGTTGTTGTTGATGTTGTTGTTGTTTATTTGACACTGTTGTTGTTGTTTATTTGACGTTGTTGTTGTTGTTGTTTATTTGACGTTGTTATTGTTATTGTTGTTTATTTGACGTTGTTGTTGTTGTTGTTTATTTGACGTTGTTGTTGTTTATTTGACGTTGTTGTTGTAGTTGTTGTTATTTATTTGACGTTGTTATTGTTTGTTTATTTGACGTTGTTGTTGTTGTTGTTTATTTGACGTTGTTGTTGTTGTTGTTGTTGTTTATTTGATGTTGTTGTTGTTGTTTATTTGATGTTGTTGTTTTTGTTGTTTATTTGACGTTGTTGTTGTTGTTGTTGTTTATTTAACGTTGTTGTTGTTGTTGTTGTTGTTTATTTGACGTTATTGTTGTTGACGTTGTTGTTGTTGTTGTTGTTGTTGGTTTGACGTTGTTGTTGTTGTTGTTGTTGTTTATTTGACGTAGTTGTTGTTGTTGTTGTTGTTTATTTGACGTTTTTGTTGTTGTTGATGTTGTTGTTGTTTATTTGACGCTGTTGTTGTTGTTTATTTGACGTTGTTGTTGTTGTTGTTGTTTATTTGACGTTGTTATTGTTGTTGTTGTTTATTTGACGTTGTTGATGTTGTTGTTTATTTGATGTTGATGTTGTTTATTTTACGTTGTTGTTGTAGTTGTTGTTATTTATTTGACGTTGTAATTGTTTGTTTATTTGACGTTGTTGTTGTTGTTGTTTATTTGACGTTGTTGTTGTTGTTGTTGTTGTTTATTTGACGTTGTTGTTGTTGTTTATTTGACGTTGTTGTTGTTGTTGTTATTTATTTGATGTTGTTGTTGTTGTTGTTTATTTAACGTTGTTGTTGTTGTTATTGTTGTTGTTATTGTTTATTTGATGTTGTTGTTGTTGTTGTTGTTGTTTATTTGACGTTGTTGTTGTTGTTGTTGTTGTTTATTTGACGTTTTTGTGGTTGTTGATGTTGTTGTTGTTGTTATTTATTTGACGTTGTTATTGTTGTTGTTGTTTATTTGACGTTATTGTTGTTGTTGTTTATTTGACGTTGTTGTTGTTGTTGTTGTTTATTTGACGTTGTTGTTGTTGTTTATTTGACATTGTTGTTGTTGTTGTTTATTTGACGTTGTTGTTGTTGTTGTTGACGTTGTTGTTGTTGTTGTTTATTTGACGTTGTTGTTGTTGTTGACGTTGTTGTTGTTGTTGACGTTGTTGTTGTTGTTGACGTTGTTGTTGATGTTGACGTTGTTGTTGTTGTTGTTTATTTGACGTTGTTGTTGTTGTTGTTTATTTGACATTGTTGTTGTTGTTGACGGTGTTGTTGTTGTTGTTTATTTGACATTGTTGTTGTTGTTGTTGACGTTGTTGTTGTTGTTGTTGTTGTTTATTTGACGTTGTTGTTGTTGTTTACTTGACGTTGTTGTTGTTGTTTATTTGATGTTATTGTTGTTGACGTTGTTGTTGTTGTTGTTGGTTTGACGTTGTTGTTGTTGTTTATTTGACGTAGTTGATGTTGTTGACGTTGTTGTTGTTGTTTATTTGACGTTTTTGTTGTTGTTGTTGATGTTGTTGTTGTTTTTGTTGTTGTTTATTTGACGTTGTTGTCGTTTATTTGACGTTGTTGTTGTTGTTGTTTATTTGACGTTGTTGTTGTTGTTGTTGTTTATTTGACGTTGTTGTTGTTGTTTATTTGACGTTGTTATTGTTGACGTTGTTGTTGTTGTGATTGTTTATTTGACGTTGTTGTTGTTGTTTATTTGACGTAGTTGTTGTTGTTGACGTTGTTGTTGTTGTTGTTTATTTGACGTTTTTGTTGTTGTTGTTGATGTTGTTGTTGTTTTTGTTGTTGTTTATTTGACGTTGTTGTTGTTGTTGTTTATTTGACGTTGTTGTTGTTGTTGTTTATTTGACGTTGTTGTTGTTGTTAATTTGACGTTGTTGTTGTTGTTGTTGTTTATTTGACGTTGTTGTTGTTATTGTTATTGTTGTTGTTGTTCTTTATTTGACGTTGTTGTTGTTGTTGTTCTTTATTTGACGTTGGTGTTGTTGTTGTTTATTTGACGTTGTTGTTGTTGTTGTTTATTTGACGTTGTTGTTGTTGTTTATTTGATGTTGTTGTACCCCAAAATTTGCCCTCCCATATTTCTCAAAATATTCCAAGAAAAATTCACAAGTCCAACCCGGCGCGTCATATTCAGGTATTCTTTCGCCAAGATATCTCTGATAACATATTCTCAAATTCAGGTTCGGCTCAAGAGATAATTCTTTAAAGAAGGTATCCGAATGTGCGAGTTTTCTTGAAGAAATATGGTGAAAAAGTGTGCTGAAAGTGCAGTTTTTACGCGCTAAAAAATTCATAACTTGATGATCGTGACTCATTTTGAACCCGTTCTGGTGGCCAAAATTCCGTCTTGACATTATCTACATTTTCATCTCTCACGGCTGGAAGCCAATTTTGATCAGAAGGTCTTCAAAAATGTGGATTTATCAAGTATTTTCGTGCAGAAATTTGTGACAGAAGTTTATTTGCGTCATGTTCAAAAAATCATAACTTGGTCGATTTTCATCGTATCGAGCTGGTTCCGGTGCCAAAATTTCACAAATTGAGTTGACTACATTTTCACAGAAGGAATTGAGTTCAAACGGTATTCAAAAGGCCTTCGTTTTTGCTCAGAGTGCATGACACGCTGAAAATCCTGAATGCTGAATATTATTTCATCTGGGCCGACTTCGAAAATTCATAACTCGGTCAATTTTTATCGGATTGGGCTCATATTTTTACACAAGGTCCCTGACTCGTAGATCTACAACTTTGCTTCAAAAGTCGAGACCGGATTATGCTCCGATCAATACCAGTTTTTTATTGAAGAACGTGTCAGAGTCGACACTGGAGCCCAAAATAAGTTTGTCTGAGCTGAAACTTCAAAAATTCATAACTAATTCACCGTTTATCCGATTGAGTCGATTTTCGGACAGGAGTTAGTTCTCGATATCGGCTACATTTTGTCTTCACATTTCAACTTCAAAAAATGCACTTAAGTCCCTATGATTTAGCCTGGAAAGTGACGAATTCAAGTGAATATTAGAGACCCAATTGCACATTCAAAGCCCATTTGCTTTACCCTAATTTTCATTATATAATCACCTTCTTTTCACACAAACCAGAGAGGAGAAAAAAGAGGAAAAAAGAGAGAAAAAAACCTTGCCACAACACTGTTAGAATATCAAACTCTTTCAAGAACCCTAAAACCTTGAAATCCTTATTACAAATCCCTCTCTCACTACAAACAAGCCATCTCAGTTACAAACCAACATCTTATTACTTCTTCAGTAAGGGTAAGGCTGACTTGATCTCCATGATCCAAAGGGCATAAAAGCATTCATGTCACTACTTTTCCAGTAAGGGTAAGGTTGATTTGATCTCCATGATCAAAAGGGTATAATCATTCATACATGTCATATTGTGCCTAAACATTAAATTTCTTCATATATTGGCTTTATTTGCATTTTATGATTTTATTTGATGTGTTTGTGAGATTCAACACTGCAGATTTAGACAGGATCCCAGGCAGGTTCATTAAGGAACGTTGAGGCCAAAAGCCAAATGGCCAAAAGCCAAAAGCTAAATGGCCAAAGTAGAACATTCTATGCATGACACCAATACATGGCGAGGCAGACATTAAGCCAGAGATTAAGGGAACGTTGAAGCCAGAACACAAATGGCCAAAAGCCAAAAGCCAAAAGCCAAAAGCCAAAAGCCAAAAGCCAATTGGCCAAAGTAGAACAACTTATGCATGAAACTCAATCCAATGGCCAAAGAATGCAGACCACGGTACTCAGGAGTCAATACTTCAAAAAACCTCCCCTTGGGCCAGACACCCCCTACGGTTTGCTCAATTTTTAATTTTTATTTGTTTTTCCTTTTTATTCTTTTAATTGTTTTTTAATTGTTTTCTTTTAATTCCATAAAATAATTTTCATAATAAATATAAAATACAGAAAAATAAAAAAAAAATGTTTATTTTATTAATATTAATTTTACTATTATTATTTTTGTAAATAAACTTTAAACAATTAATTAGATTAATTTAGGTTTCAAAACTTTAATATTTTTCTTAATAAATTAAATATGTAGAAATTAGGGTTTTTAACTTTTTCATCATTTTTTTAATAAATAATTTTCTCATTATTATTACTAACTACTAATTTATTTTGTAAATAAACATGTACATAAATTCTTTAGTAAATTAAGTTAAACTTTAACATTTTCGTTAATAATTAAAAAAACTTAGAATTAGAGTTTCTTTTAATTTTAATTTTCTTTATTTCATAAATACAAAAAAAACTAAAAAACATTTCTTTCCTTTTATTAAATAATTAATTAGCTTTTTAATTTCATTTAATTTCTTTAAAGGGTCCAACGCCCTCGAACGTTCTATTTTTATTTCTTTTGCACATTTATTTTCTTTCAAATATTATGTAATTGCTCAAGCCATGTAACTCGGACATTTTATATTTCCCGCATTTTATTTCTTTATTTTATGTCAAATCGGGTCCTGGTTTAATTTGGCGATGTGGACCCGCGCCTTTGTAATAGCCTTAGATTTACTTTCCCGTAAATATTTTTTAACTGTTAACTAAAAAGCATGAAAGAATGTATGGCCTTAAATAAAAACAAGCGTAGAACACCAATAACATGACAAGATAAATGCAAATGAAAACGACACACAAATCACACACCACCCCTAGGGTACGCCTCACTGTTGCCTTGCCTCGAAAGGTGATCGTCGAGTAGAGGATGTCTTAGTAAGTCCTCATGATCCGGGAACCTGGCATGAGGGTAGCTTCTAAGGTGTCTTCCCATTGCTCTGGTGATCACCACGTCCCGAACCTTCGAATTGACCCGAACACCTCCAACGGTGGTGCTACCTACCTCTCAATGGTGGGATGGCACTACTTTAAAGGACATTTACACAGACGAATTCCTTAGGGTAGGTAGGTTCTCAAGGATACTTGCTCTAATTTCAAAAACAAACAAAAATCTTTTCACACTGACACTTTTCAAAAGCTTTCAAAGCAAATTTTTCAAACACTCTGACGTACGAGTCGATCTGAAATTTTTCAAAGAAACTTTTTTAAACCCACATTGAAAAGCAAACAAACAATTTTGAAAACACAAATGAGCAAGTATCTAAGAGCCCATGGATAACCATGGATAGAAAGGGTGCTAACACCTTCCCTTTCTATAATCTACCTCCCGAACCGAGAGCAATCTCTTTAAGGAATTTTTCTGTGCTTTTGTCCTTTCCATTTGGAGAAAATAAAAGACGGTGGCGACTCTTGCTTCCGCGACATTTCGCGAACCAGCGTTAAACAGTCAGTTCCAGATCCACCGATCACAGAACTGGCGACTCTGCTGGGGATAACTTTATAAAGTGAGGTGTACCTTAGGGCTAGTTCATAACTGTGTTTTCAATTGCTTTCCTTGTTTTCTTTACTATTGTGGGTTGCATGGGAGTTACATAGATCCTAACCCGGATCTGGGGATACCCTGTTTAGGTAGCATAAGCTGTGAGGGACCTGTCCGGCGTAGACCGACACGGGTGAAACAGTGGCTACGTTGGTGTGGCACCTTGGTCTGTACCGATATCCCTTGTGTTGCAACGAGGAGAATATGGGTCTTCTGAGGAGTCATTAAGCACCAACAACCTTAGAACCTTAAATGACCCAACTTGGCCATTAGAACAGTAGCAGTATGCTACGCCCATTGAGGCTAAACTCTCGTGATGGTTCTGGCCGCGAGAAAAGATTGCGATGCTGGAGTTATGACCGATTGAGGGTAGTCAATGATATTGGGATCCTCTAAGAACCCGGTTACTTTGATAGGACAGGTATGAACCAACAAACTGAAAGAGGGTAGTACCTAGACCTCATGCTGGCCTAAACCCTAAGGGTTTCTCTTGTGTGACTTGTGTGCCTTCGTACTTGCCTACTTGCGTACTTGTTACCTGACACTTGTTTCTTGCAGGTCTTGTTTATAGTCCTTAACTAGGACTCGTGACAGGGTACCAAATTTCTTGCAGGTCTTGTTTATAGTCCTTAACTAGGACTCATGACAGGGTTTACCAAATTTCTTGCAGGGTCTGTTTATAGTCCTTAATTGGGACTCATAACAGGGTTACTCACATTACCCCATGCATAGCATAACATCATACCATTGCATACATCCTAACCCATTTCAAGGATCTCAAGGGCTTGTGATGCAGGTAATGATGAACAATTATCCCAGCAAGGGGGCAAAGAGGATTTATTTTCCTCTAGCCAGGGTTGTCAGAGGCTATGACCCACTGGATATGGTGAGCCTATGCCCCTTGAAGAAGGACTCTCAACAACATGCAGTTCCTTCAATCAAGCTGCGAATTCAAATTCTAACAATCTTTTACCCTGCGAGATCCTTGAAAACATTGCATACATATCATACATATCATTGCATTACAGGTACCCTCTTGACAGGTCACTCACCAT
This sequence comes from Vicia faba, assembly GCA_948472305.1. Lineage (NCBI taxonomy): Eukaryota > Viridiplantae > Streptophyta > Magnoliopsida > Fabales > Fabaceae > Vicia > Vicia faba. The sequence goes on from OX451740.1 coordinate 452,469,512, forward strand.
CTTCGCTGTTTATTTCAGCAATGGCTTTCCAACCGGACAACCAAGATCTCCGTACTCAGAACGCCCAACTGCGAGAAATGTTCTTGAACCTATCCCAGGGGCAAGAAGAAATAAAGACTCTCCTCACCAGGAACTTGACCTTAGGGAATGCAGGGGGCATCAGGAACGATCAGCTGGAAGGACTACAAATTGAGTTGGCAACCATGAAGATCCAAATGATGGGGCAGTTGGTGGGCCAAATGACTCTCATTCAGGACTTAGCTCAAAAACAAGAAGAGATCCGGGTCCTCGTCACCAAGCTGCTTCAAAATAATCCAGTAGGGCAAACAGCCAAGGTGGAAGCTCCAGCCATCATTCAACCACATGCAGGGCAAGAAGATAAAGGAAAATCTCCTCAGCTTGCTTCAGGGTCACGAGCCCAGCCTCAACGGGGTAGTCAACGTAAACGAAATACGCCCGGAAGACATTTCTCGGAGACTGATATACCCTCATCCTTTATACTGAAGCGCTTGCTGGAGGTCAATCTGATCACTCTAAAGGACCCTCCCAAAAATCCCAACAGGACAGCTTCAAGGTATAACCCCGACACCCACTGCGCTTATCATTCAGACAGCCCGGGGCATGCTACAGACGACTGCTGGACCTTGAAGAATAAAATTCAGGATTTGATTGACGAAGGGGTGATAGAGTTCATGCCGGATGGCGAGATGAAAATCTTCCACTGAGAATTCTCCATCTGAGATGGCTATCTCAAATTAGAAATTTTTGTTCATTAGGATTTTTCAAGTTGTAATTCCCTTTTGATTATTCAAACATTTGTTCATTGTTAAACATGTTATTTCATTAATGCATCGCATACGTCTGTTTTGAAGCAATATATTCGTATTCACTATATGCAAATTATCTTCATATTTTTTCTGAAGATCAACGCTCGATTAACAATTCTAAGCCTCTTGAGGGAGGATGACGAAAACGATACCACAATCATTACAGTATGCTTTTGAACAGACCCCGCTGATGAGGTACAGGCATTGTTTCAATCCCTAAACACTGGAGTTATAAGGATGATAAACCCTCGTCAACCCATCCGAGCCAAAGAAGTAGGAGTTTTTTATTTTCGAAAATTGAAACCCTTTATCATAACCCGGGGCAGGGTAGTCTTCTCAGTTGATCCAAGTGCATAACGAATGGCACCAAAGAGATCCTTACGAAAAAACAGTGATGGTTCAGAACAATCATAAAGACAGGCAGTTGTTATCAAAAAAAAAATCATAAACAAAAAGCCCAAAAAGTCAAAACCTATAAAAGGGACTTATGAAACTGGGGCATCCCGCTGACTGTAATTCCAAAAAGGAAACAGTTCAGGCAAAAAAGAAAGGGATAACAAAAATCAAGAAAGAGGTCTCACAAACCCTCAACAAAAAAAAAAAAGACTGCCTAGTCAGAATAAATCATCAATGTTTGAACCATCACCGGAAAATCAAAGCAAAGACTCGAACGAGGTCTAACGTATGATCAACTGAGTTTAGGTTTGAAGAACATCACGAAGAGCGGGTGGGTACAAATAAAATTTGAGCCTTTATCCTTTGTTTCTTAAACCGTGAACCAGGCCACGTTATAACCCTAAAAAGTCCTAGCTGAAGCATGGGTTAGTTCAAAAGCATATTGTGACAAAAGGTATCCTGACTCCTGAAGGCCTACGGTAAAATACAGAGTTGACATCACGTTTTATAAACAATCACCTGTTTTATGAAAAAGAATACGTTTTCAAAATCTTCAAGACAGACATAAGCTTTGCATTTTTTACATAACTTTGTTTGCATATGACTTTTTGTTTGAACAGCAGGGAAATTCGCACGAGGAATACCTAGTGAACAAAAGCACTTCCAACCAAGGGGCAGACATGATCATGGTCTATCATCTGGGGCAATCCAGTCAAGATTTGGAGAATCTCTCAAAGGCAAAAATGGCCTGGGGCAAATCTCCGCCTAAGTCACTTGGGGCATCCCAACAACGAATCCTGCACGATCAGACACCTTCTGGTAATATGGCAACACAAGCAGCCGGGGGCACCTACCGGCATTCTAAGAGCATGGACATAGTCGAAAAAATACTACGCACAATCAAAGACCCGCTAGGTTGACACACCTAGACAAAAATAAGGGCTTCCCGGCGAACCAAAAGGGTTCGGGCAAAATGAAGGGATGAAATGAAAAAATCTGTACACCCGGCAAGTCGAAAACCTGAAAAGGCGGCTTGGGCAAAAATGGGTATTCCGGTGGACTGAAAACCCGAAAGGGCGGTCCAGGCAAAAGTTAGGGATCAAAGCGTACGACTATGTCCCGGCACCTCGTCACTTGCCTATCAGAAAAAGGTTTGTCAAAAGGCAGTTATCAAGACTCCACCAGTATCTTCTTCCACAAAAACAGGGGCAATAAAGTTGGTCTGAGCAGTCTGATTGTTCTATCCTCCAAGGCATCAGGGTAGGTTCAGCTAAAGAACATAACCGAGGATCTTAATTCCCCAGAGAGTAGTTCAGCAAAACAGTACATCTCTCTCCAAGCAAAATTGTCAAATATCAAGGAAATTGAGTATCCTCCCGTAGATCTCAATACTTCCCCAGCAGCAATATACATATATTCTTAACAAGTATCCCCGGCAGTTTTGGTCTAAAGATTGTTCCCCGGCGGTACAACAACATTCAAAGGAATCACTTTCCTGCAATTCAAACCTCCCTCAGAAGAGTCCAATCCAGTTTCCCCAGGAAAGTTGGAATTCATATCTCCCCAAGCAGCAAGCTTATCCCCAGTAGATTCTGGAAGCTTATCCCTCGCAGAGCACGAACGCGTCGTCCCGGCTTGATTTAAAGAGTTATTTCCGTAACAGGATATAACTGGGTTATCCTCAGCCAAAAGCCACGGAAAGAGCGTCCTCGGCAAAATATCTTCCTACCCCCAGCGAAGTCTATCAACACTTCCAGCATAACAAGGACATCCCCAGCATAACTCATCAACGGTATCCCCAACGGAGATATCTTCATCAACTCAGCAAAGCATCGCTATCCCCACAGAGTAGTACTCCCCAGCATGATCGCTAGAGTATCTTTTCTCCCGCAGAATTATTTCATTTGCCAAGCTTATTCCCCAACGGAGTTATCTTCTCCTACCGGTATTCTTGCAACGATCATCCACAGCGGAACCAAAATCTCTTCCTCAACATCAGCCCAGGATATGACTTCCCGGCACCCGTCAAGGATTTATTTTCCTAGACAAAAACATACATAAATCATCACATACATCATTATAGCATGCATGTACGCATCATATCATATAAATCACATCCATATTGAGAACATCATTACTTGATCCATATCATGCATTGCATATAACTGACCTTTACCTTGCAGGAAAGATGCAGTTGAAATTCTCAAACATATTTCAAGGACTTCTCTAGTCCAGTTAAATCGACTCCAAACAGATTTTTCTGATAAAGATTCAGTAGAAGTTCTCTTATGGTCCCCTCTCCAACGGCGTGTGAGGTGGTAATTCCTTCTTCAGATGTTTCCCTCTCCGGCATGAGCGTGAGGTGATATTCTCTTATGGTCCCCTCTCCAACGGCGTGTGAGGTGGTAATTCCTTCTTCAGATGTTTCCCTCTCCGGCATGAGCGTGAGGTGATATTCTCTTATGGCCCCCTCTCCAACGGCGGGTGAGGTGGTAATTCCTTCTTCAGATGTTCCCCTCTCCGGCATGAGCGTGAGGTGATATTCTCTTATGGTCCCCTCTCCAACGGCGTGTGAGGTGGTAATTCCTTCTTCAGATGTTTCCCTCTCCGGCATGAGCGTGAGGTGATATTCTCTTATGGTCCCCTCTCCAACGGCGTGTGAGGTGGTAATTCCTTCTTCAGATGTTCCCCTCTCCGACGGTGAGTGTGAGGTGATAGTCTCCTATGGTTCCCTCTCCGACGGCGAGTGAGGTGGTAAGTCCTTTTTCAGATGTTTCCCTCTCCGACGGTGAGTGTGAGGTGATAGTCTCCTATGGTTCCCTCTCCAACGGCGAGTGAGGTGGTAAGTCCTTTTTCAGATGTTTCCCTCTCCGACAGTGAGTGTGAGGTGATAGTCTCCTATGGTTCCCTCTCCGACGGTGTGTGAGGTGGTAAGTCCTTTTCAGATGTTTCCCTCTCCGAAGATGAGTGTGAGGTGATAGTCTCCTATGGTTCCCTCTCCAACGGCGAGTGAGGTGGTAAGTCCTTTTTCAGATGTTTCCCTCTCCGACGGTGAGTGTGAGGTGATAGTCTCCTATGGTTCCCTCTCCAACGGCGGGTGAGGTGGTAAGTCCTTTTTCAGATGTTTCCCTCTCCGACGGTGAGTGTGAGGTGATAGTCTCCTATGGTTCCCTCTCCGACGGTGAGTGAGGTGATAATTCCTTTCCAGATAGTTCCCTCTCCGACGGTGAGTGAGGTGATTCTCTTTCAGATTATAATGGCCTATGGTTCTCGTCCCGATCCTGCGAAGATGGTATTTCCCACCACGATTTTCTCAACGAGCATTGTTGAAGTTAAAATCACCCAAGGTTCTCTTACCATTCATGCTAAGGCAGTAACCATACCTGGTTCATTCATCATCTTTTGAAGCTCCAGATCCAGCTCCTGTAACCAGTCAGGACACGTCTATACCGAGCATCTGAAAACCAGCTCCTGCAACGTGTCAGATACTCATTTGTTCTTTTGCAGGTATGCAGGTTCTCGCTAAGGAATCTCCTACGCGATCAACATCCAGATGGCATCTATAAGCCCATCATCCTATCCAGCAATCTCCAAATGGCATCTATAAGCCCATTCCCACCACACTGCCACTATATGAGCGCAAATTTCTGGGCACTCTAGTGTCCAATCATCTTCTACCCTCAGATTACGAAAGGCAAGTCAGCCAATCTGCATCCTCAGGTCTAAGAAGATTGAACAGGGGCAACTGTTGTACCCCAAAATTTGCCCTCCCATATTTCTCAAAATATTCCAAGAAAAATTCACAAGTCCAACCCGGCGCGTCATATTCAGGTATTCTTTCGCCAAGATATCTCTGATAACATATTCTCAAATTCAGGTTCGGCTCAAGAGATAATTCTTTAAAGAAGGTATCCGAATGTGCGAGTTTTCTTGAAGAAATATGGTGAAAAAGTGTGCTGAAAGTGCAGTTTTTACGCGCTAAAAAATTCATAACTTGATGATCGTGACTCATTTTGAACCCGTTCTGGTGGCCAAAATTCCGTCTTGACATTATCTACATTTTCATCTCTCACGGCTGGAAGCCAATTTTGATCAGAAGGTCTTCAAAAATGTGGATTTATCAAGTATTTTCGTGCAGAAATTTGTGACAGAAGTTTATTTGCGTCATGTTCAAAAAATCATAACTTGGTCGATTTTCATCGTATCGAGCTGGTTCCGGTGCCAAAATTTCACAAATTGAGTTGACTACATTTTCACAGAAGGAATTGAGTTCAAACGGTATTCAAAAGGCCTTCGTTTTTGCTCAGAGTGCATGACACGCTGAAAATCCTGAATGCTGAATATTATTTCATCTGGGCCGACTTCGAAAATTCATAACTCGGTCAATTTTTATCGGATTGGGCTCATATTTTTACACAAGGTCCCTGACTCGTAGATCTACAACTTTGCTTCAAAAGTCGAGACCGGATTATGCTCCGATCAATACCAGTTTTTTATTGAAGAACGTGTCAGAGTCGACACTGGAGCCCAAAATAAGTTTGTCTGAGCTGAAACTTCAAAAATTCATAACTAATTCACCGTTTATCCGATTGAGTCGATTTTCGGACAGGAGTTAGTTCTCGATATCGGCTACATTTTGTCTTCACATTTCAACTTCAAAAAATGCACTTAAGTCCCTGTGATTTAGCCTGGAAAGTGACGAATTCAAGTGAATATTAGAGACCCAATTGCACATTCAAAGCCCATTTGCTTTACCCTAATTTTCATTATATAATCACCTTCTTTTCACACAAACCAGAGAGGAGAAAAAAGAGGAAAAAAGAGAGAAAAAAACCTTGCCACAACACTGTTAGAATATCAAACTCTTTCAAGAACCCTAAAACCTTGAAATCCTTATTACAAATCCCTCTCTCACTACAAACAAGCCATCTCAGTTACAAACCAACATCTTATTACTTCTTCAGTAAGGGTAAGGCTGACTTGATCTCCATGATCCAAAGGGCATAAAAGCATTCATGTCACTACTTTTCCAGTAAGGGTAAGGTTGATTTGATCTCCATGATCAAAAGGGTATAATCATTCATACATGTCATATTGTGCCTAAACATTAAATTTCTTCATATATTGGCTTTATTTGCATTTTATGATTTTATTTGATGTGTTTGTGAGATTCAACACTGCAGATTTAGACAGGATCCCAGGCAGGTTCATTAAGGAACGTTGAGGCCAAAAGCCAAATGGCCAAAAGCCAAAAGCTAAATGGCCAAAGTAGAACATTCTATGCATGACACCAATACATGGCGAGGCAGACATTAAGCCAGAGATTAAGGGAACGTTGAAGCCAGAACACAAATGGCCAAAAGCCAAAAGCCAAAAGCCAAAAGCCAAAAGCCAATTGGCCAAAGTAGAACAACTTATGCATGAAACTCAATCCAATGGCCAAAGAATGCAGACCACGGTACTCAGGAGTCAATACTTCAAAAAACCTCCCCTTGGGCCAGACACCCCCTACGGTTTGCTCAATTTTTAATTTTTATTTGTTTTTCCTTTTTATTCTTTTAATTGTTTTTTAATTGTTTTCTTTTAATTCCATAAAATAATTTTCATAATAAATATAAAATACAGAAAAATAAAAAAAAATGTTTATTTTATTAATATTAATTTTACTATTATTATTTTTGTAAATAAACTTTAAACAATTAATTAGATTAATTTAGGTTTCAAAACTTTAATATTTTTCTTAATAAATTAAATATGTAGAAATTAGGGTTTTTAACTTTTTCATCATTTTTTTAATAAATAATTTTCTCATTATTATTACTAACTACTAATTTATTTTGTAAATAAACATGTACATAAATTCTTTAGTAAATTAAGTTAAACTTTAACATTTTCGTTAATAATTAAAAAAACTTAGAATTAGAGTTTCTTTTAATTTTAATTTTCTTTATTTCATAAATACAAAAAAAACTAAAAAACATTTCTTTCCTTTTATTAAATAATTAATTAGCTTTTTAATTTCATTTAATTTCTTTAAAGGGTCCAACGCCCTCGAACGTTCTATTTTTATTTCTTTTGCACATTTATTTTCTTTCAAATATTATGTAATTGCTCAAGCCATGTAACTCGGACATTTTATATTTCCCGCATTTTATTTCTTTATTTTATGTCAAATCGGGTCCTGGTTTAATTTGGCGATGTGGACCCGCGCCTTTGTAATAGCCTTAGATTTACTTTCCCGTAAATATTTTTTAACTGTTAACTAAAAAGCATGAAAGAATGTATGGCCTTAAATAAAAACAAGCGTAGAACACCAATAACATGACAAGATAAATGCAAATGAAAACGACACACAAATCACACACCACCCCTAGGGTACGCCTCACTGTTGCCTTGCCTCGAAAGGTGATCGTCGAGTAGAGGATGTCTTAGTAAGTCCTCATGATCCGGGAACCTGGCATGAGGGTAGCTTCTAAGGTGTCTTCCCATTGCTCTGGTGATCACCACGTCCCGAACCTTCGAATTGACCCGAACACCTCCAACGGTGGTGCTACCTACCTCTCAATGGTGGGATGGCACTACTTTAAAGGACATTTACACAGACGAATTCCTTAGGGTAGGTAGGTTCTCAAGGATACTTGCTCTAATTTCAAAAACAAACAAAAATCTTTTCACACTGACACTTTTCAAAAGCTTTCAAAGCAAATTTTTCAAACACTCTGACGTACGAGTCGATCTGAAATTTTTCAAAGAAACTTTTTTAAACCCACATTGAAAAGCAAACAAACAATTTTGAAAACACAAATGAGCAAGTATCTAAGAGCCCATGGATAACCATGGATAGAAAGGGTGCTAACACCTTCCCTTTCTATAATCTACCTCCCGAACCGAGAGCAATCTCTTTAAGGAATTTTTCTGTGCTTTTGTCCTTTCCATTTGGAGAAAATAAAAGACGGTGGCGACTCTTGCTTCCGCGACATTTCGCGAACCAGCGTTAAACAGTCAGTTCCAGATCCACCGATCACAGATGTTGTTGTTGTTGTTTATTTGACGTTGTTGTTGTTGTTGACGTTGTTGTTGTTGTAGTTTATTTGACGTTGTTGTTGTTGTTGATGTTGTTGTTGACGTTGTTATTGTTGTTGATGTTATTGTTATTGTTGTTGTTTATTTGACGTTGTTCTTGTTGTTTATTTGACATTGTTGTTGTTGTTGACGGTGTTGTTGTTGTTGTTGTTGTTTATTTGACATTGTTATTCTTGTTGTTGACGTTGTTGTTGTTGTTGTTGTTTATTTAACGTTGTTGTTGTTTTTGTTTACTTGACGTTGTTGTTGTTGTTGTTTATTTGACGTTATTGTTGTTGACGTTGTTGTTGTTGTTGTTGGTTTGACGTTGTTGTTGTTGTTGTTTATTTGACGTAGTTGTTGTTGTTGACGTTGTTGTTGTTGTTATTTATTTGATGTTTTTGTTGTTGTTGATGTTGTTGTTGTTTATTTGACGCTGTTGTTGTTGTTTATTTGACGTTGTTGTTGTTGTTGTTTATTTGGCGTTGTTATTGTTGTTGTTGTTTATTTGACGTTGTTGATGTTGTTGTTTATTTGACGTTGATGTTGTTTATTTGACGTTGTTGTTGTAGTTGTTGTTATTTATTTGACGTTGTTATTGTTTGTTTATTTGACGTTGTTGTTGCTGTTGTTTATTTGACGTTGTTGTTGTTGTTGTTGTTGTTTATTTGACGTTGTTGTTGTTGTTGTTTATTTGACGTTGTTGTTGTTGTTGTTGTTTATTTAACGTTGTTGTTGTTGTTATTGTTGTTGTTATTGTTTATTTGATGTTGTTGTTGTTGTTTATTTGACGTTGTTGTTGTTGTTGTTGTTGTTGTTTATTTGACGTTTTTGTTGTTGTTGATGTTGTTGTTGTTGTTATTTATTTGACGTTGTTATTGTTGTTGTTGTTTATTTGACGTTGTTGTTGTTGTTGTTTATTTGACGTTATTGTTGTTGTTGTTTATTTGACGTTGTTGTTGTTGTTTATTTGACGTTATTGTTGTTTTTGTTGTTTATTTGACGTTGTTGTTGTTGTTTAATTGATGTTGTTATTATTGTTGTTTATTTGACGTTGTTGTTGTTATTTGACGTTGTTATTGTTGTTGTTATTGTTGTTGTTGTTTATTTGATGTTGTTGTTGTTGTTGTTTATTTTACGTTGTTGTTGTTGTTTATTTGACATTGTTGTTGTTGTTGTTGTTAATTTCACGTTGTTTTTGTTGTTTATTTGACGTTGTTGTTGTTGTTGTTTATTTGACGTTGTTGTTGTTGTTGTTTACTTAACATTGTTGTTGTTGCTATTGTTGTTGTTGTTGTTTATTTGACGTTGTTGTTGTTGTTGTTTATTTGACGTTGTTGTTGTTGTTGTTTATTTGACGTTTTTGTTGTTGTTGATGTTGTTGTTGTTGTTATTTATTTGACGTTGTTATTGTTGTTGTTGTTTATTTGACGTTGGTGTTGTTGTTGTTGTTTATTTGACGTTGTTGTTGTTGTTGTTTATTTGACGTTGTTGTTGCTGTTGTTTATTTGACGTTGTTGTTGTTGTTGACGTTGTTGTTGTTGTTTATTTGACGTTGTTGTTGTTGTTGACGTTGTTGTTGTTGACGTTGTTGTTGTTGTTGAGGTTGTTGTTGTTGTTGTTTATTTGACGTTGTTGTTGTTGTTTATTTGACATTGTTGTTGTTGTTGACGGTGTTGTTGTTGTTGTTTATTTGACATTGTTGTTGTTGTTGTTGTTGACGTTGTTATTGTTGTTGTTGTTGTTGTTTATTTGATGTTGTTGTTGTTGTTGTTTACTTGACGTTGTTGTTGTTGTTGTTTATTTGACGTTGTTGTTGTTGTTGTTGGTTTGACGTTGTTGTTGTTGTTGTTTATTTGACGTAGTTGTTGTTGTTGACGTTGTTGTTGTTGTTGTTGTTTATTTGACGTTTTTGTTGTTGTTGTTGATGTTGTTGTTGTTTTTGTTGTTGTTTATTTGACGTTGTTGTTTATTTGACGTTGTTGTTGTTGTTGTTTATTTGACGTTGTTGTTGTTGTTTATTTGACGTTGTTGTTGTTATTGTTATTGTTGTCGTTGTTCTTTATTTGACGTTGTTGTTGTTGTTGTTGTTTATTTGACGTTGGTGTTGTTGTTGTTGTTTATTTGACGTTGTTGTTTTTGTTGTTTATTTGACGTTGTTGTTGTTATTTATTTGACGTTGTTGTTGTTGTTGACGTTGTTGTTGTTGTTGACGTTGTTGTTATTGTTGATGTTGTTGTTATTGTTGTTTATTTGACGTTGTTGTTGTTGTTTATTTGACATTGTTGTTGTTGTTGACGTTGTTGTTGTTGTTGTTTATTTGACATTGTTGTTGTTGTTGTTGACGTTGTTGTTGTTGTTGTTTATTTAACGTTGTTGTTGTTGTCGTTCTTTACTTGACGTTGTTGTTGTTGTTGTTGTTGTTTATTCGACGTTATTATTGTTGACGTTGTTGTTGTTGTTAGTTTGACGTTGTTGTTGTTGTTGTTTATTTGACGTAGTTGTTGTTGTTGACGTTGTTGTTGTTATTGTTTATTTGACGTTTTTGTTGTTGTTGATGTTGTTGTTGTTTATTTGACGCTGTTGTTGTTGTTTATTTGACGTTGTTGTTGTTGTTGTTTATTTGACGTTGTTATTGTTATTGTTGTTTATTTGACGTTGTTGTTGTTGTTGTTTATTTGACGTTGTTGTTGTTTATTTGACGTTGTTGTTGTAGTTGTTGTTATTTATTTGACGTTGTTATTGTTTGTTTATTTGACGTTGTTGTTGTTGTTGTTTATTTGACGTTGTTGTTGTTGTTGTTGTTTATTTGATGTTGTTGTTGTTGTTTATTTGATGTTGTTGTTTTTGTTGTTTATTTGACGTTGTTGTTGTTGTTGTTTATTTAACGTTGTTGTTGTTGTTGTTGTTGTTGTTTATTTGACGTTATTGTTGTTGACGTTGTTGTTGTTGTTGTTGTTGTTGGTTTGACGTTGTTGTTGTTGTTGTTGTTGTTTATTTGACGTAGTTGTTGTTGTTGTTGTTGTTTATTTGACGTTTTTGTTGTTGTTGATGTTGTTGTTGTTTATTTGACGCTGTTGTTGTTGTTTATTTGACGTTGTTGTTGTTGTTGTTGTTTATTTGACGTTGTTATTGTTGTTGTTGTTTATTTGACGTTGTTGATGTTGTTGTTTATTTGATGTTGATGTTGTTTATTTGACGTTGTTGTTGTAGTTGTTGTTATTTATTTGACGTTGTAATTGTTTGTTTATTTGACGTTGTTGTTGTTGTTGTTTATTTGACGTTGTTGTTGTTGTTGTTGTTGTTTATTTGACGTTGTTGTTGTTGTTGTTGTTGTTTATTTGACGTTGTATTTGTTGTTGTTATTTATTTGACGTTGTTGTTGTTGTTGTTTATTTAACGTTGTTGTTGTTGTTATTGTTGTTGTTATTGTTTATTTGACGTTGTTGTTGTTGTTGTTGTTGTTTATTTGACGTTGTTGTTGTTGTTGTTGTTTATTTGACGTTGTATTTGTTGTTGTTATTTATTTGACGTTGTTGTTGTTGTTGTTTATTTAACGTTGTTGTTGTTGTTATTGTTGTTGTTATTGTTTATTTGATGTTGTTGTTGTTGTTGTTGTTGTTTATTTGACGTTGTTGTTGTTGTTGTTGTTGTTTATTTGACGTTTTTGTGGTTGTTGATGTTGTTGTTGTTGTTATTTATTTGACGTTGTTATTGTTGTTGTTGTTTATTTGACGTTGTTGTTGTTGTTTATTTGACGTTATTGTTGTTGTTGTTTATTTGACGTTGTTGTTGTTGTTTATTTGACGTTGTTGTTGTTGTTGTTTATTTAACATTGTTGTTGTTGTTATTGTTGTTGTTGTTGTTTATTTGATGTTGTTGTTGTTGTTGTTGTTTATTTGACGTTGTTGTTGTTATTGTTGTTTATTTGATGTTGTTGTTGTTGTTGTTTTATTGACGTTGTTGTTGTTGTTTATTTGACGTTGTTGTTGTTGTTGTTTATTTAACGTTGTTGTTATTGTTGTTTAATTGACGTTGTTGTTATTGTTGTTTATTTGACGTTGTTGTTGTTATTTGACGTTGTTATTGTTGTTGTTATTGTTGTTGTTGTTTATTTGATGTTGTTGTTATTGTTGTTTATTTTACAGTGTTGTTGTTGTTTATTTGACATTGTCGTTGTTGTTGTTGTTTATTTCACGTTGTTTTTGACGTTGTTTTTGTTGTTTATTTGACGTTGTTGTTGTTGTTGTTTATTTGACGTTGTTGTTGTTGTTGTTGTTTATTTAACATTGTTGTTGTTGCTATTGTTGTTGTTGTTGTTTATTTGATGTTGTTGTTGTTGTTTATTTGACGTTGTTGTAGTTGTTGTTGTTGTTGTTGTTGTTGTTGTTTATTTGACGTTTTTGTTGTTGTTGATGTTGTTGTTGTTGTTATTTATTTGACGTTGTTATTGTTGTTGTTGTTTATTTGGCGTTGGTGTTGTTGTTGTTGTTTATTTGACGTTGTTGTTGTTGTTTATTTGACGTTGTTGTTGTTGTTTATTTGACGTTGTTGTTGCTGTTATTTATTTGACGTTGTTGTTGTTGTTGACGTTGTTGTTGTTGTTGTTGTTTATTTGACGTTGTTGTTGTTGTTTATTTGACGTTGTTGTTGTTGTTGATGTTGTTGTTGTTGTTGACGTTGTTGTTGTTGTTGTTTATTTGACGTTGTTGTTGTTGTTTATTTGACATTATTGTTGTTGTTTACGGTGTTGTTGTTGTTGTTTATTTGACATTGTTGTTGTTGTTATTGACGTTGTTGTTGTTGTTGTTGTTGTTTATTTGACGTTGTTGTTGGTGTTGTTTACTTGACGTTGTTGTTGTTTATTTGACGTTATTGTTGTTGACGTTGTTGTTGTTGTTGTTGTTGGTTTGACGTTGTTGTTGTTCTTGTTTATTTGACATAGTTGTTGTTGTTGACGTTGTTGTTGTTGTTGTTGTTGTTGTTTATTTGACGTTTTTGTTGTTGTTGTTGATGTTGTTGTTGTTTTTGTTGTTGTTTATTTGACGTTGTTGTTGTTGTTGTTTATTTGACGTTGTTGTTGTTGTTGTTGTTGTTTATTTGACGTTGTCGTTGTTGTTTATTTGACGTTGTTGTTGTTGTTTATTTGACGTTGTTGTTGTTGTTGTTTAATTGACGTTGTTGTTATTGTTGTTTATTTGACGTTGTTGTTGTTATTTGACGTTGTTATTGTTGTTGTTATTGTTGTTGTTGTTTATTTGATGTTGTTGTTGTTGTTGTTGTTTATTTTACGTTGTTGTTGTTGTTTATTTGACATTGTTGTTGTTGTTGTTGTTTATTTCACGTTGTTTTTGTCATTGTTTTTGTTGTTTATTTGACGTTGTGGTTGTTGTTTATTTGACGTTGTTGTTGTTGTTGTTTATTTAACATTGTTGTTGTTGCTATTGTTGTTGTTTATTTGATGTTGTTGTTGTTGTTGTTTATTTGACGTTGTTGTTGTTGTTGTTGTTGTTGTTTATTTGACATTTTTGTTGTTGTTGATGTTGTTGTTGTTGTTATTTATTTGACGTTGTTATTGTTGTTGTTGTTTATTTGACGTTGGTGTTGTTGTTGTTTATTTGACGTTGTTGTTGTTTATTTGACGTTGTTGTTGTTGTTTATTTGACGTTGTTGTTGCTGTTGTTTATTTGACGTTGTTGTTGTTGTTGACGTTGTTGTTGTTGTTGTTTATTTGACGTTGTTGTTGTTGACGTTGTTGTTGTTGTTGACGTTGTTGTTGTTGTTGACGTTGTTGTTGTTGTTGTTGTTTATTTGACGTTGTTGTTGTTGTTTATTTGACATTGTTGTTGTTGACGGTGTTGTTGTTGTTGTTGTTTATTTGACATTGTTGTTGTTGTTGTTGACGTTGTTGTTGTTGTTGTTGTTGTTGTTGTTTATTTGACGTTGTTGTTGTTGTTGTTTACTTGACGTTGTTGTTGTTGTTGTTTATTTGACGTTATTGTTGTTGACGTTGTTGTTGTTGTTGTTGGTTTGACGTTGTTGTTGTTGTTGTTTATTTGACGTAATTGTTGTTGTTGACGTTGTTGTTGTTGTTGTTTATTTGACGTTTTTGTTGTTGTTGTTGATGTTGTTGTTGTTTTTGTTGTTGTTTATTTGATGTTGTTGTGTTTATTTGACGTTGTTGTTGTTGTTGTTTATTTGACGTTGTTGTTGTTGTTGTTTATTTGACGTTGTTGTTGTTATTGTTATTGTTGTTGTTGTTCTTTATTTGACGTTGTTGTTGTTGTTGTTGTTTTTTATTTGACGTTGGTGTTGTTGTTGTTGTTTATTTGACGTTGTTGTTTTTGTTGTTTATTTGACGTTGTTGTTGTTGTTTATTTGACGTTGTTGTTGTTGTTGTTGTTTATTTGACGTTGTTGTTGTTGTTGACGTTGTTGTTGTTGTTGTTTATTTGACGTTGTTGTTGACGTTGTTGTTGTTGTTGACGTTGTTGTTGTTGTTGATGTTGTTGTTGTTTTTGTTGTTGTTTATTTGACGTTGTTGTTGTTGTTGTTTATTTGACGTTGTTGTTGTTGTTGTTGTTGTTGTTTATTTGACGTTGTCGTTGTTGTTTATTTGACGTTGTTGTTGTTGTTTATTTGACGTTGTTGTTGTTGTTGTTTAATTGACGTTGTTGTTATTGTTGTTTATTTGACGTTGTTGTTGTTATTTGACGTTGTTATTGTTGTTGTTATTGTTGTTGTTGTTTATTTGTTGTTGTTGTTGTTGTTGTTGTTTATTTTACGTTGTTGTTGTTGTTTATTTGACATTGTTGTTGTTGTTGTTGTTTATTTCACGTTGTTTTTGTCATTGTTTTTTTTGTTTATTTGACGTTGTTGTTGTTGTTGTTTATTTAACATTGTTGTTGTTGCTATTGTTGTTGTTTATTTGATGTTGTTGTTGTTGTTGTTTATTTGACGTTGTTGTTGTTGTTGTTGTTTATTTGACATTTTTGTTGTTGTTGATGTTGTTGTTGTTGTTATTTATTTGACGTTGTTATTGTTGTTGTTGTTTATTTGACGTTGGTGTTGTTGTTGTTTATTTGACGTTGTTGTTGTTTATTTGACGTTGTTGTTGTTGTTTATTTGACGTTGTTGTTGCTGTTGTTTATTTGACGTTGTTGTTGTTGTTGACGTTGTTGTTGTTGTTGTTTATTTGACGTTGTTGTTGTTGACGTTGTTGTTGTTGTTGACGTTGTTGTTGTTGTTGACGTTGTTGTTGTTGTTGTTGTTTATTTGACGTTGTTGTTGTTGTTTATTTGACATTGTTGTTGTTGACGGTGTTGTTGTTGTTGTTGTTTATTTGACATTGTTGTTGTTGTTGTTGACGTTGTTGTTGTTGTTGTTGTTGTTGTTGTTGTTGTTTATTTGACGTTGTTGTTGTTGTTGTTTACTTGACGTTGTTGTTGTTGTTGTTTATTTGACGTTATTGTTGTTGACGTTGTTGTTGTTGTTGTTGGTTTGACGTTGTTGTTGTTGTTGTTTATTTGACGTAATTGTTGTTGTTGACGTTGTTGTTGTTGTTGTTGTTTATTTGACGTTTTTGTTGTTGTTGTTGATGTTGTTGTTGTTTTTGTTGTTGTTTATTTGATGTTGTTGTGTTTATTTGACGTTGTTGTTGTTGTTGTTTATTTGACGTTGTTGTTGTTGTTGTTGTTGTTGTTTATTTAACGCTGTTGTTGTTGTTGTTGTTTAATTGACGTTGTTGTTGTTGTTGTTGTTTATTTGACGTTGTTGTTGTTGTTTATTTGACGTTGTTGTTGTTGTTTATTTGACGTTGTTGTTGTTGTTGTTGTTTATTTAACATTGTTGTTGTTGTTATTGTTGTTGTTATTGTTTATTTGATGTTGTTGTTGTTGTTGTTTATTTGACGTTGTTGTTGTTGTTGTTGTTTATTTGACGTTTTTGTTGTTGTTGATGTTGTTGTTGTTATTTATTTGACGTTGTTATTGTTGTTGTTGTTTATTTGACGTTGTTGTTGTTGTTGTTTATTTGACGTTATTGTTGTTGTTGTTTATTTGACGTTGTTGTTGTCGTTGTTATTTATTTGACGTTGTTGTTGTTGTTATTGTTGTTGTTGTTGTTTATTTGATGTTGTTGTTGTTGTTGTTTATTTGACGTTGTTGTTGTTGTTGTGTATTTGACGTCGTTGTTGTTGTTGTTTATTTGACGTTGTTGTTGTTGTTGTTTATTTGACGTTGTTGTTGTTGTTGTTTATTTGACGTTGTTGTTGTTGTTTATTTGACATTGTTGCTGTTGTTGACGGTGTTGTTGTTGTTGTTTATTTGACATTGTTGTTGTTGTTGTTGTTGACGTTGTTGTTGTTGTTGTTTATTTGACGTTGTTGTTGTTGTTGTTGTTTACTTGACGTTGTTGTTGTTGTTTATTTGACGTTATTGTTGTTGACGTTGTTGTTGTTGTTGTTGGTTTGACGTTGTTGTTGTTGTTTATTTGACATAGTTGTTGTTGTTGACGTTGTTGTTGTTGTTGTTTATTTGACGTTTTTGTTGTTGTTGTTGATGTTGTTGTTGTTTTTGTTGTTGTTTATTTGACGTTGTTGTCGTTTATTTGACGTTGTTGTTGTTGTTGTTTATTTGACGTTGTTGTTGTTGTTGTTTATTTAACGTTGTTGTTGTTGTTTATTTGACGTTGTTATTGTTGACGTTGTTGTTGTTGTGATTGTTTATTTGACGTTGTTGTTGTTGATTATTTGACGTAGTTGTTGTTGTTGACGTTGTTGTTGTTGTTGTTTATTTGACGTTTTTGTTGTTGTTGTTGTTGATGTTGTTGTTGTTTTTGTTGTTGTTTATTTGACGTTGTTGTTGTTGTTTATTTGACGTTGTTGTTGTTGTTGTTTATTTGACGTTGTTGTTGTTGTTTATTTGACGTTGTTGTTGTTGTTGTTTATTTGACGTTGTTGTTGTTATTGTTATTGTTGTTGTTGTTCTTTATTTGACGTTGTTGTTGTTGTTGTTCTTTATTTGACGTTGGTGTTGTTGTTGTTTATTTGACGTTGTTGTTGTTGTTGTTGTTTATTTGACGTTGTTGTTGTTGTTGTTTATTTGATGTTGTAGTTGTTGTTTATTTGACGTTGTTGTTGTTGTTGTTGACGTTGTTGTTATTGTTGTTTATTTGACGTTGTTGTTGTTGTTGATGTTGTTGTTGACGTTGTTGTTGTTGTTGATGTTGTTGTTATTGTTGTTGTTTATTTGACGTTGTTGTTGTTGTTTATTTGACATTGTTGTTGTTGTTGACGGTGTTGTTGTTGTTGTTGTTGTTTATTTGACATTGTTATTGTTGTTGTTGACGTTGTTGTTGTTGTTGTTTATTTAACGTTGTTGTTGTTGTTGTTGTTTACTTGACGTTGTTGTTGTTGTTGTTGTTTATTTGACGTTATTGTTGTTGACGTTGTTGTTGTTGTTGTTGTTTGTTTGACGTTGTTGTTGTTGTTGTTGTTTATTTGACGTAGTTGTTGTTGTTGACGTTGTTGTTGTTGTTGTTTATTTGACGTTTTTGTTGTTGTTGATGTTGTTGTTGTTTATTTGACGCTGTTGTTGTTGTTTATTTGACGTTGTTGTTGTTGTTGTTTATTTGGCGTTGTTATTGTTGTTGTTGTTTATTTGACGTTGTTGATGTTGTTGTTTATTTGACGTTGATGTTGTTTATTTGACGTTGTTGTTGTAGTTGTTGTTATTTATTTGACGTTGTTATTGTTTGTTTATTTGACGTTGTTGTTGCTGTTGTTTATTTGACGTTGTTGTTGTTGTTTATTTGACGTTGTTGTTGCTGTTATTTATTTGACGTTGTTGTTGTTGTTGACGTTGTTGTTGTTGTTGTTGTTTATTTGACGTTGTTGTTGTTGTTTATTTGACATTGTTGTTGTTGTTGACGGTGTTGTTGTTGTTGTTGTTTATTTGACATTGTTATTGTTGTTGTTGACGTTGTTGTTGTTGTTGTTTATTTAACGTTGTTGTTGTTGTTGTTTACTTGACGTTGTTGTTGTTGTTGTTTATTTGACGTTATTGTTGTTGACGTTGTTGTTGTTGTTGTTGTTGTTTGTTTGACGTTGTTGTTGTTGTTGTTGTTTATTTGACGTAGTTGTTGTTGTTGACGTTGTTGTTGTTGTTGTTTATTTGACGTTTTTGTTGTTGTTGATGTTGTTGTTGTTTATTTGACGCTGTTGTTGTTGTTTATTTGACGTTGTTGTTGTTGTTGTTTATTTGGCGTTGTTATTGTTGTTGTTGTTTATTTGACGTTGTTGATGTTGTTGTTTATTTGACGTTGATGTTGTTTATTTGACGTTGTTGTTGTAGTTGTTGTTATTTATTTGACGTTGTTATTGTTTGTTTATTTGACGTTGTTGTTGTTGTTGTTTATTTGACGTTGTTGTTGTTGTTTATTTGACGTTGTTGTTGCTGTTATTTATTTGACGTTGTTGTTGTTGTTGACGTTGTTGTTGTTGTTGTTGTTTATTTGACGTTGTTGTTGTTGTTTATTTGACGTTGTTGTTGTTGTTGACGTTGTTGTTGTTGTTGACGTTGTTGTTGTTGTTGTTGTTTATTTGACGTTGTTGTTGTTGTTTATTTGACATTATTGTTGTTGTTTACGGTGTTGTTGTTGTTGTTTATTTGACATTGTTGTTGTTGTTATTGACGTTGTTGTTGTTGTTGTTGTTGTTGTTTATTTGACGTTGTTGTTGGTGTTGTTTACTTGACGTTGTTGTTGTTTATTTGACGTTATTGTTGTTGACGTTGTTGTTGTTGTTATTGTTGGTTTGACGTTGTTGTTGTTCTTGTTTATTTGACGTAGTTGTTGTTGTTGACGTTGTTGTTGTTGTTGTTGTTGTTTATTTGACGTTTTTGTTGTTGTTGTTGATGTTGTTGTTGTTTTTGTTGTTGTTTATTTGACGTTGTTGTTGTTGTTGTTGTTTATTTGACGTTGTTGTTGTTGTTGTTGTTGTTTATTTGACGTTGTCGTTGTTGTTTATTTGACGTTGTTGTTGTTGTTGTTTATTTGACGTTGTTGTTGTTGTTGTTTAATTGACGTTGTTTTTATTGTTGTTTATTTGACGTTGTTGTTGTTATTTGACGTTGTTATTGTTGTTGTTATTGTTGTTGTTGTTTATTTGATGTTATTGTTGTTGTTGTTGTTTATTTTACGTTGTTGTTGTTGTTTATTTGACATTGTTGTTGTTGTTGTTGTTTATTTCACGTTGTTTTTGTCATTGTTTTTGTTGTTTATTTGACGTTGTTGTTGTTGTTTATTTGACGTTGTTGTTGTTGTTTATTTAACATTGTTGTTGTTGCTATTGTTGTTGTTTATTTGATGTTGTTGTTGTTGTTGTTTATTTGACGTTGTTGTTGTTGTTGTTTATTTGACATTTTTGTTGTTGTTGATGTTGTTGTTGTTGTTATTTATTTGACGTTGTTATTGTTGTTGTTGTTTATTTGACGTTGGTGTTGTTGTTGTTTATTTGACGTTGTTGTTGTTTATTTGACGTTGTTGTTGTTGTTTATTTGACGTTGTTGTTGCTGTTGTTTATTTGACGTTGTTGTTGTTGTTGACGTTGTTGTTGTTGTTGTTTATTTGACGTTGTTGTTGTTGTTGACGCTGTTGTTGTTGTTGACGTTGTTGTTGTTGTTGACGTTGTTGTTGTTGTTGTTTATTTGACGTTGTTGTTGTTGTTTATTTGACATTGTTGTTGTTGTTGACGGTGTTGTTGTTGTTGTTGTTTATTTGACATTGTTGTTGTTGTTGTTGACGTTGTTGTTGTTGTTGTTGTTGTTTATTTGACGTTGTTGTTGTTGTTGTTTACTTGACGTTGTTGTTGTTGTTGTTTATTTGACGTTATTGTTGTTGACGTTGTTGTTGTTGTTGTTGGTTTGACGTTGTTGTTGTTGTTGTTTATTTGACGTAATTGTTGTTGTTGACGTTGTTGTTGTTGTTGTTGTTGTTTATTTGACGTTTTTGTTGTTGTTGTTGATGTTGTTGTTGTTTTTGTTGTTGTTTATTTGATGTTGTTGTGTTTATTTGACGTTGTTGTTGTTGTTGTTTATTTGACGTTGTTGTTGTTGTTGTTTATTTGACGTTGTTGTTGTTATTGTTATTGTTGTTGTTGTTCTTTATTTGACGTTGTTGTTGTTGTTGTTGTTTTTTATTTGACGTTGGTGTTGTTGTTGTTGTTTATTTGACGTTGTTGTTTTTGTTGTTTATTTGACGTTGTTGTTGTTGTTTATTTGACGTTGTTGTTGTTGTTGTTGTTGTTTATTTGACGTTGTTGTTGTTGTTGACGTTGTTGTTGTTGTTGTTTATTTGACGTTGTTGTTGACGTTGTTGTTGTTGTTGACGTTGTTGTTGTTGTTGATGTTGTTGTTGTTGTTGTTGTTGTTTATTTGACGTTGTTGTTGTTGTTTATTTGACATTGTTGTTGTTGTTGACGTTGTTGTTGTTGTTGTTTATTTGACATTGTTGTTGTTGTTGTTATTGACGTTGTTGTTGTTGTTGTTGTTTATTTAACGTTGTTGTTGTTGTTGTTGTTTAATTGACGTTGTTGTTGTTGTTGTTGTTTATTTGACGTTGTTGTTGTTGTTTATTTGACGTTGTTGTTGTTGTTTATTTGACGTTGTTGTTGTTGTTGTTTATTTAACATTGTTGTTGTTGTTATTGTTGTTGTTATTGTTTATTTGATGTTGTTGTTGTTGTTTATTTGACGTTGTTGTTGTTGTTGTTTATTTGACGTTTTTGTTGTTGTTGATGTTGTTGTTGTTGTTATTTATTTGACGTTGTTATTGTTGTTGTTGTTTATTTGACGTTGTTGTTGTTGTTGTTTATTTGACGTTATTGTTGTTGTTGTTTATTTGACGTTGTTGTTGTCGTTGTTATTTATTTGACGTTGTTGTTGTTGTTATTGTTGTTGTTGTTGTTTATTTGATGTTGTTGTTGTTGTTGTTTATTTGACGTTGTTGTTGTTGTTGTTGTGTATTTGACGTCGTTGTTGTTGTTGTTTATTTGACGTTGTTGTTGTTGTTGTTTATTTGACGTTGTTGTTGTTGTTGTTTATTTGACGTTGTTGTTGTTGTTTATTTGACATTGTTGCTGTTGTTGACGGTGTTGTTGTTGTTGTTTATTTGACATTGTTGTTGTTGTTGTTGTTGACGTTGTTGTTGTTGTTGTTTATTTGACGTTGTTGTTGTTGTTGTTGTTTACTTGACGTTGTTGTTGTTGTTTATTTGACGTTATTGTTGTTGACGTTGTTGTTGTTGTTGTTGGTTTGACGTTGTTGTTGTTGTTTATTTGACATAGTTGTTGTTGTTGACGTTGTTGTTGTTGTTTATTTGACGTTTTTGTTGTTGTTGTTGATGTTGTTGTTGTTTTTGTTGTTGTTTATTTGACGTTGTTGTCGTTTATTTGACGTTGTTGTTGTTGTTGTTTATTTGACGTTGTTGTTGTTGTTGTTTATTTAACGTTGTTGTTGTTGTTTATTTGACGTTGTTATTGTTGACGTTGTTGTTGTTGTGATTGTTTATTTGACGTTGTTGTTGTTGATTATTTGACGTAGTTGTTGTTGTTGACGTTGTTGTTGTTGTTGTTTATTTGACGTTTTTGTTGTTGTTGTTGATGTTGTTGTTGTTTTTGTTGTTGTTTATTTGACGTTGTTGTTGTTGTTTATTTGACGTTGTTGTTGTTGTTGTTGTTTATTTGACGTTGTTGTTGTTGTTTATTTGACGTTGTTGTTGTTGTTGTTTATTTGACGTTGTTGTTGTTATTGTTATTGTTGTTGTTGTTCTTTATTTGACGTTGTTGTTGTTGTTGTTCTTTATTTGACGTTGGTGTTGTTGTTGTTTATTTGACGTTGTTGTTGTTGTTGTTGTTTATTTGACGTTGTTGTTGTTGTTTATTTGATGTTGTAGTTGTTGTTTATTTGACGTTGTTGTTGTTGTTGTTGACGTTGTTGTTATTGTTGTTTATTTGACGTTGTTGTTGTTGTTGATGTTGTTGTTGACGTTGTTGTTGTTGTTGATGTTGTTGTTATTGTTGTTGTTTATTGGACGTTGTTGTTGTTGTTTATTTGACATTGTTGTTGTTGTTGACGGTGTTGTTGTTGTTGTTGTTGTTTATTTGACATTGTTATTGTTGTTGTTGACGTTGTTGTTGTTGTTGTTTATTTAACGTTGTTGTTGTTGTTGTTTACTTGACGTTGTTGTTGTTGTTGTTTATTTGACGTTATTGTTGTTGACGTTGTTGTTGTTGTTGTTATTTGTTTGACGTTGTTGTTGTTGTTGTTGTTTATTTAACGTAGTTGTTGTTGTTGACGTTGTTGTTGTTGTTGTTTATTTGACGTTTTTGTTGTTGTTGATGTTGTTGTTGTTTATTTGACGCTGTTGTTGTTGTTTATTTGACGTTGTTGTTGTTGTTGTTTATTTGGCGTTGTTATTGTTGTTGTTGTTTATTTGACGTTGTTGATGTTGTTGTTTATTTGACGTTGATGTTGTTTATTTGACGTTGTTGTTGTTGTTGTTGTTATTTATTTGACGTTGTTATTGTTTGTTTATTTGACGTTGTTGTTGCTGTTGTTTATTTGACGTTGTTGTTGTTGTTGTTGTTTATTTGACGTTGTTGTTGTTGTTTATTTGACGTTGTTGTTGTTGTTTATTTGACGTTGTTGTTATTGTTGTTGTTTATTTAACGTTGTTGTTGTTGTTATTGTTGTTGTTATTGTTTATTTGATGTTGTTGTTGTTGTTGTTGTTTATTTGACGTTGTTGTTGTTGTTGTTGTTGTTGTTTATTTGACGTTTTTTTTGTTGTTGATGTTGTTGTTGTTGTTGTTATTTATTTGACGTTGTTATTGTTGTTGTTGTTTATTTGACGTTGTTGTTGTTGTTGTTTATTTGACGTTATTGTTGTTGTTGTTTATTTGACGTTGTTGTTGTTGTTTATTTGACGTTGTTGTTGTTGTTGTTTATTTAACGTTGTTGTTGTTGTTATTGTTGTTGTTGTTGTTTATTTGACGTTGTTGTTGTTGTTTATTTGACGTTGTTGTTGCTGTTGTTTATTTGACGTTGTTGTTGTTGTTGACGTTGTTGTTGTTGTTGTTTATTTGACATTGTTGTTGTTGACGTTGTTGTTGTTGTTGTTGTTGTTTATTTGACGTTGTTGTTGTTGTTTATTTGACATCGTTGTTGTTGTTGACGGTGTTGTTGTTGTTGTTGTTTATTTGACATTGTTGTTGTTGTTGTTGTTGACGTTGTTGTTGTTGTTGTTGTTGTTGTTTATTTGACGTTGTTGTTGTTGTTGTTTACTTGACGTTGTTGTTGTTGTTTGTTTGACGTTATTGTTGTTGACGTTGTTGTTGTTGTTGTTGGTTTGACGTTGTTGTTGTTGTTGTTTATTTGACGTAGTTGTTGTTGTTGACGTTGTTGTTGTTGTTGTTGTTTATTTGACGTTTTTGTTGTTGTTGTTGATGTTGTTGTTGTTTTTGTTGTTGTTTATTTGATGTTGTTGTGTTTATTTGACGTTGTTGTTGGTATTGTTTATTTGACGTTGTTGTTGTTGTTGTTTATTTGACGTTGTTGTTGTTATTGTTATTGTTGTTGTTGTTCTTTATTTGACGTTGTTGTTGTTGTTGTTGTTGTTTATTTGACGTTGGTGTTGTTGTTGTTGTTTATTTGACGTTGTTGTTTTTGTTGTTTATTTGACGTTGTTGTTGTTGTTTATTTGACGTTGTTGTTGTTGTTGTTGTTTATTTGACGTTGTTGTTGTTGTTGACGTTGTTGTTGTTGTTTATTTGACGTTGTTGTTGACGTTGTTGTTGTTGTTGACGTTGTTGTTGTTGTTGATGTTGTTGTTGTTGTTGTTGTTTATTTGACGTTGTTGTTGTTGTTTATTTGACATTGTTGTTGTTGTTGACGTTGTTGTTGTTGTTGTTTATTTGACATTGTTGTTGTTGTTGTTATTGACGTTGTTGTTGTTGTTGTTGTTGTTGTTTATTTAACATTGTTGTTGTTGTTGTTTACTTGACGTTGTTGTTGTTGTTGTTTATTTGACGTTGTTGTTGTTGTTTATTTGACGTTGTTGTTGTTGTTTATTTGACGTTGTTGTTGTTGTTGTTTATTTAACATTGTTGTTGTTGTTATTGTTGTTGTTATTGTTTATTTGATGTTGTTGTTGTTGTTGTTTATTTGACGTTGTTGTTGTTGTTTATTTGACGTTTTTGTTGTTGTTGTTGATGTTGTTGTTGTTGTTATTTATTTGACGTTGTTATTGTTGTTGTTGTTTATTTGACGTTGTTGTTGTTGTTGTTTATTTGACGTTATTGTTGTTGTTGTTTATTTGACGTTGTTGTTGTCGTTGTTATTTATTTGACGTTGTTGTTGTTGTTATTGTTGTTGTTGTTGTTTATTTGATGTTGTTGTTGTTATTGTTTATTTGATGTTGTTGTTGTTGTTGTGTATTTGACGTCGTTGTTGTTGTTGTTTATTTGACGTTGTTGTTGTTGTTGTTTATTTGACGTTGTTGTTGTTGTTGTTTATTTGACATTGTTATTGTTGTTTATTTGACATTGTTGCTGTTGTTGACGGTGTTGTTGTTGTTGTTTATTTGACATTGTTGTTGTTGTTGTTGTTGACGTTGTTGTTATTGTTGTTTATTTGACGTTATTGTTGTTGTTGTTGTTGTTTACTTGACGTTGTTGTTGTTGTTTATTTGACGTTATTGTTGTTGACGTTGTTGTTGTTGTTGTTGGTTTGACGTTGTTGTTGTTGTTTATTTGACATAGTTGTTGTTGTTGACGTTGTTGTTGTTGTTTATTTGACGTTTTTGTTGTTGTTGTTTATTTGACGTTGTTGTCGTTTATTTGACGTTGTTGTTGTTGTTGTTTATTTGACGTTGTTGTTGTTGTTGTTTATTTGACGTTGTTGTTGTTGTTTATTTGACGTTGTTATTGTTGACGTTGCTGTTGTTGTGATTGTTTATTTGACGTTGTTGTTGTTGATTATTTGACGTAGTTGTTGTTGTTGACGTTGTTGTTGTTGTTGTTTATTTGACGTTTTTGTTGTTGTTGTTGATGTTGTTGTTGTTTTTGTTGTTGTTTATTTGACGTTGTTGTTGTTGTTTATTTGACGTTGTTGTTGTTGTTGTTTATTTGACGTTGTTGTTGTTGTTTATTTGACGTTGTTGTTGTTGTTGTTGTTTATTTGACGTTGTTGTTGTTATTGTTATTGTTGTTGTTGTTCTTTATTTGACGTTGTTGTTGTTGTTGTTCTTTATTTGACGTTGGTGTTGTTGTTGTTTATTTGACGTTGTTGTTGTTGTGGTTGTTTATTTGACGTTGTTGTTGTTGTTTATTTGATGTTGTTGTTGTTGTTTATTTGACGTTGTTGTTGTTGTTGACGTTGTTGTTATTGTTGTTTATTTGACGTTGTTGTTGTTGTTGATGTTGTTGTTGACGTTGTTGTTGTTGTTGATGTTGTTGTTATTGTTGTTGTTTATTTGACGTTGTTGTTGTTGTTTATTTGACATTGTTGTTGTTGTTGACGGTGTTGTTGTTGTTGTTGTTGTTTATTTGACATTGTTATTGTTGTTGTTGACGTTGTTGTTGTTGTTGTTTATTTAACGTTGTTGTTGTTGTTGTTTACTTGACGTTGTTGTTGTTGTTGTTTATTTGACGTTATTGTTGTTGACGTTGTTGTTGTTGTTGTTGTTGTTGGTTTGACGTTGTTGTTGTTGTTGTTGTTGTTTATTTGACGTAGTTGTTGTTGTTGACGTTGTTGTTGTTGTTGTTTATTTGACGTTTTTGTTGTTGATGTTGTTGTTGTTTATTTGACGTTGTTGTTGTTGTTTATTTGACGTTGTTGTTGTTGTTGTTTATTTGGCGTTGTTATTGTTGTTGTTGTTTATTTGACGTTGTTGATGTTGTTGTTTATTTGACGTTGATGTGGTTTATTTGACGTTGTTGTTGTAGTTGTTGTTATTTATTTGACGTTGTTATTGTTTGTTTATTTGACGTTGTTGTTGCTGTTGTTTATTTGACATTGTTGTTGTTGTTGTTGTTTATTTGACGTTGTTGTTGTTGTTTATTTGACGTTGTTGTTGTTGTTGTTTATTTGACGTTGTTGTTATTGTTGTTGTTTATTTAACGTTGTTGTTGTTGTTATTGTTGTTGTTATTGTTTATTTGATGTTGTTGTTGTTGTTGTTTATTTGACGTTGTTGTTGTTGTTGTTGTTGTTGTTGTTTATTTGACATTTTTTTTGTTGTTGATGTTGTTGTTGTTGTTATTTATTTGACGTTGTTATTGTTGTTGTTGTTTATTTGACGTTGTTGTTGTTGTTGTTTATTTGACGTTATTGTTGTTGACGTTGTTGTTGTTGTTGTTGTTGGTTTGACGTTGTTGTTGTTGTTGTTGTTGTTTATTTGACGTAGTTGTTGTTGTTGACGTTGTTGTTGTTGTTGTTTATTTGACGTTTTTGTTGTTGATGTTGTTGTTGTTTATTTGACGCTGTTGTTGTTGTTTATTTGACGTTGTTGTTGTTGTTGTTTATTTGGCGTTGTTATTGTTGTTGTTGTTTATTTGACGTTGTTGATGTTGTTGTTTATTTGACGTTGATGTTGTTTATTTGACGTTGTTGTTGTAGTTGTTGTTATTTATTTGACGTTGTTATTGTTTGTTTATTTGACGTTGTTGTTGCTGTTGTTTATTTGACGTTGTTGTTGTTGTTGTTTATTTGACGTTGTTGTTGTTGTTTATTTGACGTTGTTGTTGTTGTTTATTTGACGTTGTTGTTATTGTTGTTGTTTATTTAACGTTGTTGTTGTTGTTATTGTTGTTGTTATTGTTTATTTGATGTTGTTGTTGTTGTTGTTGTTTATTTGACGTTGTTGTTGTTGTTGTTGTTGTTGTTGTTGTTGTTTATTTGACGTTTTTTTTTGTTGTTGATGTTGTTGTTGTTGTTATTTATTTGACGTTGTTATTGTTGTTGTTGTTTATTTGACGTTGTTGTTGTTGTTGTTTATTTGACGTTATTGTTGTTGTTGTTTATTTGACGTTGTTGTTGTTGTTGTTGTTTATTTGACGTTGTTGTTGTTGTTGTTGTTTATTTAACGTTGTTGTTGTTATTGTTGTTGTTGTTGTTTATTTGACGTTGTTGTTGTTGTTTATTTGACGTTGTTGTTGCTGTTGTTTATTTGACGTTGTTGTTGTTGTTGACGTTGTTGTTGTTGTTGTTTATTTGACGTTGTTGTTGTTGACGTTGTTGTTGTTGTTGTTGTTGTTTATTTGACGTTGTTGTTGTTGTTTATTTGACATTGTTGTTGTTGTTGACGGTGTTGTTGTTGTTGTTGTTTATTTGACATTGTTGTTGTTGTTGTTGACGTTGTTGTTGTTGTTGTTGTTGTTTATTTGACGTTGTTGTTGTTGTTGTTTACTTGACGTTGTTGTTGTTGTTTGTTTGACGTTATTGTTGTTGACGTTGTTGTTGTTGTTGTTGGTTTGACGTTGTTGTTGTTGTTGTTTATTTGACGTAGTTGTTGTTGTTGACGTTGTTGTTGTTGTTGTTGTTTATTTGACGTTTTTGTTGTTGTTGTTGATGTTGTTGTTGTTTTTGTTATTGTTTATTTGATGTTGTTGTGTTTATTTGACGTTGTTGTTGGTATTGTTTATTTGATGTTGTTGTTGTTGTTGTTTATTTAACGTTGTTGTTGTTATTGTTATTGTTGTTGTTGTTCTTTATTTGACGTTGTTGTTGTTGTTGTTGTTGTTTATTTGACGTTGGTGTTGTTGTTGTTGTTGTTTATTTGACGTTGTTGTTTTTGTTGTTTATTTGACGTTGTTGTTGTTGTTTATTTGACGTTGTTGTTGTTGTTGTTGTTTATTTGACGTTGTTGTTGTTGTTGACGTTGTTGTTGTTGTTTATTTGACGTTGTTGTTGACGTTGTTGTTGTTGTTGACGTTGTTGTTGTTGTTGATGTTGTTGTTGTTGTTGTTTATTTGACGTTGTTGTTGTTGTTTATTTGACATTGTTGTTGTTGTTGACGTTGTTGTTGTTGTTGTTTATTTGACATTGTTGTTGTTGTTGTTATTGACGTTGTTGTTGTTGTTGTTGTTGTTTATTTAACGTTGTTGTTGTTGTTGTTTACTTGACGTTGTTGTTGTTGTTGTTGTTTATTTGACGTTGTTGTTGTTGTTTATTTGACGTTGTTGTTGTTGTTTATTTGACGTTGTTGTTGTTGTTGTTTATTTAACATTGTTGTTGTTGTTATTGTTGTTGTTATTGTTTATTTGATGTTGTTGTTGTTGTTTATTTGACGTTGTTGTTGTTGTTGTTTATTTGACGTTTTTGTTGTTGTTGATGTTGTTGTTGTTGTTATTTATTTGACGTTGTTATTGTTGTTGTTGTTTATTTGACGTTGTTGTTGTTGTTGTTTATTTGACGTTATTGTTGTTGTTGTTTATTTGACGTTGTTGTTGTCGTTGTTATTTATTTGACGTTGTTGTTGTTGTTATTGTTGTTGTTGTTGTTTATTTGATGTTGTTGTTGTTGTTGTTTATTTGATGTTGTTGTTGTTGTTGTGTATTTGACGTCGTTGTTGTTGTTGTTTATTTGACGTTGTTGTTGTTGTTATTTATTTGACGTTGTTGTTGTTGTTGTTTATTTGACGTTGTTGTTGTTGTTTATTTGACATTGTTGCTGTTGTTGACGGTGTTGTTGTTGTTGTTTATTTGACATTGTTGTTGTTGTTGTTGTTGACGTTGTTGTTATTGTTGTTTATTTGACGTTGTTGTTGTTGTTGTTGTTTACTTGACGTTGTTGTTGTTGTTTATTTGACGTTATTGTTGTTGACGTTGTTGTTGTTGTTGTTGGTTTGACGTTGTTGTTGTTGTTTATTTGACATAGTTGTTGTTGTTGACGTTGTTGTTGTTTATTTGACGTTTTTGTTGTTGTTGTTGATGTTGTTGTTGTTTTTGTTGTTGTTTATTTGACGTTGTTGTCGTTTATTTGACGTTGTTGTTGTTGTTGTTTATTTGACGTTGTTGTTGTTGTTGTTTATTTGACGTTGTTGTTGTTGTTTATTTGACGTTGTTATTGTTGACGTTGCTGTTGTTGTGATTGTTTATTTGACGTTGTTGTTGTTGATTATTTGACGTAGTTGTTGTTGTTGACGTTGTTGTTGTTGTTGTTTATTTGACGTTTTTGTTGTTGTTGTTGATGTTGTTGTTGTTTTTGTTGTTGTTTATTTGACGTTGTTGTTGTTGTTTATTTGACGTTGTTGTTGTTGTTGTTTATTTGACGTTGTTGTTGTTGTTTATTTGACGTTGTTGTTGTTGTTGTTGTTTATTTGACGTTGTTGTTGTTATTGTTATTGTTGTTGTTGTTCTTTATTTGACGTTGTTGTTGTTGTTGTTCTTTATTTGACGTTGGTGTTGTTGTTGTTTATTTGACGTTGTTGTTGTTGTGGTTGTTTATTTGACGTTGTTGTTGTTGTTTATTTGATGTTGTTGTTGTTGTTTATTTGACGTTGTTGTTGTTGTTGACGTTGTTGTTATTGTTGTTTATTTGACGTTGTTGTTGTTGTTGATGTTGTTGTTGACGTTGTTGTTGTTGTTGATGTTGTTGTTATTGTTGTTGTTTATTTGACGTTGTTGTTGTTGTTTATTTGACATTGTTGTTGTTGTTGACGGTGTTGTTGTTGTTGTTGTTGTTTATTTGACATTGTTATTGTTGTTGTTGACGTTGTTGTTGTTGTTGTTTATTTAACGTTGTTGTTGTTGTTGTTTACTTGACGTTGTTGTTGTTGTTGTTTATTTGACGTTATTGTTGTTGACGTTGTTGTTGTTGTTGTTGGTTTGACATTGTTGTTGTTGTTGTTGTTTATTTGACGTAGTTGTTGTTGTTGACGTTGTTGTTGTTGTTTATTTGACGTTTTTGTTGTTGATGTTGTTGTTGTTTATTTGACGCTGTTGTTGTTGTTTATTTGACGTTGTTGTTGTTGTTGTTTATTTGGCGTTGTTATTGTTGTTGTTGTTTATTTGACGTTGTTGATGTTGTTGTTTATTTGACGTTGATGTGGTTTATTTGACGTTGTTGTTGTAGTTGTTGTTATTTATTTGACGTTGTTATTGTTTGTTTATTTGACGTTGTTGTTGCTGTTGTTTATTTGACATTGTTGTTGTTGTTGTTGTTTATTTGACGTTGTTGTTGTTGTTTATTTGACGTTGTTGTTGTTGTTGTTTATTTGACGTTGTTGTTATTGTTGTTGTTTATTTAACGTTGTTGTTGTTGTTATTGTTGTTGTTATTGTTTATTTGATGTTGTTGTTGTTGTTGTTGTTTATTTGACGTTGTTGTTGTTGTTGTTGTTGTTATTGTTGTTGTTTATTTGACGTTTTTTTTGTTGTTGATGTTGTTGTTGTTGTTATTTATTTGACGTTGTTATTGTTGTTGTTGTTTATTTGACGTTGTTGTTGTTGTTGTTTATTTGACGTTATTGTTGTTGTTGTTGTTTATTTGACGTTGTTGTTGTTGTTGTTTATTTGACGTTGTTGTTGTTGTTGTTTATTTAACGTTGTTGTTGTTATTATTGTTGTTGTTGTTGTTTATTTGATGTTGTTGTTGTTGTTGTTTATTTGACGTTGTTGTTGTTGTTGTTGTTGTTTATTTGACGTTGTTGTTGTTGTTGTTTATTTTACGTTGTTGTTGTTGTTTATTTGACATTGTTGTTGTTGTTATTGTTTATTTGACGTTGTTGATGTTGTTGTTTAATTGACGTTGTTGTTATTGTTGTTTATTTGACGTTGTTGTTGTTATTTGACGTTGTTATTGTTGTTGTTATTGTTGTTGTTGTTTATTTGATGTTGTTGTTGTTGTTGTTTATTTTACGTTATTGTTGTTGTTTATTTGACATTGTTGTTGTTGTTGTTAATTTCACATTGTTTTTGTTGTTTATTTGACGTTGTTGTTGTTGTTGTTTATTTGACGTTGTTGTTGTTGTTGTTGTTTATTTAACATTGTTGTTGTTGCTATTGTTGTTGTTGTTGTTTATTTGATGTTGTTGTTGTTGTTTATTTGACGTTGTTGTTGTTGTTGTTGCTTATTTGACGTTTTTGTTATTGTTGATGTTGTTGTTGTTGTTATTTATTTGACGTTGTTATTGTTGTTGTTGTTTATTTGACGTTGGTGTTGTTGTTGTTGTTTATTTGACGTTGTTGTTGTTGTTGTTGTTTATTTGACGTTGGTGTTGCTGTTGTTTATTTGACGTTGTTGTTGTTGTTGACGTTGTTGTTGTTGTTTATTTGACGTTGTTGTTGTTGTTGACGTTGTTGTTGTTGACGTTGTTTTTGTTGTTGAGGTTGTTGTTGTTGTTGTTTATTTGACGTTGTTGTTGTTGTTTATTTGACATTGTTGTTGTTGTTGACGTTGTTGTTGTTATTGTTTATTTGACATTGTTGTTGTTGTTGTTGTTGACGTTGTTGTTGTTGTTGTTGTTGTTGTTGTTTATTTGATGTTGTTGTTGTTGTTGTTTACTTGACGTTGTTGTTGTTGTTTATTTGACGTTATTGATGTTGACGTTGTTGTTGTTGTTGTTGGTTTGACGTTGTTGTTGTTGTTGTTGTTTATTTGACGTAGTTGTTGTTGTTGACGTTGTTGTTGTTGTTGTTGTTTATTTGACGTTTTTGTTGTTGTTGTTGATGTTGTTGTTGTTTTTGTTGTTGTTTATTTGACGTTGTTGTTTATTTGACGTTGTTGTTGTTGTTGTTTATTTGACGTTGTTGTTGTTGTTGTTTATTTGACGTTGTTGTTGTTATTGTTATTGTTGTTGTTGTTCTTTATTTGACGTTGTTGTTGTTGTTGTTGTTTATTTGACGTTGGTGTTGTTGTTGTTGTTTATTTGACGTTGTTGTTTTTGTTGTTTATTTGACGTTGTTGTTGTTGTTTATTTGACGTTGTTGTTGTTGTTGACGTTGTTGTTGTTGTTGACGTTGTTGTTGTTGTTGATGTTGTTGTTATTGTTGTTTATTTGACGTTGTTGTTGTTGTTTATTTGACATTGTTGTTGTTGTTGACGTTGTTGTTGTTGTTGTTTATTTGACATTGTTGTTGTTGTTGTTGGTGACGTTGTTGTTGTTGTTGTTTATTTAACATTGTTGTTGTTGTTGTTGTTGTTTACTTGACGTTGTTGTTGTTGTTGTTTATTCGACGTTATTATTGTTGACATTGTTGTTGTTGTTGTTGGTTTGACGTTGTTGTTGTTGTTGTTTATTTGACGTAGTTGTTGTTGTTGACGTTGTTGTTGTTATTGTTTATTTGACGTTTTTGTTGTTGTTGATGTTGTTGTTGTTTATTTGACGCTGTTGTTGTTGTTGTTTATTTGACGTTGTTGTTGTTGTTGTTTATTTGACGTTGTTATTGTTGTTGTTGTTTATTTGACGTTGTTGTTGTTGTTGTTTATTTGACGTTGTTGTTGTTTATTTGACGTTGTTGTTGTAGTTGTTGTTATTTATTTGACGTTGTTATTGTTTGTTTATTTGACGTTGTTGTTGTTGTTGTTTATTTGACGTTGTTGTTGTTGTTGTTTATTTGATGTTTTTGTTGTTGTTTATTTGATGTTGTTGTTGTTGTTGTTGTTTATTTGACGTTGTTGTTGTTGTTGTTGTTAGTTATTTAACGTTGTTGTTGTTGTTGTTGTTTATTTGACGTTATTGTTGTTGACGTTGTTGTTGTTGTTGTTGTTGGTTTGACGTTGTTGTTGTTGTTGTTGTTGTTGTTTATTTGACGTAGTTGTTGTTGTTGTTGTTGTTTATTTGACGTTTTTGTTGTTGTTGATGTTGTTGTTGTTTATTTGACGCTGTTGTTGTTGTTTATTTGACGTTGTTGTTGTTGTTGTTGTTTATTTGACGTTGTTATTGTTGTTGTTGTTTATTTGACGTTGTTGATGTTGTTGTTTATTTGACGTTGATGTTGTTTATTTGACGTTATTGTTGTAGTTGTTGTTATTTATTTGACGTTGTAATTGTTTGTTTATTTGACGTTGTTGTTGTTGTTTATTTGACGTTGTTGTTGTTGTTGTTGTTTATTTGACGTTGTTGTTGTTGTTTATTTGACGTTGTTGTTGTTGTTGTTATTTATTTGACGTTGTTGTTGCTGTTTATTTAACGTTGTTGTTGTTGTTATTGTTGTTGTTATTGTTTATTTGATGTTGTTGTTGTTGTTGTTGTTGTTGTTTATTTGACGTTGTTGTTGTTGTTGTTGTTTATTTGACGTTTTTGTTGTTGTTGATGTTGTTGTTGTTGTTATTTATTTGACGTTGTTATTGTTGTTGTTGTTTTTTTGACGTTGTTGTTGTTGTTGTTTATTTGACGTTATTGTTGTTGTTGTTTATTTGACGTTGTTGTTATTGTTTATTTGACGTTGTTGTTGTTGTTGTTGTTTATTTAACGTTGTTGTTGTTGTTATTGTTGTTGTTGTTGTTTATTTGATGTTGTTGTTGTTGTTGTTTATTTGACGTTGTTGTTGTTATTGTTGTTTATTTGACGTTGTTGTTGTTGTTGTTGTTGTTTATTTGACGTTGTTGTTATTTATTTGACGTTGTTATTGTTTGTTTATTTGACGTTGTTGTTGTTGTGGTTTATTTGACGTTGTTGTTGTTGTTGTTGTTGTTTATTTGATGTTGTTGTTGTTGTTTATTTGATGTTGTTGTTGTTGTTGTTTATTTGATGTTGTTGTTGTTGTTTATTTGACGTTGTTGTTGTTGTTGTTTATTTAACGTTGTTGTTGTTGTTGTTGTTTATTTGACGTTATTGTTGTTGACGTTGTTGTTGTTGTTGTTGGTTTGACGTTGTTGTTGTTGTTGTTGTTGTTGTTGTTGTTTATTTGACATAGTTGTTGTTGTTGTTGTTGTTTATTTGACGTTTTTGTTGTTGTTGATGTTGTTGTTGTTTATTTGACGCTGTTGTTGTTGTTTATTTGACGTTGTTGTTGTTGTTGTTTATTTGACGTTGTTATTGTTGTTGTTGTTTATTTGACGTTGTTGATGTTGTTGTTTATTTGACGTTGATGTTGTTTATTTGACGTTGTTGTTGTAGTTGTTGTTATTTATTTGACGTTGTAATTGTTTGTTTATTTGACGTTGTTGTTGTTGTTTATTTGACGTTGTTGTTGTTGTTGTTGTTGTTGTTTATTTGACGTTGTTGTTGTTGTTTATTTGACGTTGTTGTTGTTGTTGTTATTTATTTGACGTTGTTGTTGTTGTTGTTATTTATTTGACGTTGTTGTTGTTGTTGTTTATTTAACGTTGTTGTTGTTGTTATTGTTGTTGTTATTGTTTATTTGATGTTGTTGTTGTTGTTGTTGTTGTTTATTTGACGTTGTTGTTGTTGTTGTTGTTTATTTGACGTTTTTGTTGTTGTTGATGTTGTTGTTGTTGTTATTTATTTGACGTTGTTATTGTTGTTGTTGTTTATTTGACGTTGTTGTTGTTGTTGTTTATTTGACGTTATTGTTGTTGTTGTTTATTTGACGTTGTTGTTGTTGTTATTGTTTATTTGAAGTCCTTGTTGTTGTTGTTTATTTAACGTTGTTGTTGTTGTTATTGTTGTTGTTGTTGTTTATTTGATGTTGTTGTTGTTGTTGTTTATTTGACGTTGTTGTTGTTATTGTTGTTTATTTGACGTTGTTGTTGTTGTTGTTGTTTATTTGACGTTGTTGTTGTTGTTGTTTATTTGACGTTGTTGTTGTTGTTTATTTAACGTTGTTGTTATTGTTGTTTAATTGACGTTGTTGTTATTGTTGTTTATTTGACGTTGTTGTTGTTATTTGACGTTGTTATTGTTGTTGTTGTTTATTTGATGTTGTTGTTGTTGTTGTTTATTTTACAGTGTTGTTGTTGTTTATTTGACATTGTCGTTGTTGTAGTTGTTTATTTCACGTTGTTTTTGACGTTGTTTTTGTTGTTTATTTGACGTTGTTGTTGTTGTTGTTTATTTGACGTTGTTGTTGTTGTTGTTGTTTATTTAACATTGTTGTTGTTGCTATTGTTGTTGTTGTTGTTTATTTGATGTTGTTGTTGTTGTTTATTTGACGTTGTTGTAGTTGTTGTTGTTGTTGTTGTTTTTTTGACGTATTTGTTGTTGTTGATGTTGTTGTTGTTGTTATTTATTTGACGTTGTTATTGTTGTTGTTGTTTATTTGGCGTTGGTGTTGTTGTTGTTGTTTATTTGACGTTGTTGTTGTTGTTTATTTGACGTTGTTGTTGTTGTTGTTTATTTGACGTTGTTGTTGTTGTTGACGTTGTTGTTGTTGTTGTTGTTTATTTGACGTTGTTGTTGTTGTTGTTGTTGACGTTGTTGTTGTTGTTGACGTTGTTGTTGTTGTTGTTTATTTGACGTTGTTGTTGTTGTTTATTTGACATTATTGTTGTTGTTTATGGTGTTGTTGTTGTTGTTTATTTGACATTGTTGTTGTTGTTGTTGACGTTGTTGTTGTTGTTGTTGTTGTTGTTTATTTGACGTTGGTGTTGTTGTTGTTTACTTGACGTTGTTGTTGTTTATTTGACGTTATTGTTGTTGACGTTGTTGTTGTTGTTGTTGGTTTGACGTTGTTGTTGTTCTTGTTTATTTGACGTAGTTGTTGTTGTTGACGTTGTTGTTGTTGTTGTTTATTTGACGTTTTTGTTGTTGTTGTTGATGTTGTTGTTGTTTTTGTTGTTGTTTATTTGACGTTGTTGTTGTTGTTGTTTATTTGACGTTGTTGTTGTTATTGTTATTGTTGTTGTTGTTCTTTATTTGACGTTGTTGTTGTTGTTGTTGTTTATTTGACATTTTTGTTGTTGTTGATGTTGTTGTTGTTTATTTGACGTTGTTGTTGTTGTTTATTTGACGTTGTTGTTGTTGTCGTTGTTTATTTGACGTTGTTGTTGTTGTTTATTTGACGTTGTTGTTGTTGTTTATTTGACGTTGTTGTTGTTGTTTATTTGACGTTGTTGTTGTTGTTGTTGTTGTTGTTGTTTATTTGACGTTGTTGTTGTTGTTTATTTAACGTTGTTGTTGTTGTTATTGTTTTTGTTATTGTTTATTTGATGTTGTTGTTATTGTTGTTGTTTATTTGACGTTGTTGTTGTTGTTGTTGTTTATTTGACGTTTTTGTTGTTGTTGATGTTGTTGTTGTTATTTATTTGACGTTGTTATTGTTGTTGTTGTTTATTTGACGTTGTTGTTGTTGTTGTTTATTTGACGTTATTGTTGTTGTTGTTGTTGTTTATTTGACGTTGTTCTTGTTGTTGTTTATTTGACGTTGTTGTTGTTGTTGTTGTTTATTTAACGTTGTTGTTGTTGTTATTGTTGTTGTTATTGTTTATTTAATGTTGTTGTTGTTGTTGTTTATTTGACGTTGTTGTTGTTGTTGTTTATTTGACGTTGTTGTTGTTGTTGTTGTTGTTTATTTGACGTTGTCGTTGTTGTTTATTTGACATTGTTGTTTTTGCTGTTTATTTGACGTTGTTGTTGTTGTTGTTTAATTGACGTTGTTGTTATTGTTGTTTATTTGACGTTGTTGTTGTTATTTGACGTTGTTATTGTTGTTGTTATTGTTGTTGTTGTTTATTTGATGTTGTTGTTGTTGTTGTTGTTGTTGTTGTTTATTTTACGTTGTTGTTGTTGTTTATTTGACATTGTTGTTGTTGTTGTTTATTTCACGTTGTTTTTGTCGTTGTTTTTGTTGTTTATTTGACGTTGTTGTTGTTGTTTATTTGACGTTGTTGTTGTTGTTGTTGTTTATTTAACATTGTTGTTGTTGCTATTGTTGTTGTTTATTTGATGTTGTTGTTGTTGTTGTTTATTTGACGTTGTTGTTGTTGTTGTTGTTGTTTATTTGACGTTTTTGTTGTTGTTGATGATGTTGTTGTTGTTATTTATTTGACGTTGTTATTGTTGTTGTTGTTTATTTGACGTTGGTGTTGTTGTTGTTTATTTGACGTTGTTGTTGTTGTTGTTGTTTATTTGACGTTGTTGTTGTTGTTTATTTGACGTTGTTGTTGCTGTTGTTTATTTGACGTTGTGGTTGTTGTTGACGTTGTTGTTGTTGTTGTTTATTTGACGTTGTTGTTGTTGTTGACGTTGTTGTTGTTGTTGACGTTGTTGTTGTTGTTGACGTTGTTGTTGTTGTTGTTGTTTATTTGACGTTGTTGTTGTTATTTATTTGACATTGTTGTTGTTGTTGACGGTGTTGTTGTTGTTGTTATTTATTTGACATTGTTGTTGTTGTTGTTGTTGACGTTGTTGTTGTTGTTGTTGTTTATTTGACGTTGTTGTTGTTGTTGTTTACTTGACGTTGTTGTTGTTGTTTATTTGACGTTATTGTTGTTGACGTTGTTGTTGTTGTTGTTGGTTTGACGTTGTTGTTGTTGTTGTTTATTTGACGTAGTTGTTGTTGTTGACGTTGTTATTGTTGTTGTTGTTGTTGTTGTTTATTTGACGTTTTTGTTGTTGTTGTTGATGTTGTTGTTGTTTTTGTTGTTGTTTATTTGACGTTGTTGTGTTTATTTGACGTTGTTGTTGTTGTTGTTTATTTGACGTTGTTGTTGTTGTTGTTTATTTGACGTTGTTGTTGTTATTGTTATTGTTGTTGTTGTTCTTTATTTGACGTTGTTGTTGTTGTTGTTGTTTATTTGACGTTGGTGTTGTTGTTGTTGTTTATTTGACGTTGTTGTTTTTGTTGTTAATTTGACGTTGTTGTTGTTGTTTATTTGACGTTGTTGTTGTTGTTGTTTATTTGACGTTGTTGTTGTTGTTGTTTATTTGACGTTGTTGTTGTTGTTGTTTATTTGACGTTGTTGTTAACGTTGTTGTTGTGGTTGACGTTGTTGTTGTTGTTGATGTTGTTGTTGTTGTTGTTGTTTATTTGACGTTGTTGTTGTTGTTTATTTGACATTGTTGTTGTTGTTGACGTTGTTGTTGTTGTTGTTGTTTATTTGACATTGTTGTTGTTGTTGTTGACGTTGTTGTTGTTGTTGTTGTTGTTTATTTAACATTGTTGTTGTTGTTGTTGTTTACTTGACGTTGTTGTTGTTTATTTGACGTTGTTGTTGTTGTTTATTTGACGTTGTTGTTTTTGTTGTTTATTTGACGTTGTTGTTGTTGTTGTTTATTTAACATTGTTGTTGTTGTTATTGTTGTTGTTATTGTTTATTTGATGTTGTTGTTGTTGTTGTTTATTTGACGTTGTTGTTGTTGTTGTTGTTTATTTGACGTTTTTGTTGTTGTTGATGTTGTTGTTGTTGTTATTTATTTGACGTTGTTATTGTTGTTGTTGTTTATTTGACGTTGTTGTTGTTGTTGTTTATTTAACGTTATTGTTGTTGTTGTTTATTTGACGTTGTTGTTGTTGTTGTTATTTATTTGACGTTGTTGTTGTTGTTATTGTTGTTGTTGTTGTTTATTTGATGTTGTTGTTGTTGTTTATTTGACGTTGTTGTTGTTGTTGTTTATTTGACGTCGTTGTTGTTGTTGTTTATTTGACGTTGTTGTTGTTGTTGTTTATTTGACGTTGTTGTTGTTGTTGTTTATTTGACGTTGTTGTTGTTGTTTATTTGACATTGTTGCTGTTGTTGACGGTGTTGTTGTTGTTGTTTATTTGACATTGTTGTTGTTGTTGTTGACGTTGTTGTTGTTGTTATTTATTTGACGTTGTTGTTGTTGTTGTTGTTTACTTGATGTTATTGTTGTTGTTTATTTGACGTTATTGTTGTTGACGTTGTTGTTGTTGTTGTTGTTGGTTTGACGTTGTTGTTGTTGTTGTTGTTGTTTATTTGACGTAGTTGTTGTTGTTGACGTTGTTGTTGTTGTTTATTTGACGTTTTTGTTGTTGTTGTTGATGTTGTTGTTGTTTTTGTTGTTGTTTATTTGACGTTGTTGTTGTTGTTTATTTGACGTTGTTGTTGTTGTTGTTTATTTGACATTGTTGTTGTTGTTGTTGTTGAAGTTGTTGTTGTTGTTGTTGTTTATTTAACGTTGTTGTTGTTATTGTTTACTTGACGTTGTTGTTGTTGTTGTTGTTGTTTATTTGACGTTATTATTGTTGACGTTGTTGTTGTTGTTGTTGTTGTTGGTTTGACGTTGTTGTTGTTGTTGTTTTTTATTTGACGTAGTTGTTGTTGTTGACGTTGTTGTTGTTGTTGTTTATTTGACGTTTTTGTTGTTGTTGATGTTGTTGTTGTTTATTTGACGCTGTTGTTGTTGTTTATTTGACGTTGTTGTTGTTGTTTATTTGACGTTGTTATTGTTGTTGTTGTTGTTTATTTGACGTTGTTGTTGTTGTTGTTGTTTATTTGACGTTGTTGTTGTTTATTTGACGTTGTTGTTGTAGTTGTTGTCATTTATTTGACGTTGTTATTGTTTGTTTATTTGATGTTGTTGTTGTTGTTGTTTATTTGACGTTGTTGTTGTTGTTGTTTACTTGACGTTGTTGTTGTTGTTTATTTGACGTTATTGTTGTTGACGTTTTTGTTGTTGTTGTTGGTTTGACGTTG
Organism: Vicia faba; assembly: GCA_948472305.1. Classification (NCBI taxonomy): domain Eukaryota; kingdom Viridiplantae; phylum Streptophyta; class Magnoliopsida; order Fabales; family Fabaceae; genus Vicia; species Vicia faba. The sequence goes on from OX451740.1 coordinate 452,509,348, forward strand.
TTGTTGTTGTTGTTGTTGTTTATTTGACGTAGTTGTTGTTGTTGACGTTGTTATTGTTGTTGTTGTTGTTGTTGTTTATTTGACGTTTTTGTTGTTGTTGATGTTGTTGTTGTTTTTGTTGTTGTTTATTTGACGTTGTTGTGTTTATTTGACGTTGTTGTTGTTGTTTATTTGACGTTGTTGTTGTTGTTGTTTATTTGACGTTGTTGTTGTTATTGTTATTGTTGTTGTTGTTCTTTATTTGACGTTGTTGTTGTTGTTGTTGTTTATTTGACGTTGGTGTTGTTGTTGTTGTTTATTTGACGTTGTTGTTTTTGTTGTTTATTTGACGTTGTTGTTGTTGTTTATTTGACGTTGTTGTTGTTGTTGTTTATTTGACGTTGTTGTTGTTGTTGTTTATTTGACGTTGTTGTTGACGTTGTTGTTGTTGTTGACGTTGTTGTTGTTGTTGATGTTGTTGTTGTTGTTGTTTATTTGACGTTGTTGTTGTTGTTTATTTGACATTGTTGTTGTTGTTGACGTTGTTGTTGTTGTTGTTTATTTGACATTGTTGTTGTTGTTGTTGTTGACGTTGTTGTTGTTGTTGTTGTTTATTTAACGTTGTTGTTGTTGTTGTTGTTGTTTACTTGACGTTGTTGTTGTTGTTTATTTGACGTTGTTGTTGTTGTTTATTTGACGTTGTTGTTGTTGTTGTTTATTTGACGTTGTTGTTGTTGTTGTTTATTTAACATTGTTGTTGTTGTTATTGTTGTTGTTATTGTTTATTTGATGTTGTTGTTGTTGTTGTTTATTTGACGTTGTTGTTGTTGTTGTTTATTTGACGTTTTTGTTGTTGTTGATGTTGTTGTTGTTGTTATTTATTTGACGTTGTTATTGTTGTTGTTGTTTATTTGACGTTGTTGTTGTTGTTGTTTATTTGACGTTATTGTTGTTGTTGTTTATTTGACGTTGTTGTTGTTGTTATTTATTTGACGTTGTTGTTGTTGTTATTGTTGTTGTTGTTGTTTATTTGATGTTGTTGTTGTTGTTGTTTATTTGACGTTGTTGTTGTTGTTGTTTATTTGACGTCGTTGTTGTTGTTGTTTATTTGACGTTGTTGTGGTTGTTGTTTATTTGACGTTGTTGTTGTTGTTGTTTATTTGACGTTGATGTTGTTGTTTATTTGACATTGTTGTTGTTGTTGTTTATTTGACGTTGTTGTTGTTGTTTATTTGACATTATTGTTGTTGTTGACGGTGTTGTTGTTGTTGTTTATTTGACATTGTTGTTGTTGTTGTTGTTGACGTTGTTGTTGTTGTTGTTGTTGTTGTTTATTTGACGTTGTTGTTGTTGTTGTTGTTGTTGTTTACTTGACGTTGTTGTTGTTGTTTATTTGACGTTATTGTTGTTGACGTTGTTGTTGTTGTTGGTTTGACGTTCTTGTTGTTGTTGTTGTAGTTGTTTATTTGACGTAGTTGTTGTTGTTGATGTTGTTGTTGTTGTTGTTTATTTGAAGTTTTTGTTGTTGTTGTTGATGTTGTTGTTGTTTTTGTTGTTGTTTATTTGACGTTGTTGTTGTTGTTTATTTGACGTTGTTGTTGTTGTTGTTTATTTGACGTTGTTGTTGTTGTTGTTGTTTATTTGACGTTGTTGTTGTTATTGTTATTGTTGTTTATTTGACGTTGTTGTTGTTATTGTTATTGTTGTTGTTGTTCTTTATTTGACGTTGTTGTTGTTGTTGTTGTTTATTTGACGTTGGTGTTGTTGTTGTTGTTTATTTGACGTTGTTGTTGTTGTTGTTGTTTATTTGATGTTGTTGTTGTTTAATTGACGTTGTTGTTATTGTTGTTTATTTGACGTTGTTGTTGTTGTTTATTTGACATTGTTGTTGTTGTTGTTGTTGTTTATTTCACGTTGTTTTTGTCGTTGTTTTTGTTGTTTATTTAACGTTGTTGTTGTTGTTGTTTATTTGACGTTGTTGTTGTTGTTGACGTTGTTGTTGTTGTTGTTGACGTTGTTGTTGTTGTTGTTGACGTTGTTGTTGTTGTTGTTGACGTTGTTGTTGTTGTTTATTTGACGTTGTTGTTGTTGTTTATTTGACGTTGTTATTGTTGTTGTTGTTTATTTGACGTTGTTGTTGTTGTTGTTGTTTATTTGACGTTGTTGTTGTTTATTTGACGTTGTTGTTGTAGTTGTTGTTATTTATTTGACGTTGTTATTGTTTGTTTATTTGATGTTGTTGTTGTTGTTTATTTGACGTTGTTGTTGTTGTTGTTTATTTGACGTTGTTGTTGTTGTTTATTTGACGTTGTTATTGTTGTTGTTGTTGTTTATTTGACGTTGTTGTTGTTGTTGTTGTTTATTTAACGTTGTTGTTGTTATTATTGTTGTTGCTATTGTTTATTTGATGTTGTTGTTGTTGTTGTTTATTTGACGTTGTTGTTGTTGTTGTTTATTTGACGTTTTTGTTGTTGTTGATGTTGTTGTTGTTGTTATTTATTTGACGTTGTTATTGTTGTTGTTGTTTATTTGACGTTGTTGTTGTTGTTTATTTGACGTTATTGTTGTTGTTGTTTATTTGACGTTGTTGTTGTTGTTGTTGTTATTTATTTGACGTTGTTGTTGTTGTTGTTGTTGTTTATTTAACGTTGTTGTTGTTGTTGTTGTTTATTTGACGTTTTTGTTGTTGTTGATGTTGTTTATTTGACATTGTTGTTGTTGTTGACGTTGTTGTTGTTGTTTATTTGACATTGTTGTTGTTGTTGTTGTTGTTGACGTTGTTGTTGTAGTTGTTGTTGTTTATTTAACGTTGTTGTTGTTGTTGTTTACTTGACGTTGTTGTTGTTGTTTATTTGACGTTATTATTGTTGACGTTGTTGTTGTTGTTGTTGGTTTGACGTTGTTGTTGTTGTTGTTTATTTGACGTAGTTGTTGTTATTGACGTTGTTGTTGTTGTTGTTTATTTGACGTTTTTGTTGTTGTTGATGTTGTTGTTGTTTATTTGACGCTGTTGTTGGTCTTTATTTGACGTTGTTGTTGTTGTTGTTTATTTGACGTTGTTATTGTTGTTGTTGTTTATTTGACGTTGTTGTTGTTGTTTATTTGACGTTGTTGTTGTAGTTGTTGTTATTTATTTGACGTTGTTATTGTTTGTTTATTTGACGTTGTTGTTGTTGTTTATTTGACGTTGTTGTTGTTGTTATTGTTGTTGTTTATTTGACGTTGTTGTTGTTGTTTATTTGACGTTGTTGTTGTTGTTTATTTGACGTTGTTGTTGTTGTTGTTTATTTAACGTTGTTGTTGTTGTTATGTTTGTTGTTATTGTTTATTTGATGTTGTTGTTGTTGTTGTTTATTTGACGTTGTTGTTGTTGTTGTTTATTTGACGTTTTTGTTGTTGTTGATGTTGTTGTTGTTGTTGTTATTTATTTGACGTTGTTATTGTTGTTGTTGTTTATTTGACGTTGTTATTGTTGTTGTTTATTTGACGTTATTGTTGTTGTTGTTTATTTGACGTTGTTGTTGTTGTTGTTATTTATTTGACGTTGTTGTTGTTGTTGTTGTTTATTTAATGTTGTTGTTGTTGTTATTGTTGTTGTTGTTGTTTATTTGATGTTGTTGTTGTTGTTGTTTATTTGACGTTGTTGTTGTTGTTGTTGTTTATTTGACGTCGTTGTTGTTGTTGTTGTTTATTTGACGTTGTTGTTGTTGTTTATTTGACGTTGTTGTTGTTGTTGTTTATTTGACGTTGTTGTTGTTGTTTATTTGACATTGTTATTGTTGTTGACGGTGTTGTTGTTGTTGTTTATTTGACATTGTTGTTGTTGTTGTTGACGTTGTTGTTGTTGTTTATTTGACGTTGTTGATGTTGTTGTTGTTTACTTGACGTTGTTGTTGTTGTTTATTTGACGTTATTGTTGTTGACGTTGTTGTTGTTGTTGTTGGTTTGACGTTGTTGTTGTTGTTGTTGTTTATTTGACGTAGTTGTTGTTGTTGACGTTGTTGTTGTTGTTTATTTGACGTTTTTGTTATTGTTGTTGATGTTGTTGTTGTTTTTGTTGTTGTTTATTTGACGTTGTTGTTGTTGTTTATTTTACGTTGTTGTTGTTGTTGTTTATTTGACATTGTTGTTGTTGTTGTTGTTGACGTTGTTGTTGTTGTTGTTGTTGTTGACGTTGTTGTTGTTGTTGTTGTTTTTTTAACGTTGTTATTGTTGTTGTTTACTTGACGTTGTTGTTGTTGTTTATTTGACGTTATTATTGTTGACGTTGTTGTTGTTGTTATTGGTTTGACGTTGTTGTTGTTGTTGTTGTTGTTGTTGTTTATTTGACGTAGTTGTTGTTGTTGACGTTGTTGTTGTTGTTGTTGTTTATTTGACGTTTTTGTTGTTGTTGATGTTGTTGTTGTTTATTTGACGCTGTTGTTGTTGTTTATTTGACGTTGTTGTTGTTGTTTATTTGATGTTGTTATTGTTGTTGTTGTTTATTTGACGTTGTTGTTGTTGTTGTTTATTTGACGTTGTTGTTGTTTATTTGACGTTGTTGTTGTAGTTGTTTATTTGACGTTGATGTTGTTGTTGTTTATTTAACGTTGTTGTTGTTGTTATTGTTGTTGTTATTGTTTATTTGATGTTGTTGTTGTTGTTGTTTATTTGACGTTGTTGTTGTTGTTTATTTAACGTTGTTGTTGTTGTTATTGTTGTTGTTATTGTTTATTTGATGTTGTTGTTGTTGTTGTTGTTTATTTGATGTTGTTGTTGTTATTGTTTATTTGACGTTTTTGTTGTTGTTGATGTTGTTGTTGTTGTTATTTATTTGACGTTGTTATTGTTGTTGTTGATTATTTGACGTTGTTGTTGTTGTTTATTTGACGTTATTGTTGTTGTTGTTTATTTGACGTTGTTGTTGTTGTTGATATTTATTGGACGTTGTTGTTGTTGTTGTTGTTGTTTATTTAACGTTGTTGTTGTTGTTATTGTTGTTGTTGTTGTTGTTTATTTGATGTTGTTGTTGTTGTTGTTGTTTATTTGACGTTGTTGTTGTTGTTGTTGTTGTTGTTTATTTGACGTCGTTGTTGTTGTTTATTTGACGTTGTTGTTGTTGTTTATTTGACGTTGTTGTTGTTGTTGTTTATTTGACGTTGTTGTTGTTGTTTATTTGACATTGTTGTTGTTGACGGTGTTGTTGTTGTTGTTTATTTGACATTATTGTTGTTGTTGTTGACATTGTTGTTGTTGTTGTTGTTTATTTGACGTTGTTGTTATTTATTTGACGTTGTTGTTGTAGTTGTTGTTATTTATTTGACGGTGTTATTGTTTGTTTATTTGACGTTGTTGTTGTTGTTTATTTGACGTTGTTGTTGTTGTTATTGTTGTTGTTTATTTGACGTTGTTGTTGTTATTTATTTGACGTTGTTGTTGTTGTTTATTTGACGTTGTTATTGTTGTTGTTGTTTATTTAACGTTGTTGTTGTTGTTATGTTTGTTGTTATTGTTTATTTGATGTTGTTGTTATTGTTGTTTATTTGACGTTGTTGTTGTTGTTTATTTGACGTTTTTGTTGTTGTTTATGTTGTTGTTGTTGTTGTTGTTATTTATTTGACGTTGTTATTGTTGTTGTTGTTTATTTGACGTTGTTGTTGTTGTTGTTGTTTATTTGACGTTATTGTTGTTGTTGTTTATTTGACGTTGTTGTTGTTGTTGTTATTTATTTGACCTTGTTGTTGTTGTTGTTGTTGTTTATTTAACGTTGTTGTTGTTGTTATTGTTGTTGTTGTTGTTTATTTGATGTTGTTGTTGTTGTTGTTGTTGTTGTTTATTTGACTTTTGTTGTTGTTGTTGTTGTTTATTTGACGTCGTTGTTGTTGTTGTTGTTTATTTGACGTTGTTGTTGTTTATTTGACGTTGTTGTTGTTGTTGTTTATTTGACGTTGTTGTTGTTGTTTATTTGACATTGTTGTTGTTGTTGACGGTGTTGTTGTTGTTGTTGTTTATTTGACATTGTTGTTGTTGTTGTTGACGTTGTTGTCGTTGTTTATTTGACGTTGTTGTTGTTGTTGTTTACTTGACGTTGTTGTTGTTGTTTATTTGACGTTATTGTTGTTGACGTTGTTGTTGTTGTTGTTGTTGGTTTGACGTTGTTGTTGTTGTTTATTTGACGTAGTTGTTGTTGTTGACGTTGTTGTTGTTGTTTATTTGACGTTTTTGTTGTTGTTGTTGATGTTGTTGTTGTTTTTGTTGTTGTTTATTTGACGTTGTTGTTGTTGTTTATTTGACGTTGTTGTTGTTGTTGTTGTTTATTTGACATTGTTGTTGTTGTTGTTGTTGACGTTGTTGTTGTTGTTGTTGTTTTTTTAACGTTGTTGTTGTTGTTGTTTACTTGACGTTGTTGTTGTTGTTGTTGTTGTTGTTTATTTGACGTTATTATTGTTGACGTTGTTGTTGTTGTTGTTATTGGTTTGACGTTGTTGTTGTTGTTGTTGTTGTTATTTATTTGACGTAGTTGTTGTTGTTGACGTTGTTGTTGTTGTTGTTTATTTAACGTTTTTGTTGTTGTTGATGTTGTTGTTGTTTATTTGACACTGTTGTTGTTGTTTATTTGACGTTGTTGTTGTTGTTTATTTGATGTTGTTATTGTTGTTGTTGTTTATTTGACGTTGTTGTTGTTGTTGTTTATTTGACGTTGTTGTTGTTTATTTGACGTTGTTGTTGTAGTTGTTTATTTGACGTTATTGTTGTTGTTGTTTATTTGACGTTGTTGTTGTTGTTGTTATTTATTTGACGTTGTTGTTGTTGTTGTTGTTTATTTAACGTTGTTGTTGTTGTTGTTGTTTATTTGACGTTTTTGTTGTTGTTGATGTTGTTTATTTGACATTGTTGTTGTTGTTGACGTTGTTGTTGTTGTTTATTTGACATTGTTGTTGTTGTTGTTGTTGTTGACGTTGTTGTTGTAGTTGTTGTTGTTTATTTAATGTTGTTGTTGTTGTTGTTTACTTGACGTTGTTGTTGTTGTTTATTTGACGTTATTATTGTTGACGTTGTTGTTGTTGTTGTTGGTTTGACGTTGTTGTTGTTGTTGTTGTTTATTTGACGTAGTTGTTGTTATTGACGTTGTTGTTGTTGTTGTTTATTTGACGTTTTTGTTGTTGTTGATGTTGTTGTTGTTTATTTGACGCTGTTGTTGTTGTTTATTTGACGTTGTTGTTGTTGTTGTTTATTTGACGTTGTTATTGTTGTTGTTGTTTATTTGACGTTGTTGTTGTTGTTGTTTATTTGACGTTGTTGTTATTTATTTGACGTTGTTGATGTAGTTGTTGTTATTTATTTGACGTTGTTATTGTTTGTTTATTTGACGTTGTTGTTGTTGTTGTTTATTTGACGTTGTTGTTGTTGTTATTGTTGTTGTTTATTTGACGTTGTTGTTGTTGTTTATTTGACGTTGTTGTTGTTGTTTATTTGACGTTGTTGTTGTTGTTGTTGTTTATTTGACGTTGTTGTTGTTGTTTATTTGACGTTGTTGTTATTTATTTGACGTTGTTGTTGTAGTTGTTGTTATTTATTTGACGTTGTTATTGTTTGTTTATTTGACGTTGTTGTTGTTGTTTATTTGACGTTGTTGTTGTTGTTATTGTTGTTGTTTATTTGACGTTGTTGTTGTTGTTGTTTATTTGACGTTGTTGTTGTTGTTTATTTGACGTTGTTGTTGTTGTTGTTTATTTAACGTTGTTGTTGTTGTTATGTTTGTTGTTATTGTTTATTTGATGTTGTTGTTGTTGTTGTTTATTTGACATTGTTGTTGTTGTTGTTTATTTGACGTTTTTGATGTTGTTGATGTTGTTGTTGTTGTTGTTATTTATTTGACGTTGTTATTGTTGTTGTTGTTTATTTGACGTTGTTGTTGTTGTTGTTTATTTGACGTTATTGTTGTTGTTGTTTATTTGACGTTGTTGTTGTTGTTGTTATTTATTTGACGTTGTTGTTGTTGTTGTTGTTTATTTAATGTTGTTGTTGTTGTTGTTATTGTTGTTGTTGTTGTTGTTTATTTGATGTTGTTGTTGTTGTTGTTTATTTGACGTTGTTGTTGTTGTTGTTTATTTGACGTCGTTGTTGTTGTTGTTGTTTATTTGACGTTGTTGTTGTTGTTTATTTGACGTTGTTGTTGTTGTTGTTGTTTATTTGACGTTGTTGTTGTTGTTTATTTGACATTGTTATTGTTGTTGACGGTGTTGTTGTTGTTGTTTATTTGACATTGTTGTTGTTGTTGTTGTTGACGTTGTTGTTGTTGTTTATTTGACGTTGTTGATGTTGTTGTTGTTTACTTGACGTTGTTGTTGTTGTTTATTTGACGTTATTGTTGTTGACGTTGTTGTTGTTGTTGTTGGTTTGACGTTGTTGTTGTTGTTGTTGTTTATTTGACGTAGTTGTTGTTGTTGACGTTGTTGTTGTTGTTTATTTGACGTTTTTGTTATTGTTGTTGATGTTGTTGTTGTTTTAGTTGTTGTTTATTTGACGTTGTTGTTGTTGTTTATTTTACGTTGTTGTTGTTGTTGTTTATTTGACATTGTTGTTGTTGTTGTTGTTGACGTTGTTGTTGTTGTTGTTGTTTTTTTAACGTTGTTATTGTTGTTGTTTACTTGACGTTGTTGTTGTTGTTTATTTGACGTTATTATTGTTGACGTTGTTGTTGTTGTTATTGGTTTGACGTTGTTGTTGTTGTTGTTGTTGTTGTTGTTTATTTGACGTAGTTGTTGTTGTTGACGTTGTTGTTGTTGTTGTTGTTTATTTGACGTTTTTGTTGTTGTTGATGTTGTTGTTGTTTATTTGACGCTGTTGTTGTTGTTTATTTGACGTTGTTGTTGTTGTTTATTTGATGTTGTTATTGTTGTTGTTGTTTATTTGACGTTGTTGTTGTTGTTGTTTATTTGACGTTGTTGTTGTTTATTTGACGTTGTTGTTGTAGTTGTTTATTTGACGTTGATGTTGTTGTTGTTTATTTAACGTTGTTGTTGTTGTTATTGTTGTTGTTATTGTTTATTTGATGTTGTTGTTGTTGTTTATTTGACGTTGTTGTTGTTGTTTATTTAACGTTGTTGTTGTTGTTATTGTTGTTGTTATTGTTTATTTGATGTTGTTGTTGTTGTTGTTTATTTGACGTTGTTGTTGTTATTGTTTATTTGACGTTTTTGTTGTTGTTGATGTTGTTGTTGTTGTTATTTATTTGACGTTGTTATTGTTGTTGTTGATTATTTGACGTTGTTGTTGTTGTTTATTTGACGTTATTGTTGTTGTTGTTTATTTGACGTTGTTGTTGTTGTTGATATTTATTGGACGTTGTTGTTGTTGTTGTTGTTGTTTATTTAACGTTGTTGTTGTTGTTATTGTTGTTGTTGTTGTTTATTTGATGTTGTTGTTGTTGTTGTTGTTTATTTGACGTTGTTGTTGTTGTTGTTTATTTGACGTTGTTGTTGTTGTTTATTTGACATTGTTGTTGTTGACGGTGTTGTTGTTGTTGTTTATTTGACGTTGTTGTTGTTGTTGTTGACTTAGTTGTTGTTGTTGTTTATTTGACGTTGTTGTTGTTGTTGTTTATTTGACGTTGTTGTTGTTGTTGTTGACGTTGTTGTTGTTTATTTGACATTGTTGTTGTTTATTTGACATTGTTGTTGTTGTTGACAGTGTTGTTGTTGTTGTTATTGTTGTTGTTTATTTGACGTTGTTGTTGTTGTTTATTTGACGTTGTTGTTGTTGTTTATTTGACGTTGTTGTTATTTATTTGACGTTGTTGTTGTAGTTGTTGTTATTTATTTGACGTTGTTATTGTTTGTTTATTTGACGTTGTTGTTGTTGTTTATTTGACGTTGTTGTTGTTGTTATTGTTGTTGTTTATTTGACGTTGTTGTTGTTGTTGTTTATTTGACGTTGTTGTTGTTGTTTATTTGACGTTGTTGTTGTTGTTGTTTATTTAACGTTGTTGTGGTTGTTATGTTTGTTGTTATTGTTTATTTGATGTTGTTGTTGTTGTTGTTTATTTGACGTTGTTGTTGTTGTTGTTTATTTGACGTTTTTGATGTTGTTGATGTTGTTGTTGTTGTTGTTATTTATTTGACGTTGTTATTGTTGTTGTTGTTTATTTGACGTTGTTGTTGTTGTTGTTTATTTGACGTTATTGTTGTTGTTGTTTATTTGACGTTGTTGTTGTTGTTGTTATTTATTTGACGTTGTTGTTGTTGTTGTTGTTTATTTAATGTTGTTGTTGTTGTTGTTATTGTTGTTGTTGTTGTTTATTTGATGTTGTTGTTGTTGTTGTTTATTTGATGTTGTTGTTGTTGTTGTTGTTTATTTGACGTCGTTGTTGTTGTTGTTGTTTATTTGACGTTGTTGTTGTTGTTTATTTGACGTTGTTGTTGTTGTTGTTTATTTGACGTTGTTGTTGTTGTTTATTTGACATTGTTATTGTTGTTGACGGTGTTGTTGTTGTTGTTTATTTGACATTGTTGTTGTTGTTGACGTTGTTGTTGTTGTTTATTTGACGTTGTTGATGTTGTTGTTGTTTACTTGACGTTGTTGTTGTTGTTTATTTGACGTTATTGTTGTTGACGTTGTTGTTGTTGTTGTTGGTTTGACGTTGTTGTTGTTGTTGTTGTTTATTTGACGTAGTTGTTGTTGTTGACGTTGTTGTTGTTGTTTATTTGACGTTTTTGTTATTGTTGTTGATGTTGTTGTTGTTTTAGTTGTTGTTTATTTGACGTTGTTGTTGTTGTTTATTTTACGTTGTTGTTGTTGTTGTTTATTTGACATTGTTGTTGTTGTTGTTGTTGACGTTGTTGTTGTTGTTGTTGTTTTTTTAACGTTGTTATTGTTGTTGTTTACTTGACGTTGTTGTTGTTGTTTATTTGACGTTATTATTGTTGACGTTGTTGTTGTTGTTATTGGTTTGACGTTGTTGTTGTTGTTGTTGTTGTTGTTTATTTGACGTAGTTGTTGTTGTTGACGTTGTTGTTGTTGTTGTTGTTGTTTATTTGACGTTTTTGTTGTTGTTGATGTTGTTGTTGTTTATTTGACGCTGTTGTTGTTGTTTATTTGACGTTGTTGTTGTTGTTTATTTGATGTTGTTATTGTTGTTGTTGTTTATTTGACGTTGTTGTTGTTGTTGTTTATTTGACGTTGTTGTTGTTTATTTGACGTTGTTGTTGTAGTTGTTTATTTGACGTTGATGTTGTTGTTGTTTATTTAACGTTGTTGTTGTTGTTATTGTTGTTGTTATTGTTTATTTGATGTTGTTGTTGTTGTTTATTTGACGTTGTTGTTGTTGTTTATTTAACGTTGTTGTTGTTGTTATTGTTGTTGTTATTGTTTATTTGATGTTGTTGTTGTTGTTGTTGTTTATTTGACGTTGTTGTTGTTATTGTTTATTTGACGTTTTTGTTGATGTTGATGTTGTTGTTGTTGTTATTTATTTGACGTTGTTATTGTTGTTGTTGATTATTTGACGTTGTTGTTGTTGTTTATTTGACGTTATTGTTGTTGTTCTTTATTTGACGTTGTTGTTGTTGTTGATATTTATTGGACGTTGTTGTTGTTGTTGTTGTTGTTGTTTATTTAACGTTGTTGTTGTTGTTATTGTTGTTGTTGTTGTTTATTTGATGTTGTTGTTGTTGTTGTTGTTTATTTGACGTTGTTGTTGTTGTTGTTGTTTATTTGACGTCGTTGTTGTTGTTTATTTGACGTTGTTGTTGTTGTTTATTTGACGTTGTTGTTGTTGTTGTTTATTTGACGTTGTTGTTGTTGTTTATTTGACATTGTTGTTGTTGACGGTGTTATTGTTGTTGTTTATTTGACATTGTTGTTGTTGTTGTTGACGTTGTTGTTGTTGTTGTTGTTTATTTGACGTTGTTGTTGTTGTTGTTGTTGTTGTTGTTGTTGTTTACTTGACGTTGTTGTTGTTGTTGTTTATTTGACGTTGTTATTGTTGTTGTTGTTTATTTGACGTTGTTGTTGTTGTTTATTTGACGTTGTTGTTATTTATTTGACGTTGTTGTTGTTGTAGTTGTTGTTATTTATTTGACGTTGTTATTGTTTGTTTATTTGACGTTGTTGTTGTTGTTTATTTGACGTTGTTGTTGTTGTTATTGTTGTTGTTTATTTGACGTTGTTGTTGTTGTTTATTTGACGTTGTTGTTGTTGTTTATTTGACGTTGTTGTTGTTGTTGTTGTTTATTTAACGTTGTTGTTGTTGTTATGTTTGTTGTTATTGTTTATTTGATGTTGTTGTTGTTGTTGTTTATTTGACGTTGTTGTTGTTGTTGTTTATTTGACGTTTTTGTTGTTGTTTATGTTGTTGTTGTTGTTGTTGTTATTTATTTGACGTTGTTATTGTTGTTGTTGTTTATTTGACTTTGTTGTTGTTGTTGTTGTTTATTTGACGTTATTGTTGTTGTTGTTTATTTGACGTTGTTGTTGTTGTTGTTATTTATTTGACCTTGTTGTTGTTGTTGTTGTTTATTTAACGTTGTTGTTGTTGTTATTGTTGTTGTTGTTTATTTGATGTTGTTGTTGTTGTTGTTGTTTATTTGACTTTTGTTGTTGTTGTTGTTTATTTGACGTCGTCGTTGTTGTTGTTGTTTATTTGACGTTGTTGTTGTTTATTTGACGTTGTTGTTGTTGTTGTTTATTTGACGTTGTTGTTGTTGTTTATTTGACATTGTTGTTGTTGTTGACGGTGTTGTTGTTGTTGTTTATTTGACATTGTTGTTGTTGTTGTTGACGTTGTTGTTGTTGTTTATTTGACGTTGTTGTTGTTGTTGTTGTTTACTTGACGTTGTTGTTGTTGTTTATTTGACGTTATTGTTGTTGACGTTGTTGTTGTTGTTGTTGGTTTGACGTTGTTGTTGTTGTTGTTGTTTATTTGACGTAGTTGTTGTTGTTGACGTTGTTGTTGTTGTTTATTTGACGTTTTTGTTGTTGTTGTTGATGTTGTTGTTGTTTTTGTGTTTATTTATTTGACGTTGTTGTTGTTGTTTATTTGACGTTGTTGTTGTTGTTGTTTATTTGACATTGTTGTTGTTGTTGTTGTTGTTGTTGACGTTGTTGTTGTTGTTGTTGTTTTTTTAACGTTGTTGTTGTTGTTGTTTACTTGACGTTGTTGTTGTTGTTGTTGTTGTTGTTTATTTGACGTTATTATTGTTGACGTTGTTGTTGTTGTTGTTGTTATTGGTTTGACGTTGTTATTGTTGTTGTTGTTGTTATTTATTTGACGTAGTTGTTGTTGTTGACGTTGTTGTTGTTGTTGTTTATTTGACGTTTTTGTTGTTGTTGATGTTGTAGTTGTTTATTTGACGCTGTTGTTGTTGTTTATTTGACGTTGTTGTTGTTGTTTATTTGATGTTGTTATTGTTGTTGTTGTTTATTTGACGTTGTTGTTGTTGTTGTTTATTTGACGTTGTTGTTGTTTATTTGACGTTGTTGTTGTAGTTGTTTATTTGACGTTATTGTTGTTGTTGTTTATTTGACGTTGTTGTTGTTGTTATTTATTTGACGTTGTTGTTGTTGTTGTTGTTTATTTAACGTTGTTGTTGTTGTTGTTGTTTATTTGACGTTTTTGTTGTTGTTGATGTTGTTTATTTGACATTGTTGTTGTTGTTGACGTTGTTGTTGTTGTTTATTTGACATTGTTGTTGTTGTTGTTGTTGTTGTTGACGTTGTTGTTGTAGTTGTTGTTGTTTATTTAACGTTGTTGTTGTTGTTGTTTACTTGACGTTGTTGTTGTTGTTTATTTGACGTTATTATTGTTGACGTTGTTGTTGTTGTTGTTGGTTTGACGTTGTTGTTGTTGTTGTTGTTTATTTGACGTAGTTGTTGTTATTGACGTTGTTGTTGTTGTTGTTTATTTGACGTTTTTGTTGTTGTTGATGTTGTTGTTGTTTATTTGACGCTGTTGTTGTTGTTTATTTGACGTTGTTGTTGTTGTTGTTTATTTGACGTTGTTATTGTTGTTGTTGTTTATTTGACGTTGTTGTTGTTGTTGTTTATTTGACGTTGTTGTTATTTATTTGACGTTGTTGTTGTAGTTGTTGTTATTTATTTGACGTTGTTATTGTTTGTTTATTTGACGTTGTTGTTGTTGTTTATTTGACGTTGTTGTTGTTGTTATTGTTGTTGTTTATTTGACGTTGTTGTTGTTGTTTATTTGACGTTGTTGTTGTTGTTTATTTGACGTTGTTGTTGTTGTTGTTGTTTATTTAACGTTGTTGTTGTTGTTATGTTTGTTGTTATTGTTTATTTGATGTTGTTGTTGTTGTTGTTTATTTGACGTTGTTGTTGTTGTTGTTTATTTGACGTTTTTGTTGTTGTTGATGTTGTTGTTGTTGTTGTTATTTATTTGACGTTGTTATTGTTGTTGTTGTTTATTTGACGTTGTTGTTGTTGTTGTTTATTTGACGTTATTGTTGTTGTTGTTTATTTGACGTTGTTGTTGTTGTTGTTATTTATTTGACGTTGTTGTTGTTGTTGTTGTTTATTTAACGTTGTTGTTGTTGTTATTGTTGTTGTTGTTGTTTATTTGATGTTGTTGTTGTTGTTGTTTATTTGACGTTGTTGTTGTTGTTGTTGTTTATTTGACGTCGTTGTTGTTGTTGTTGTTTATTTGACGTTGTTGTTGTTGTTGTTTATTTGACGTTGTTGTTGTTGTTGTTTATTTGACGTTGTTGTTGTTGTTTATTTGACATTGTTATTGTTGTTGACGGTGTTGTTGTTGTTGTTTATTTGACATTGTTGTTGTTGTTGTTGACGTTGTTGTTGTTGTTTATTTGACGTTGTTGATGTTGTTGTTGTTTACTTGACGTTGTTGTTGTTGTTTATTTGACGTTATTGTTGTTGACGTTGTTGTTGTTGTTGTTGGTTTGACGTTGTTGTTGTTGTTGTAGTTTATTTGACGTAGTTGTTGTTGTTGACGTTGTTGTTGTTGTTTATTTGACGTTTTTGTTATTGTTTGTTATGTTATTGTTGTTTTTGTTGTTCTTTATTTGACGTTGTTGTTGTTGTTTATTTGACGTTGTTGTTGTTGTTGCTTATTTGACATTGTTGTTGTTGTTGTTGTTGACGTTGTTGTTGTTGTTGTTGTTTTTTTGACGTTGTTGTTGTTGTTGTTTACTTGACGTTGTTGTTGTTGTTGTTTATTTGACGTTATTATTGTTGACGTTGTTGTTGTTGTTATTGGTTTGACGTTGTTGTTGTTGTTGTTGTTGTTTATTTGACGTAGTTGTTGTTGTTGACGTTGTTGTTGTTGTTGTTTATTTGACGTTTTTGTTGTTGTTGATGTTGTTGTTGTTTATTTGACGCTGTTGTTGTTGTTTATTTGACGTTGTTGTTGTTGTTTATTTGATGTTGTTATTGTTGTTGTTGTTTATTTGACGTTGTTGTTGTTTATTTGACGTTGTTGTTATAGTTGTTTATTTGACGTTGATGTTGTTGTTGTTTATTTAACGTTGTTGTTGTTGTTATTGTTGTTGTTATTGTTTATTTGATGTTGTTGTTGTTGTTTATTTGACGTTGTTGTTGTTGTTTATTTAACGTTGTTGTTGTTGTTATTGTTGTTGTTATTGTTTATTTGATGTTGTTGTTGTTGTTGTTTATTTGACGTTGTTGTTGTTATTGTTTATTTGACGTTTTTGTTGTTGTTGATGTTGTTGTTGTTGTTATTTATTTGACGTTGTTATTGTTGTTGTTGATTATTTGAAGTTGTTGTTGTTGTTTATTTGACGTTATTGTTGTTGTTGTTTATTTGACGTTGTTGTTGTTGTTGATATTTATTGGACGTTGTTGTTGTTGTTGTTGTTGTTGTTTATTTAACGTTGTTGTTGTTGTTATTGTTGTTGTTGTTGTTTATTTGATGTTGTTGTTGTTGTTGTTGTTGTTTATTTGACGTTGTTGTTGTTGTTGTTGTTGTTTATTTGACGTCGTTGTTGTTGTTTATTTGACGTTGTTGTTGTTGTTAATTTGACGTTGTTGTTGTTGTTGTTTATTTGACGTTGTTGTTGTTGTTTATTTGACATTGTTGTTGTTGACGGTGTTGTTGTTGTTGTTTATTTGACATTGTTGTTGTTGTTGTTGTTGTTTATTTGACGTTGTTGTTGTTGTTGTTGTTGTTGTTGTTTACTTGACGTTGTTGTTGTTGTTGTTTATTTGACGTTATTATTGTTGTTGTTGTTTATTTGACGTTGTTGTTGTTGTTGTTTATTTGACGTTGTTGTTATTTATTTGACGTTGTTGTTGTAGTTGTTGTTATTTATTTGACGTTGTTGTTGTTGTTATTGTTGTTGTTTATTTGACGTTGTTGTTGTTGTTTATTTGACGTTGTTGTTGTTGTTTATTTGACGTTGTTGTTGTTGTTGTTTATTTAACGTTGTTGTTGTTGTTATGTTTGTTGTTATTGTTTATTTGATGTTGTTGTTGTTGTTGTTTATTTGACGTTTTTGTTGTTGTTGATGTTGTTGTTGTTGTTGTTATTTATTTGACGTTGTTATTGTTGTTGTTGTTTATTTGACGTTGTTGTTGTTGTTGTTGTTTATTTGACGTTATTGTTGTTGTTGTTTATTTGACGTTGTTGTTGTTGTTGTTATTTATTTGACCTTGTTGTTGTTGTTGTTGTTTATTTAACGTTGTTGTTGTTGTTATTGTTGTTGTTGTTGTTTATTTGATGTTGTTGTTGTTGTTGTTTATTTGACTTTTGTTGTTGTTGTTGTTGTTTATTTGACGTCGTTGTTGTTGTTGTTGTTTATTTGACGTTGTTGTTGTTTATTTGACGTTGTTGTTGTTGTTGTTGTTGTTGTTTATTTGACGTTGTTGTTGTTGTTTATTTGACATTGTTGTTATTGTTGACGGTGTTGTTGTTGTTGTTTATTTGACATTATTGTTGTTGTTGACGTTGTTGTTGTTGTTTATTTGACGTTGTTGTTGTTGTTGTTGTTTACTTGACGTTGTTGTTGTTTATTTGACGTTATTAATGTTGACGTTGTTGTTGTTGTTGTTGGTTTGACTTTGTTGTTGTTGTTGTTGTTTATTTGACGTAGTTGTTGTTGTTGACGTTGTTGTTGTTGTTTATTTGACGTTTTTGTTGTTGTTGTTGATGTTGTTGTTGTTTTTGTTGTTGTTTATTTGACGTTGTTGTTGTTGTTTATTTGACGTTGTTGTTGTTGTTGTTTATTTGACATTGTTGTTGTTGTTGTTGACGTTGTTGTTGTTGTTGTTGTTGTTTTTTTAACGTTGTTGTTGTTGTTGTTTACTTGACGTTGTTGTTGTTGTTGTTGTTGTTTATTTGACGTTATTATTGTTGACGTTGTTGTTGTTGTTGTTATTGGTTTGACGTTGTTGTTGTTGTTGTTGTTGTTATTTATTTGACGTAGTTGTTGTTGTTGACGTTGTTGTTGTTGTTGTTTATTTGACGTTTTTGTCGTTGTTGATGTTGTTGTTGTTTATTTGACGTTGTTGTTGTTGTTTATTTGACGTTGTTGTTGTTGTTGTTTATTTGATGTTGTTATTGTTGTTGTTGTTTATTTGACGTTGTTGTTGTTGTTGTTTATTTGACGTTGTTGTTGTTTATTTGACGTTGTTGTTGTAGTTGTTTATTTGACGTTGATGTTGTTGTTGTTTATTTAACGTTGTTGTTGTTGTTATTTTTGTTGTTATTGTTTATTTGATGTTGTTGTTGTTGTTGTTTATTTGACGTTGTTGTTGTTGTTGTTTATTTAACGTTGTTGTTGTTGTTATTGTTGTTGTTATTGTTTATTTGATGTTGTTGTTGTTGTTGTTTATTTGACGTTGTTGTTGTTATTGTTTATTTGACGTTTTTGTTGTTGTTGATGTTGTTGTTGTTGTTATTTATTTGACGTTGTTATTGTTGTTGTTGATTATTTGACGTTGTTGTTGTTGTTTATTTGACGTTATTGTTGTTGTTGTTTATTTGACGTTGTTGTTGTTGTTGATATTTATTGGACGTTGTTGTTGTTGTTGTTTATTTGACATTGTTGTTGTTGTTGTTGACGTTGTTGTTGTTGTTTATTTGACGTTGTTGTTGTTGTTGTTGTTGTTTACTTGACGTTGTTGTTGTTGTTTATTTGACGTTATTGTTTTTGACGTTGTTGTTGTTGTTGTTGGTTTGAGGTTGTTGTTGTTGTTGTTGTTTATTTGACGTAGTTGTTGTTGTTGACGTTGTTGTTGTTGTTTATTTGACGTTTTTGTTGTTGTTGTTGATGTTGTTGTTGTTTTTGTTGTTGTTTATTTGACGTTGTTGTTGTTGTTTATTTGACGTTGTTGTTGTTGTTGTTTATTTGGCATTGTTGTTGTTGTTGTTGACGTTGTTGTTGTTGTTGTTGTTGTTTTTTTAACGTTGTTGTTGTTGTTGTTTACTTGACGTTGTTGTTGTTGTTGTTGTTGTTTATTTGACGTTATTATTGTCGACGTTGTTGTTGTTGTTGTTGTTATTGGTTTGACGTTGTTGTTGTTGTTGTTGTTATTTATTTGACGTAGTTGTTGTTGTTGACGTTGTTGTTGTTGTTGTTTATTTGACGTTTTTGTTGTTGTTGATGTTGTTGTTGTTTATTTGACGCTGTTGTTGTTGTTTATTTGACGTTGTTGTTGTTGTTTATTTGATGTTGTTATTGTTGTTGTTGTTTATTTGACGTTGTTGTTGTTGTTGTTTATTTGACGTTGTTGTTGTTTATTTGACGTTGTTGTTGTAGTTGTTTATTTGACGTTGATGTTGTTGTTGTTTATTTAACGTTGTTGTTGTTGTTATTTTTGTTGTTATTGTTTATTTGATGTTGTTGTTGTTGTTGTTTATTTGACGTTGTTGTTGTTGTTGTTTATTTAACGTTGTTGTTGTTGTTATTGTTGTTGTTATTGTTTATTTGATGTTGTTGTTGTTGTTGTTTATTTGACGTTGTTGTTGTTATTGTTTATTTGACGTTTTTGTTGTTGTTGATGTTGTTGTTGTTGTTATTTATTTGACGTTGTTATTGTTGTTGTTGATTATTTGACGTTGTTGTTGTTGTTTATTTAACGTTATTGTTGTTGTTGTTTATTTGACGTTGTTGTTGTTGTTGATATTTATTGGACGTTGTTGTTGTTGTTGTTTATTTGACATTGTTGTTGTTGTTGTTGACGTTGTTGTTGTTGTTTATTTGACGTTGTTGTTGTTGTTGTTTACTTGACGTTGTTGTTGTTGTTTATTTGACGTTATTGTTTTTGACGTTGTTGTTGTTGTTGTTGTTGGTTTGACGTTGTTGTTGTTGTTGTTTATTTGACGTAGTTGTTGTTGTTGACGTTGTTGTTGTTGTTTATTTGACGTTTTTGTTGTTGTTGTTGATGTTGTTGTTGTTTTTGTTGTTGTTTATTTGACGTTGTTGTTGTTGTTTATTTGACGTTGTTGTTGTTGTTGTTTATTTGACATTGTTGTTGTTGTTGTTGACGTTGTTGTTGTTGTTGTTGTTTTTTTAACGTTGTTGTTGTTGTTGTTTACTTGACGTTGTTGTTGTTGTTGTTGTTGTTGTTTATTTGACGTTATTATTGTTGACGTTGTTGTTGTTGTTGTTATTGGTTTGACGTTGTTGTTGTTGTTGTTGTTATTTATTTGACGTAGTTGTTGTTGTTGACGTTGTTGTTGTTGTTGTTTATTTGACGTTTTTGTTGTTGTTGATGTTGTTGTTGTTTATTTGACGCTGTTGTTGTTGTTTATTTGACGTTGTTGTTGTTGTTTATTTGATGTTGTTATTGTTGTTGTTGTTTATTTGACGTTGTTGTTGTTGTTGTTTATTTGACGTTGTTGTTGTTTATTTGACGTTGTTGTTGTAGTTGTTTATTTGACGTTGATGTTGTTGTTGTTTATTTAACGTTGTTGTTGTTGTTATTTTTGTTGTTATTGTTTATTTGATGTTGTTGTTGTTGTTGTTTATTTGACGTTGTTGTTGTTGTTGTTTATTTAACGTTGTTGTTGTTGTTATTGTTGTTGTTATTGTTTATTTGATGTTGTTGTTGTTGTTGTTTATTTGACGTTGTTGTTGTTATTGTTTATTTGACGTTTTTGTTGTTGTTGATGTTGTTGTTGTTGTTATTTATTTGACGTTGTTATTGTTGTTGTTGATTATTTGACGTTGTTGTTGTTGTTTATTTGACGTTATTGTTGTTGTTGTTTATTTGACGTTGTTGTTGTTGTTGATATTTATTGGACGTTGTTGTTGTTGTTGTTGTTTATTTAACGTTGTTGTTGATGTTATTGTTGTTGTTGTTTATTTGATGTTGTTGTTGTTGTTGTTTATTTGACGTTGTTGTTGTTGTTGTTGTTGTTGTTGTTTATTTGACGTCGTTGTTGTTGTTTATTTGACGTTGTTGTTGTTGTTTATTTGACGTTGTTGTTGTTGTTGTTTATTTGACGTTGTTGTTGTTGTTTATTTGACATTGTTGTTGTTGACGGTGTTGTTGTTGTTGTTTATTTGACATTGTTGTTGTTGTTGTTGACGTTGTTGTTGTTGTTGTTGTTTATTTGACGTTGTTGTTGTTGTTGTTGTTGTTTACTTGACGTTGTTGTTGTTGTTGTTTATTTGACGTTATTGTTGTTGACGTTGTTGTTGTTGTTGTTGGTTTGACGTTGTTGTTGTTGTTGTTGTTTATTTGACGTAGTTGTTGTTGTTGACGTTGTTGTTGTTGTTGTTTATTTGACGTTTTTGTTGTTGTTGTTGTTGTTTTTGTTGTTGTTTATTTGACGTTGTTGTTGTTGTTTATTTGACGTTGTTGTTGTTATTGTTATTGTTGTTTATTTGACGTTGTTGGTGTTATTGTTATTGTTGTTGTTGTTCTTTTTTTGACGTTGTTGTTGTTTTTGTTGTTTATTTGACGTTGTTGTTGTTGTTGTTTATTTGACGTTGGTGTTGTTGTTGTTGTTTATTTGACGTTGTTGTTGTTGTTGTTGTTTATTTGACGTTGTTGTTGTTGTTTAATTGACATTGTTGTTATTGTTGTTTATATGACATTGTTGTTGTTCTTTGACGTTGTTATCGTTGTTGTTATTGTTGTTGTTTATTTGATGTTGTTGTTGTTGTTTATTTTACGTTGTTGTTGTTGTTGTTTATTTGACATTGTTGTTGTTGTTGTTGTTTATTTCACGTTGTTTTTGTCGTTGTTTTTGTTGTTTATTTAACGTTGTTGTTGTTGTTGTTGTTTATTTAACGTTGTTGTTGTTGTTATTGTTGTTGTTGTTGTTTATTTGATGTTGTTGTTGTTGTTTATTTGACGTTGTTGTTGTTGTTGTTGTTTATTTGACGTTGTTGTTGTTGTTGTTGTTTATTTGACGTTGTTGTTGTTGTTTATTTGACGTTGTTGTTGTTGTTGTTGTTTATTTGACGTTGTTGTTGTAGTTTATTTGACATTGTTATTGTTGTTGACAGTGTTGTTGTTGTTGTTTATTTGACATTGTTGTTGTTGTTGTTGTTGACGTTGTTGTTGTTGTTGTTGTTGTTGTTTATTTGACGTTGTTGTTGTTGTTGTTGTTGTTTACTTGACGTTGTTGTTGTTGTTTATTTGACGTTATTGTTGTTGACGTTGTTGTTGTTGTTGTTGGTTTGACGTTGTTGTTGTTGTTGTTTATTTGACGTAGTTGTTATTGTTGACGTTGTTGTTGTTGTTGTTTATTTGACGTTTTTGTTGTTGATGTTGATGTTGTTGTTGTTTTTGTTGTTGTTTATTTGACGTTGTTGTTGTTGTTTATTTGACGTTGTTGTTGTTGTTTATTTGACGTTGTTGTTGTTGTTGTTTATTTGACGTTGTTGTTGTTATTGTTATTGTTGTTTATTTGACCTTGTTGCTGTTATTGTTATTGTTGTTGTTGTTCTTTATTTGACGTTGTTGTTGTTGTTGTTGTTTATTTGACGTTGGTGTTGTTGTTGTTGTTTATTTGACGTTGTTGTTGTTGTTGTTTATTTGACGTTGTTGTTGTTGTTTAATTGACGTTGTTGTTATTGTTGTTTATTTGACGTTGTTGTTGTAATTTGACGTTGTTATTGTTGTTGTTATTGTTGTTGTTGTTGTTTATTTGATGTTGTTGTTGTTGTTGTTGTTTATTTTACGTTGTTGTTGTTGTTTATTTGACATTGTTGTTGTTGTTTATTTCACGTTATTTTTGTCGTTGTTTTTGTTGTTTATTTGACGTTGTTGTTTTTGTTGTTTATTTGACGTTGTTGTTGTTGTTGTTTATTTGACGTTGTTGTTGTTGTTGACGTTGTTGTTGTTGTTGTTTTTTATTTGACGTTGTTGTTGTTGTTTATTTACCATTGTTGTTGTTGTTATTGTTGTTGTTGTTGTTGTTGTTTATTTGATGTTGTTGTTGTTGTTGTTGTTTATTTGACGTTTTTGTTGTTGTTGATGTTGTTGTTGTTGTTATTTATTTGACGTTGTTGTTGTTGTTGTTGTTTATTTGACGTTGGTGTTGTTGTTGTTTATTTGACGTTTTTGTTGTTGTTGTTTATTTAACGTTGTTGTTGTTGTTTATTTGACGTTGTTGTTGCTGTTGTTTATTTGACGTTGTTGTTGTTGTTGACGTTGTTGTTGTTGTTGTTTATTTGACGTTGTTGTTGTTTTTGACGTTGTTGTTGTTGTTGACGTTGTTGTTGTTGTTGTTGTTGTTTATTTGACGTTGTTGTTGTTGTTTATTTGACATTGTTGTTGTTGTTGACGGTGTTGTTGTTGTTGTTTATTTGACATTGTTGTTGTTGTTGTTGATGTTGTTGTTATTGTTGTTGTTGTTGTTTATTTGACGTTGTTGTTGTTGTTGTTGTTGTTTACTTGATGTTGTTGTTGTTGTTTATTTGACGTTATTGTTGTTGACGTTGTTGTTGTTGTTGTTATTGTTGGTTTGACGTTGTTGTTGTTGTTGTTTATTTGACGTAGTTGTTGTTGTTGACGTTGTTGTTGTTGTTTATTTGATGTTTTTGTTGTTGTTGTTGATGTTGTTGTTGTTTTTGTTGTTGTTTATTTGACGTTGTTGTTGTTGTTGTTTATTTGACGTTGTTGTTGTTGTTGTTTATTTGACGTTGTTGTTGTTGTTGTTTATTTGACGTTGTTGTTGTTATTGTTATTGTTGTTGTTGTTCTTTATTTGACGTTGTTGTTGTTGTTGTTTATTTGACGTTGGTGTTGTTGTTGTTGTTTATTTGACGTTGTTGTTGTTGTTTATTTGACGTTGTTGTTGTTGTTTATTTGACGTTGTTGTTGTTGTTGTTTATTTGACGTTGTTGTTGTTGTTTATTTGACGTTGTTGTTGTTGTGGTTTATTTGACGTTGTTGTTGTTGTTGACGTTGTTGTTGTTGTTTTTTATTTGACGTTGTTGTTGTTGTTGTTGACGTTGTTGTTGTTGTTGACGTTGTTGTGGTTGTTGATGTTGTTGTTGTTGTTGTTTATTTGACGTTGTTGTTGTTGTTTATTTGACATTGTTGTTGTTGTTGACGGTGTTGTTGTTGTTGTTTATTTGACATTGTTGTTGTTGTTGTTGACGTTGTTGTTGTTGTTGTTGTTGTTTATTTAACGTTGTTGTTGTTGTTGTTTACTTGATGTTGTTGTTGTTGTTGTTTATTTGACGTTATTATTGTTGACGTTGTTGTTGTTGTTGTTGGTTTGACAATGTTGTTGTTGTTGTTGTTGTTTATTTGACGTAGTTGTTGTTGTCGACGTTGTTGTTGTTGTTGTTGTTTATTTGACGTTGTTGTTGTTGTTTATTTGACGTTGTTGTTGTTGTTGTTGTTTATTTTACGTTGTTATTGTTGTTGTTGTTTATTTGACGTTGTTGTTGTTTATTTGACGTTGTTGTTGTAGTTGTTGTTATTTATTTGACATTGTTATTGTTTGTTTATTTGACGTTGTTGTTGTTGTTGTCGTTGTTTATTTGACGTTGTTGTTGTTATTGTTGTTTATTTGACGTTGTTGTTGTTGTTTATTTGACGTTGTTGTTGTTGTTGTTGTTTATTTGACGTTGTTGTTGTTGTTGTTGTTGTTGTTTATTTAACGTTGTTGTTATTGTTTTTGTTGTTGTTATTATTTATTTGACGTTGTTATTGTTGTTGTTGTTTATTTGACGTTGTTGTTGTAGTTGTTTATTTGACGTTATTGTTGTTGTTGTTTATTTGACGTTGTTGTTGTTGTTGTTGTTTATTTGACGTTGTTGTTGTTGTTGTTGTTTATTTAACGTTGTTGTTGTTGTTATTGTTGTTGTTGTTGTTGTTTATTTGATGTTGTTGTTGTTGTTGTTTATTTGACGTTGTTGTTGTTGTTGTTGTTTATTTGACGTTGTTGTTGTTGTTGTTGTTGTTTATTTGACGTTGTTGTTGTTGTTTATTTGACGTTGTTGTTGTTGTTGTTTATTTGACGTTGTTGTTGTTGTTTATTTGACATTGTTGTTGTTGTTGACAGTGTTGTTGTTGTTGTTTATTTGACATCGTTGTTGTTGACGTTGTTGTTGTTGTTGTTGTTTTTTATTTGACGTTGTTGTTGTTGTTGTTTACTTGACGTTGTTGTTGTTGTTTATTTGACGTTATTGTTGTTGACGTTGTTGTTGTTGTTGTTGTTGGTTTGACGTTGTTGTTATTGTTGTTGTTGTTGTTTATTTGACGTAGTTGTTGTTGTTGACGTTGTTGTAGTTGTTGTTGTTTATTTGAGGTTTTTGTTGTTGTTGTTGATGTTGTAGTTGTTTTTGTTGTTGTTTATTTGACGTTGTTTTTGTTGTTTATTTGACGTTGTTGTTGTTGTTTATTTGACGTTGTTGTTGTTGTTGTTGTTTATTTGACGTTGTTGTTGTTATTGTTATTGTTGTTGTTGTTCTTTATTTGACGTTGTTGTTGTTGTTGTTTATTTGACGTTGGTGTTGTTTTTGTTTTTTATTTGACGTTGTTGTTGTTGGTGTTTATTTGACGTTGTTGTTGTTGTTTATTTGACATTGTTGTTGTTGTTTATTTGACGTTGTTGTTGTTGTTGTTGACGTTGTTGTTGTTGTTGTTGTTGACGTTGTTGTTGTTGTTGTTGTTGTTGTTGTTTATTTAACGTTGTTGTTGTTGTTGTTTACTTGATGTTGTTGTTGTTGTTTATTTGACGTTATTATTGTTGACGTTGTTGTTGTTGTTGTTGTTGGTTTGACAATGTTGTTGTTGTTGTTGTTGTTTATTTGACGTAGTTGTTGTTGTCGACGTTGTTGTTGTTGTTGTTGTTTATTTGACGTTGTTGTTGTTGTTTATTTGACGTTGTTGTTGTTGTTGTTGTTGTTTATTTTACGTTGTTATTGTTGATGTTGTTTATTTGACGTTGTTGTTGTTTATTTGACGTTGTTGTTGTAGTTGTTGTTATTTATTTGACATTGTTATTGTTTGTTTATTTGACGTTGTTGTTGTTGTTGTTGTTTATTTGACGTTGTTGTTGTTATTGTTGTTTATTTGACGTTGTTGTTGTTGTTTATTTGACGTTGTTGTTGTTGTTGTTGTTGTTGTTTATTTGACGTTGTTGTTGTTGTTGTTTATTTAACGTTGTTGTTATTGTTTTTGTTGTTGTTATTATTTATTTGACGTTGTTATTGTTGTTGTTGTTTATTTGACGTTGTTGTTGTAGTTGTTTATTTGACGTTATTGTTGTTGTTGTTTATTTGACGTTGTTGTTGTTGTTGTTTATTTGACGTTGTTGTTGTTGTTGTTGTTGTTTATTTAACGTTGTTGTTGTTGTTGTTATTATTGTTGTTGTTGTTTATTTGATGTTGTTGTTGTTGTTGTTTATTTGACGTTGTTGTTGTTGTTGTTGTTGTTTATTTGACGTTGTTGTTGTTGTTGTTGTTTATTTGACGTTGTTGTTGTTGTTTATTTGACGTTGTTGTTGTTGTTGTTGTTTATTTGACGTTGTTGTTGTTGTTTATTTGACATTGTTGTTGTTGTTGACAGTGTTGTTGTTGTTGTGTATTTGACATCGTTGTTGTTGACGTTGTTGTTGTTGTTGTTGTTGTTTTTTATTTGACGTTGTTGTTGTTGTTATTTACTTGACGTTGTTGGTGTTGTTTATTTGACGTTATTGTTGTTGACGTTGTTGTTGTTGTTGTTGTTGGTTTGACGTTGTTGTTATTGTTGTTGTTGTTGTTTATTTGACGTAGTTGTTGTTGTTGACGTTGTTGTAGTTGTTGTTGTTTATTTGAGGTTTTTGTTGTTGTTGTTGATGTTGTAGTTGTTTTTGTTGTTGTTTATTTGAAGTTGTTGTTGTTGTTTATTTGACGTTGTTGTTGTTGTTTATTTGACGTTGTTGTTGTTGTTGTTGTTGTTTATTTGACGTTGTTGTTGTTATTGTTATTGTTGTTGTTGTTCTTTATTTGACGTTGTTGTTGTTGTTGTTGTTTAATTGACGTTGGTGTTGTTGTTGTTGTTTATTTGACGTTGTTGTTGTTGGTGTTTATTTGACGTTGTTGTTGTTGTTTATTTGACATTGTTGTTGTTGTTTATTTGACGTTGTTGTTGTTGTTGACGTTGTTGTTGTTGTTTATTTGACGTTGTTGTTGTTGACGCTGTTGTTGTTGTTGACGTTGTTGTTGTTGTTGATGTTGTTGTTGTTGTTGTTTATTTGACGTTGTTGTTGTTCTTTATTTGACATTGTTGTTGTTGTTGACGGTGGTTTTGTTGTTGTTTATTTGACATTGTTGTTGTTGTTGTTGTTGTTTATTTAACGTTGTTGTTGTTGTTTACTTGACGTTGTTGTTGTTGTTTATTTGACGTTATTGTTGTTGACGTTGTTGTTGTTGTTGTTGTTGTTGGTTTGACGTTGTTGTTGTTGTTGTTGTTTATTTGACGTTGTTGTTGTTGTTGACGTTGTTGTTGTTGTTGACGTTGTTGTTGTTGTTGACGTTGTTGTTATTGTTGTTTATTTGACGTTGTTGTTGTTGTTTATTTGACATTGTTGTTGTTGTTGTTGACGTTGTTGTTGTTGTTGTTTATTTGACATTGTTGTTGTTGTTGTTGTTGACGTTGTTGTTGTTGTTTATTTGACGTTGTTGTTGTTGTTGTTTACTTGACGTTGTTGTTGTTGTTTATTTGACGTTATTGTTGTTGACGTTGTTGTTGTTGTTGTTGGTTTGACGTTGTTGTTGTTGTTGTTTATTTGACGTAGTTGTTGTTGACGTTGTTGTTGTTGTTGTTTTTTATTTGACGTTTTTGTTGGTTTTGTTGATGTTGTTGTTGTTTTTGTTGTTGTTTATTTGATGTTGTTGTTGTTGTTTATTTGACGTTGTTGTTGTTGTTGTTTATTTGACGTTGTTGTTGTTGTTGTTGTTTATTTGACGTTGTTGTTGTTATTGTTATTGTTGTTGTTGTTCTTTATTTGACGTTGTTGTTGTTGTTGTTTATTTGACGTTGGTGTTGTTGTTGTTGTTTATTTGACGTTGTTGTTGTTGTTTATTTGACGTTGTTATTGTTGTTTATTTGACGTTGTTGTTGTTGTTGTTAATTTGACGTTGTTGTTGTTGTTGACGTTGTTGTTGTTGTTGTTTATTTGACGTTGTTGTTGTTGTTGACGTTGTTGTTGTTGTTGACGTTGTTGTTGTTGTTGATGTTGTTGTTGTTGTTTATTTGACGTTGTTGTTGTTGTTTATTTGACATTGTTGTTGTTGTTGACGTTGTTGTTGTTGTTGTTTATTTGACATTGTTGTTGTTGTTGTTGTTTATTTGACGTTATTATTGTTGACGTTGTTGTTGTTGTTGTTGTTTACTTGACGTTGTTGTTGTTGTTGTTTATTTGACGTTATTATTGTTGACGTTGTTGTTGTTGTTGTTAGTTTGACGTTGTTGTTGTTGTTGTTGTTGTTTATTTGACGTAGTTGTTGTTGTTGACGTTGTTGTTGTTGTTGTTGTTTATTTGACGTTGTTGTTGTTGTTTATTTGACGTTGTTATTGTTGTTGTTGTTTATTTGACGTTGTTGTTGTTGTTTATTTGACGTTGTTGTTGTTTATTTGACGTTGTTGTTGTAGTTGTTGTTATTCATTTGACGTTGTTATTGTTTGTTTATTTGATGTTGTTGTTGTTTATTTGACGTTGTTGTTGTTGTTGTTTATTTGACGTTGTAGTTGTTGTTTATTTGACGTTGTTATTGTTGTTGTTGTTGTTTATTTGACGTTGTTGTTGTTGTTATTATTGTTGTTATTGTTTATTTGATGTTGTTGTTGTTGTTGTTTATTTGACGTTGTTGTTGTTGTTGTTGTTTACTTGATGTTGTTGTTGTTGTTTATTTGACGTTATTATTGTTGACGTTGTTGTTGTTGTTGTTGTTGGTTTGACAATGTTGTTGTTGTTGTTGTTGTTTATTTGACGTAGTTGTTGTTGTCGACGTTGTTGTTGTTGTTGTTGTTGTTTATTTGACGTTGTTGTTGTTGTTTATTTGACGTTGTTGTTGTTGTTGTTTATTTTACGTTGTTATTGTTGTTGTTGTTTATTTGACGTTGTTGTTGTTTATTTGACGTTGTTGTTGTAGTTGTTGTTATTTATTTGACATTGTTATTGTTTGTTTATTTGACGTTGTTGTTGTTGTTGTTGTTTATTTGACGTTGTTGTTGTTATTGTTGTTTATTTGACGTTGTTGTTGTTGTTTATTTGACGTTGTTGTTGTTGTTGTTGTTTATTTGACGTTGTTGTTGTTGTTGTTTATTTAACGTTGTTGTTATTGTTTTTGTTGTTGTTATTATTTATTTGGCGTTGTTATTGTTGTTGTTGTTTATTTGACGTTGTTGTTGTAGTTGTTTATTTGACGTTATTGTTGTTGTTGTTTATTTGACGTTGTTGTTGTTGTTGTTGTTTATTTGACGTTGTTGTTGTTGTTGTTGTTTATTTAACGTTGTTGTTGTTGTTGTTATTGTTGTTGTTGTTGTTTATTTGATGTTGTTGTTGTTGTTGTTGTTTATTTGACGTTGTTGTTGTTGTTGTTGTTGTTGTTTATTTGACGTTGTTGTTGTTGTTGTTTATTTGACGTTGTTGTTGTTGTTTATTTGACGTTGTTGTTGTTGTTGTTGTTTATTTGACGTTGTCGTTGTTGTTTATTTGACATTGTTGTTGTTGTTGACAGTGTTGTTGTTGTTGTTTATTTGACATCATTGTTGTTGACGTTGTTGTTGTTGTTGTTGTTGTTGTTTTTTATTTGACGTTGTTGTTGTTGTTGTTTACTTGACGTTGTTGTTGTTGTTTATTTGACGTTATTGTTGTTGACGTTGTTGTTGTTGTTGTTGGTTTGACGTTGTTGTTATTGTTGTTGTTGTTGTTTATTTGACGTAGTTGTTGTTGTTGACGTTGTTGTAGTTGTTGTTGTTTATTTGAGGTTTTTGTTGTTGTTGTTGATGTTGTAGTTGTTTTTGTTGTTGTTTATTTGACGTTGTTGTTGTTGTTTATTTGACGTTGTTGTTGTTGTTTATTTGACGTTGTTGTTGTTGTTGTTGTTGTTTATTTGACGTTGTTGTTGTTATTGTTATTGTTGTTGTTGTTCTTTATTTGACGTTGTTGTTGTTGTTGTTTATTTGACGTTGGTGTTGTTGTTGTTGTTTATTTGACGTTGTTGTTGTTGGTGTTTATTTGACGTTGTTGTTGTTGTTTATTTGACATTGTTGTTGTTGTTTATTTGACCTTGTTGTTGTTGTTGACGTTGTTGTTGTTGTTTATTTGACGTTGTTGTTGTTGACGCTGTTGTTGTTGTTGACGTTGTTGTTGTTGTTGATGTTGTTGTTGTTGTTGTTTATTTGACGTTGTTGTTGTTCTTTATTTGACATTGTTGTTGTTGTTGACGGTGTTGTTGTTGTTGTTTATTTGACATTGTTGTTGTTGTTGTTGTTGTTTATTTAACGTTGTTGTTGTTGTTGTTGTTGTTGTTGTTGTTTACTTGACGTTGTTGTTGTTGTTTATTTGACGTTATTGTTGTTGACGTTGTTGTTGTTGTTGGTTTGACGTTGTTGTTGTTGTTGTTGTTGTTTATTTGACGTTGTTGTTGTTGTTGACGTTGTTGTTGTTGTTGTTGACGTTGTTGTTGTTGTTGACGTTGTTGTTATTGTTGTTTATTTGACGTTGTTGTTGTTGTTGTTTATTTGGCATTGTTGTTGTTGTTGTTGACGTTGTTGTTGTTGTTGTTTATTTGACATTGTTGTTGTTGTTGTTGTTGACGTTGTTGTTGTTGTTGTTGTTTATTTGACGTTGTTGTTGTTGTTGTTGTTTACTTGACGTTGTTGTTGTTGTTTATTTGACGTTATTGTTGTTGACGTTGTTGTTGTTGTTGTTGGTTTGACGTTGTTGTTGTTGTTGTTTATTTGACGTAGTTGTTGTTGACGTTGTTGTTGTTGTTGTTTTTTATTTGACGTTTTTGTTGGTTTTGTTGATGTTGTTGTTGTTTTTGTTGTTGTTTATTTGATGTTGTTGTTGTTGTTTATTTGACGTTGTTGTTGTTGTTGTTTATTTGACGTTGTTGTTGTTGTTGTTGTTTATTTGACGTTGTTGTTGTTATTGTTATTGTTGTTGTTGTTCTTTATTTGACGTTGTTGTTGTTGTTGTTTATTTGACGTTGGTGTTGTTGTTGTTGTTTATTTGACGTTGTTGTTGTTGTTTATTTGACGTTGTTATTGTTGTTTATTTGACGTTGTTGTTGTTGTTGTTAATTTGACGTTGTTGACGTTGTTGTTGTTGTTGTTTATTTGACGTTGTTGTTGTTGTTGACGTTGTTGTTGACGTTGTTGTTGTTGTTGATGTTGTTGTTGTTGTTTATTTGACGTTGTTGTTGTTGTTTATTTGACATTGTTGTTGTTGTTGACGTTGTTGTTGTTGTTGTTGTTGTTGTTTATTTGACATTGTTGTTGTTGTTGTTGTTTATTTGACGTTATTATTGTTGACGTTGTTGTTGTTGTTGTTGTTGTTTACTTGACGTTGTTGTTGTTGTTGTTTATTTGACGTTATTATTGTTGACGTTGTTGTTGTTGTTGTTAGTTTGACGTTTTTGTTGTTGTTGTTGTTGTTTATTTGACGTAGTTGTTGTTGTTGACGTTGTTGTTGTTGTTGTTGTTGTTTATTTGACGTTGTTGTTGTTGTTTATTTGACGTTGTTATTGTTGTTGTTGTTTATTTGACGTTGTTGTTGTAGTTGTTGTTATTCATTTGACGTTGTTATTGTTTGTTTATTTGACGTTGTTGTTGTTTATTTGACGTTGTTGTTGTTGTTGTTGTTTATTTGACGTTGTTATTGTTGTTGTTGTTGTTTATTTGACGTTGTTGTTGTTGTTATTGTTGTTGTTATTGTTTATTTGATGTTGTTGTTGTTGTTGTTTATTTGACGTTGTTGTTGTTGTTGTTTATTTGACGTTTTTGTTGTTGTTGATGTTGTTGATGTTGTTATTTATTTGACATTGTTGTTGTTGTTGTTCATTTGACGTTGTTGTTGTCGTTGTTGTTTTATTTGACGTTATTGTTGTTGTTGTTTATTTGACGTTGTTATTGTTGTTGTTTATTTGACGTTGTTGTTGTTGTTGTTGTTGTTATTGTTGTTGTTGTTGTTGTTTATTTGATGTTGTTGTTGTTGTTGTTTATTTGACGTTGTTGTTGTTGTTGTTGTTGTTTATTTGACGTTGTTGTTGTTATTGTTGTTTATTCGACATTGTTGATGTGGTTTATTTGACGTTGTTGTTTATTTGCCGTTGTTGTTGTTGTTTATTTGACATTGTTGTTGTTGTTGACGGTGTTGTTGTTGTTGTTTATTTGA